>CM020619.1:28828584-28882578 GCA_009829735.1 Pyropia yezoensis | reverse complement strand
GCGTTGGCTTCTCAAGTCGAGGAGTTTACGCAAGCCCATCAGGAAGAGGCGGAGGACGAGTTGTCCTTTGCGGAGCGAGTCCGTAAGCTCAACAATCTTTGTGGGTTTCTTCATCCACAAGCTGTGGTGAAGAGTCGGTTTGTGGAAGGACTCCACTGGTCAGTCCGGATGGAGACCCGGGAGCATAACACTGCCCGGGCGACCCTGGCCGAGTTGGCTAGGTTCGCCTACCGCAGAGGCGAGGCCTACCGCAAGTTGCGGGAGGAACAACGCCAGGAGCGTCAGGCCGAGTTGGCCAAGGAACGGGAAGAGGCGCGCCAGGCCAGAGAGTTGCGAGAGGCACGCCGAATCCGCAAGGAGAGGGTGTAGCTGCCGTGGGAACTTCCCAAGGTACCTCGTCGTCTTCCCCAGTTGGGAAGACCCCTCCGGGAACTGATCATCGGTGTTGGAACTGCAACTCCGATGGTCACTGGGCATATGATTGCCCCAAGTTGAGTAAACGCATCCAACAGCTTGTTAGGAATGCGAGTAAGAAGTCGGCTACGAACGAAGTGCGTTCACGCCGCGAGGGTGGGTCTCGACCAGTGGTGGCGGTCGCCACACCCTCGACGGAGGGGCGGACACGTCGTCCTCGGACTCGTCGTCGTCCCCTTCGCCCTCAGATTCGGACGCCAAGTCGGCGGGAAACGAATGACCGTTGGAGCTGGTCGTCCGAAGCTCACAACGGCAGCCTCGGCCAAGTGGGCCAAGAGGACGAACCAACCGTGTCGGATACTGCGGCGACCTAAGGGAGTCCGCCCACCTCGGGTGGGACTCCCCAAGAACGTAAACCCACGTCGGGTCATCGCGGTGTTGACGGGTGAGAACTTCCAGGTGGCTGGACGGGTGCAACTTGCCCCCGGCCGCGCCTGTTGTGTCCGTATCGTACTTGATACCGGGTCAGGAGCCTCCTTGATACGCAAGTCGCTATTACCAAAGGGGATGAGGCTCCAACGCTGGAAGTCTAAAGCTGACCATCTGATCGATATCAATGGTGGGGTACTTCCCATCGTTGGTGCCGTGACCCTACCTACTCGGTTGGGGACCCATGAGGTCGACGTGACCTATGGAGTAGTTGAGAATATATCGGTACCCCTGCTTCTGGGTACCCCTTATGTCGTAACACAAGTGCCTTTGATTTGTGGCCCTGAGTACTGGGTCAAGTTGATGAATGGGGAGACTATCCCCATCCTTGGTAAGGGAAAGTCTGTGGCTCCTGTGACAGTTTCACAGTCGAAGCCTGTTTGTTCTGTGAGGGAAGGGTTTTCTGCTACTCTGCGTTTAGCCCGTAAAGTCATGTTGCCCCCCAACTCGGTGGCGCACGTGGACGTTGTAACTGATTATGCGGGGAACGGGTTGGTGCACCCTAACCCCCGTCTTGCTCGCAAGCACCAAGTGCATGTTGCCCTTGGCACGATGGACTCCAAAGCCGGAGTCCCGTGGAGGATCCAGGTGATGAACCTGAGCTCGTCGCCCAAGTTCTTCAAGTCGGGGGCCAAGTTCGGCTATATCGACCAACACGAGGGACCGGTAGTAGCGGTCACCCTCAGCGCGGGCGCAAGTAGCGACCCGAAGTCCGGAAAGGAGAAGCATCAAGCCAAGTCGGCCGCCTCTCCTCGGCCCCAGGTAAACATGGAGGGTGTTCCACCCAGGTTGAGGGTTCAAGTTGAACGCCTCTTGGACCAATATCACAAGTTGTGGGATGGTCAATTGGGACTCATGAGAGCTACCCAACACCGGATCGAGTTGAAACCCGGTGCGCCCCCTATACGCCAACAACCGTATAGGGGGGGACCCCGTTCAAGGGCCCTCGTTAAGGAGCAAGTTGCTCGCATGGAGGCCCTCGATGTGATCGAGGCCAGCAACGCCGAGTGGGCGAGTCCGGTGGTGATCGTCCCCAAAGTTGATGGGACCCCCCGGTTCTGTATCGACTACCGTAAGCTCAACGAGAGCACGGTGAAGGATAGTTATCCCCTACCTCGGATGGATGACTGTCTGGACTCTCTGGGGGAGGCAAACGTGTTCTCTACCCTGGACTGTAACGCGGGGTACTGGCAAATTCCCATTGCCCGGAGGACAGGCATAAAACTACCTTTACCTGTCACTGTGGTACCTACCAGTGCAAACGCCTACCGTTTGGTCTGTGTAACGCGCCGGCAACTTTCCAGCGCGCTATGGACATGATTCTGGCCGGAGTACGGTGGCAGATCTGTCTCGTGTACCTAGACGATATCATTGTGTTCTCCCGAAGTCCGGAGGAACACATTGGCCATCTTGGCCAGGTGTTCAAGCTACTTGCTGACGCCGGAGTGTCACTGAAGGCGAGTAAGTGCCACCTCTTCACTCAAGAGGTGGAGTACTTGGGACATGTTGTCCGTCCGGGGCGTCTCAGTGTCAACGAGAAAAACTTGAGGGCCATCCGCAAGGCTCAGTACCCCCGGACCCAGACCCAGATGAGGAGCTTCCTCGGGATGTGTAACGTGTACCGACGTTTCACTAAGGGCTTCGCCAGAGTGGCGAAGCCGTTGAATGAGTTAGTGAGCTCAACGCTACCGAAGAACCTGCCTCCCCCAAGTCGGGTGGAGCAGGAATCCTTTGAGACTCTTCGGGACCTTCTGTTGAAGCCCCCTATCCTGGCTATTCCCAGGTTGGGAGGCCACTACATCCTGGATGTGGACGCTAGCTACGACCAACTTGGTTGTGTGTTGCTTCAGCAACAGCCGGACAAGGAGTACTTGCCGGTGGGATACTTCAGCAAGGGGCTAAACTCGGCCGAGAAGAACTACGGAGTCACCGAGTTGGAAGGACTCGCAGTGGTATGGGCGGTGACGTCACTTCGTCACTACCTAGAGGGTGAGAAGTTCCTCATCCGCTGTGACCACCGCGCGTTGCAGTTCATCTTCAAGACGGACTGTACGAACACTCGTCTCAACCGGTGGAGGGTGCGACTTGCACCCTTCAACTTTGATATTGAGTACCGACCTGGCAGGCAACATGCCCTTGCCGACGGCCTCTCTCGGGTACCTACCGAGGGACTGGACACCACCCCAGTCGATGAGGACATCCCCATCGTGGGGGTAGTCACGCGCTCGGGTCAGGCGTTGAATCCCGAGGCGCCAGGGAACAAGAAGTACTTGCCCCTGTCCCTGGACGAAGTAGTGAAGGCCCAGGCCGAGGATCCCTTCTGCAAGTCGCAGAGGGATACCCTGGATACAGTGGCGGAGACGCGGTTCTTCCTGGGAGACGATGGCCTCCTCATGAGGAGGGGGGTATTCCAGGGGACCGAACAACTTGTCGTCCCCGCATCCCTCAAGGACAGTATCCTTGAGAGGGAGCATAACGCTCCCACGGGTGGACACCTGGGGTCTAGTAAACTGTACCAGACCCTGAGGACCAGGTACTACTGGCCGTCCATGGTGGTGGACATCTACAGTTGGGTGGCTGCCTGCACAAGTTGTGCGCAGAACCGTCTGATGGAACGGCGGCCTACTACGGCTATGCTATTGTTCCCGGCCAAGGAGCCCTTCGCCGCGTTGGCGATGGACATCCTTGGGCCACTGCCAGTGACCGAGGAGGGCAACCAGTACCTCCTGGTCATCTGTGACCGCTTCACGAAACTTACGCGAGCGATCCCACTGGCAGAGATCACGGCCATGTCGGTCGTGTCAGCCTTCCTAGATCACTGGGTTGCCGCGTATGGCATTCCGGATAGTACACTATCGGACAATGGACCGCAATTTGCGTCTGTACTGTTTCAAGGAGTGCTGGATATGTTGGGGGTTAAGGCAAACTATGCCACCCCCTACCACCCACAAACTAATGGGCAGGTGGAGCGCTTCAACAAAACTATTGTTAGGCAGCTGCGCCACTATGTGAGTGAGCACGTGAAGACGTGGGACCAATACATTTCTATCCTTACTACTGCCTACAATTCGCAGGTTCACTCATCTACAGGGGAAGTACCCCTCGCTTTTGTGACCCCCCGTCGTGTGCGGTCTATTGCCGTGCGGCGGTCGCTCCCAACTGGGGAGGGTAGTGGCAGTACGCCTACTCCTACTGAGAGTAAGGCGGAGTTCGCTGCTAGGCTGGAACACCTCATCCCTAAAGTCAGGGCTGAGATGGACAAAGCACAAAAGCGCTACAAGCGTACCTTTGACAAAAAGGTGCGCAATGCCAAACATGTCCCCGAGCAGGGTGACTGGGTGCTGGTACACTCGCACACCCCAACTGGGGGTAAGCTGGTATTCCAGACGAAGGGACCGTACCAGGTCCTTCGTACTGATGGGCGGCGCTTCACCATCGAAAGTGACGATGGGGTCCGCACAGTGAACGGACAGGACGTGGTCAAAGTTGCACCACCGCCTGCAGGCGACCCAGCTTGGGCGCGTGCTTTGAAAACGTGGCGCCTGCCCTCGCTGCCTGCAGCCAAACAGGGCCCGCAGGAGTACGTGTTCGACAAGTTCATCGACCACGGCTGGGATGAGGATACTGACCGCCTCATGTTGAGGGTGCGTTGGTTTGGCTACAAAGCCAAGGATGATACGTGGGAGTATGTGGAGGACCTTCCTGCTGAGAAGGTCCGGGCGTACTGTGCCCGGAACGAGATAGACCCTAACAGCCCTCCCTCAACGTGAGGGAAGGCCGAGCAACAGTGCCAAGAGAGTGCTTCAAGTCGAAGTGGTACGCAGAGTGGCTTTAAACTACAGCCCTAACCCTCACACTCTCACAACAAAGGCAGCTGCCAACTAGGCACGCATGCTAGACTCTCCCCCTCCACGGCCCTCGCCCTCACGTGGAGGCGAGCGGCGAGACCCACGCCGATAACGGTCTCCACTCGTTGGAAGGGGCGGCGGCTCCAAGTCGGAACCGTCGCGCCCCTCACGGTCGCGCAAGTGGCGCCGACCGTGGCTACTCTTCTGCCTGGTCTTGCGCGCAAGTTTGCGACGCAGACGCTGGACAGACTCCGTCTCCGATGGGGTAGAGGACTCCGAGACGGAGTAAGACAACTCGTCTTCCGACACGGAGGGAGAGCGCCGCGAGTGACGGCGACGACGGCGAGGAGGCGAGTATGCCCGGCTCGCACGACGCTTGCCACGCCCAAGTGGGGTTGGCTGGGGCATAATAGCCCCAATGCGAGGCAACTCGGCCGTCATAAACTCCGCCACCGACTCGCAACTCGCGGTCGCCACTGCAGTACGGACGCGCTCCTCAAGTTGAGGAGTCTCGGAACTTTGGAGGGTTGCGGTCGACGCGGCCAACCAGGAAATGGTGCGCACCAACGTGGTGATCATCATCTCTGAGGTTAGAGGCGTGGGCGGTAACACCAACTTGGGGTATACCGTCAGGAGGGTGGCCCCCAAGTTGGGAGACACCGGTGTGGATGACTCCACGGCCACGCTGATCGGGATGTTCCCGTGAGGCTGGAAAGGAACAGGAGGAAGCGGAGGGGCACGCCGAGGTGGCGGTACCCGGGTGTAACTGCGACCCCGACTTGGGGCCCCCGCAGTAGGTTGAGTCATATGGTCATCATATGAGGGCACAGCCATAACTATGGGCTTGTCCGGGGGTGGCGCAGTGTGACGATCCACCCCCGGGGCATACGGGTAGTCCCCGATGCCCAACCCCTCTCGTAGGACCACACGGCCGTCGTGAAGTTCACGAGCGACCCACACGAACTGGCGAAGTGCGCCATCGTCCTTGGGCCCCCGAGTGGGGCGGCGCAACTTGTGCTCAATGCTCTCCCACTCGATAAACTTGTGGAGGCGGAGCATCTCCTCAAGTAGAGTGAGTTGTCCTGACGAGCACCCCTCAGCAACTAGCTGAGGGGTGAGCTGTTCCAAACCCTGGATGAGCCGGAGGGGGAGATGCCAGAGCATCCCCCGCCGCTGAACACATGACACCCAGGTCGACATGACCTCGAGGAGCCACTGGGTGGCCAACATGGCCCACACCAGATGATCAGGGCCAGCCGTCAACATGACGGAGCCGAAGTGGTCAAGCAACCGTGGCAACAATGCCGGGAACCCGTAGGGGACCTCAACTTGAGGCCACCACTCGGGCTTCTTCGGGTAGTATTGCTCCTTACTGGCAGCAGACTGCTGAGGAAACTCAAGTTGAGCCGAGGTCACCAAGTAGGGACCTCGCCGGAAGTCCTTCTCCATCCGCACATCAAAGTGATGAGTGTGCGGATCGGCCTCGTGAAGGTACGGGGGGCGAGTTGCCACCGCGTCCCAAGTGAAGGTCGGCAAGTCGCCGGGACCCGGGATAGTTCCCCCGCGGTCCACCATGGCCTTGGCCCGCTGCACGTCCTCGACCTCCTCGTCGTCCAGGAAGGCAAACTGGTCCGTCCTGAAGCCGGCAGGGAACCCGACCCTACGGGGATACTTCTCCCGTAGGCGGTCCCATACCCGACCCATCGCTGCGCCGAGTCGGCCACAGCGAAGAACAGTCAACCCCTCCTCATACAGAGGCCAAGCGGGGTAAAACCACCGCCCCAAGGCCTCACGCGGGACAACTTGTCCCGCCTCCGGGGGAGATCCTGCCGTCAACCCAAAGCCGGGTGACGCGGGAGTCCCACCCCCCGGAGCGATCGCGGAGCCCCCGCCGGAAGTCCCGGCAGGCGCTGCACCGTAGGAGGTGTCCTCCATACGCTCATCGAGAGAGTCCGTCTCCACTCCCGGAGTCGCCATGGCTCTCCCCAAGTTGGGGAGAGACGTCCTGGCTATCGCGGCACGAGACCCGCCTCGAGTTGAGGGGGACTCGGATCGTGGGTAAACGGGTGGCCTCCCCAGCGTGGGGTGGCCCCGTGTAAGGTGAAGGAGAAGTGGTGGTGGTGGTGAGGTGTGAACCGAGGAGAGCAAGCTGCCAAGTGGGCAAGCTTGAGGAGAGGGGCGGCCAACGTGACCGCCTCCACATCCGCGTTACGTACTCAAGGGGGGACAGCAAGTCGCGTCCCCCCCAACGCCGAGACGTGCGTTTACGCACCCCCTCACAGGGCCGACCGGGTCGGTCGGAACTGAGGAGAGGGGAGTGTGGCAGTATTGACCCCCAGGTAGGGGGCAACACGTGCCATGCAAGGGGCGGCAGGCCACTAGCCTGATCCGTTCCTCCCCCTGCATTTGGGTCCATATTCCCTAAGTTCGGGATAGTTAGCTTAGTAGTAAATCCAACTTGGATTTGAGGGTTTTCTGCATTTATCGTCTTGAATTTTCGTGTGGCCCGGTGGGCAGGTGCTGGGGTGGGAGATTCTGAGTGGCGAGATTCTGAGTGGACCCTGGGGGGATAAGGGGAGGGACAGCGGGGCTTGGCCCTGCGTCCCCGTCCCGACCAAGAAACTGTTGGACCACACACCATCTTCTTGTTTGTCCGTGGGGGGATTGCCCCACAACAGGGATAGAGTGTGTGCGACTTGCACTTCTTCCGGTTCCCCCGACACGGGAGGCAGCCCTGGCACACCGCCCCAACTTGGGTGCCGTGTGTGCTTGTGGTTTTTGCCACACGCAGGTCGCCCTTCGTAAACTCCTGTTGCATATAGAAAGCCATGCCTTCACTTATGGCGTTGTCGTCACAGGCTTTTGTGAAACGACGTAGAAACTCAAAGACACGGAGGGGGGGAGTTCCATTCCACTCCGCTTTGTGCCCAAAAGAATGAAGTGCATTCTTCTTGGCACGGCCCATGGTTCGGGCCTGGACAGGACCATACGCCACCGACTTGTTGTGGAGGGCGTAGGTCTCACAGTCAAAAATCCTCTGGTAGACCGGGTTGGCTACCTGGATCTTGGGCGGCACCTCACGTTGAGGGAACAGCCGCTGTGGCACTGGGGTAAGTTCACCCGCAGTGTCTGCTGTCTACCGCGGCGAGCTTGGTGTAGCCGCCGGCGTCCCCGAGGGAAACTCCCCCGTGAGGGGCGTACGCCCCACCGCGAATGGTGTGGCTCCCTCGTTGGGAGTCACAGGTGTCGCCCCCTGTTCGGGGCGACCCGAGAGAGGCGTGAGGAGGGATTCGCCCTGCGCCTGCGGGCTCGAAATCCCCAATCCGGTCTGGACATTAAGGCCATCTGGCAAACTCGCCACAATCTGATTCAGAATAGTATTCGTCATCGTGACCACCAGGTCTGGCAAAGTCTGCCGCAACACATTGGTCGGCTCCCAACGGACAGTTTCCGCGAGGAGTGGATTGTTGACTCCAGTTGAGTCTCGGTCCGCCTCCGGGAGTCCGCCTGAGGGGTAACCACGTTCCTCAGGGGTCTCAACCGGGGGCATGGGCGCGAGCCCATCGCCGACCAACGGAGGTCCCCCGTCCTCCTAAAGTCTAGTTGGCGACGGCTCCATGCCAAAACTGGCTCCAACCCGGGTGGAACCCGCGGGGACAGTCCTCTCACTTTGGGACGTTCCCGTTGAGTGTACGACACGGTGGCCAGACTTCGGCCCACCCACATCAGAAGTGTCACCCGAGAGAACTCCCGACTGAGTCGGGGTGGCCTGTTGCCCGCCCGCGCTTCCAGTCCTGCTGGCTTGAGGGACCTCTAGTCCCTCTGCGACCCCTGGTAGACTCACCTGGGTCTCACCAGAATTCGAAGGCACTGAAGTACGTGCGTCACCCGTGTACTCCCCGGACGACGGATGGTCCGGACCGGCATGTTGGCTAACGATCCGAATGGCACGGTCCAAGTCCACCGTTCCTCTGAGGCAGAGGGCCCCTACTCCAGGGTGCACCCGGAGGAAAAGTTTACCTCTGTCCCCTGCTGCTCCACCAAAAGTGGCAAAAAACCTCTCGCACACGCGACACCCAAGTTGGGGCGGTGTACAAGGGCTGCCTCCTGTGTCGGAGGAACCGGATGAAGTGCAAGTCGCACACACTCTATCCCTGTTGTGGGGCAATCCCCCCACTGACAAACAAGAAGATGGTGTGTGGTCCAACAGATTTTTGGTCGGGACGGGGAAGCAAGGCCAAGCCCCGCTGTCCCTCCCCTTATCCCCCCAGGGTCCTCTCAGAATCTCGCCACTCAGAATCTCCCACCCCAGCACCTGCCCACTGGACCACACGACACTTCAAGACGATAAATGCAGAAAACCCTCAAATCCAAGTTGGATTTACTACTAAGCTAACTATCCCAAACTTAGGAAATGTGGACCCAAATGCAGGGGGAGGAACGGGTCAGGCTAGTGGCCTGCCGCCCGTTGCATGGCACGTGTTGCCCCCCTACCTGGGGGTCAATACTGCCACAACTTGCCTGCCTTCAGCGATGCACCGGCGTCAGCAAGTAGCGTGAACACCTGATCAAGATGGTCAATGTGCTCTTTCGGAGTTCGGGAGAGCACGATGATGTTGTCGAGGTACAAAAGACAGATCTGGCACAATACTCCGGCCAGAATCATGTCCATGGCCCGCTGGAAAGTTGCCGGCGCGTTGCACAGCCCAAACGGCCACCGCGTGTACTGGTAGGTACCACAGTGACAGATAAAGGAGGTTTTATGCCTGTCCTCCGGAGCAATAGGAACTTGCCAGTACCCTGCGTGACAGTATACGGTGGAGAACACGTTTGCCTCCCCCAGTAAGTCCAGACAGTCATCCATTCTAGGAAGAGGTAACTATCTTTCACCGTGCTCTCGTTGGGCTTACGGTAGTCAATACAGAACCGTGGCGTCCCATCCGGTTTGGGGACGATCACGACTGGGCTTGCCCACTCGGCGTCGCTGGCCTCAATCACGTCTAGGGCCTCCATGCGAGCAACTTTCTCCTTGACGAGGGCCCTTGAACGGGGCCCTCCCCTATCCGGCTATCGACGTATAGGGGCCACACCGGGCTTCAACTCGATCCGGTGCTCAGTGGCCTTCATGAGTCCCAATTGGCCATCCCACAACTTGTGATATTGGTCCAAGAGGCGTTCAACTTGAACCCGCAACTTGGGCGGAACATTCTCCATATCCACATGGGGTCGAGGAGGGGCTGCCAACTTGGCTTTGTCCTTCTCCTCGGCGAGCTTCTTGCCGCCAGTGACTCCCGAGTTTAGGGTGACCGCTATCACCGAACCCTGGTACTCGTCGATAGAGCCGAACTTGGCTCCAGACTGGAAATACCTGAGTGAAGAGGTCAGGCTCATCACCTGGACCTTCCACGGGACTCCGGCTTTGGATTCCATCGTGCGAAGTGCAACATGCACTCGGTGCTTACGAGAAAGACGGGGGTTAGGGTGCACCAACCCGTTCCCCGTGTAACCAGTTACCACGTCAACGTGTGGCACCGAGTTGGGAGGCAACGTAACCTTACGGGCCAGACGCAAGGTAGCAGTAAACCCTTCTCACACAGAACAAACAGGCTTCGACTGTGATACTGTCACAGGGGCCACAGACTTCCCCTTCCCAAGGATGGGGATAGTTTCCCCATTCATCAACTTAACCCAGTACTCAGGGCCTCAAATCAAAGGCACGTGAGTCACCACATACGGGGTGCCCAGAAGCAGGTGCACCGACATATTCTCAATCACACCATAGGTCACGTCGACCTCATGGGATCCAAGCCTAGTTGGCAGGGTCACAGCACCAACGATCGGCAGTATCCCACCATTGATGTCGATCATATAGTTAGCCCTGGACCTCCAACGTTTGAGTTCGACTTCCTTGGGTACCAGCGACTTGCGAATCAAGGAATCGCCTGAGCCAGTATCCAGTATGATACGGGCGCAGCACGCGCGGCCTAAGGCAAGTTGCACCCGGCCGGCAATTTGGACGTTATCTCCGGTCAGCACAGCGATGACCCGACGTGGGTTAACGCTCTTAGGCAGTCCTACCCGAGGTGGGCGGACCCCTTTGGGTCGACGCAGTATGCGACAGGGTTCATTCGTTCTCTGGACCCACTTGGCCGAGGTTGCCGCAGTGAGCTTCGGACGATCAGCTCCCGCGGTTACTCGTTTCCCGCCGACTTGGCGTCAGAGTGAGAATGCGAAGGGGAGGACGACGAGTCCGAGGACGACGTGTCCGCCTCTTCCGCCGAGGGTGTGGCCACAGCCACCACCGGCCGCGTACTTTCCTCGCGGGGCGAGCGTAATTCGCTGGTTGCCGTCTTCTTGCTTGCATTCTTAACAAGTTGTTGAATGCGTTTACTCAACATAGGGCAGTCGTACGCCCAGTGTCCATCAGCGTTGCTGTTCCAACACCGATTATCCGTTCCCGGGAGGATCTCCCTGACTTGGGAACTCGAGAGGATGCCTTGGGAAGTTCCCACAGCGGCTACCACCTTATCCTTACGGATCCGGCGTGCCTCCCGTACCACTTTGGCTTTGCGAGTGTCCTCTCTCTCCTTCGCCAACTCGGCCTTCCGTTCCTGGCGTTGCTCATCTCGCAGCTTGCGGTAAGCCTCCCCTCTGCGGTGGGCAAGCCTGGACAACTGGGCATGTGTCGCCCGGGAGGTACTATGCTCCCGGGTCTCCGTACGTATCGACCAATGGAGAACTTCCACAAAGCGACTCTTCAGCACAGCTTGTGGGTGAAGAAAGCCACTGTGGCAGTATTGACCCCCAGGTAGAGGGGCAAAACGTGCCATGCAACGGGCGGCAGGCCACTAGCCTGACCCGTTCCTCCCCCTGCATTTGGGTCCACATTTCCTAAGTTTGGGATAGTTAGCTTAGTAGTAAATCCAACTTGGATTTGAGGGTTTTCTGCATTTATCGTCTTGAAGTGTCGTGTGGTCCGGTGGGCAGGTGCTGGGGTGGGAGATTCTGAGTGGCGAGATTCTGAGGGGACCCTGGGGGGATAAGGGGAGGGACAGCGGGGCTTGGCCTTGCTTCCCCGTCCCGACCAAGAAACTGTTGGACCACACACCATCTTCTTGTTTGTCAGTGGGGGGATTGCCCCACAACAGGGATAGAGTGTGTGCGACTTGCACTTCATCCGGTTCCCGCGACACGGTAGGCAGCCCTTGCGAACCGCCCCAACTTGGGTGTCGCGTGTGCGAGTGGTCTTTTCCACAGCCACAGAGATTGTCAAGCTTACGGATACGGTCCGCGAATGACAACTCGTCCTCATTCTCCTACTGGTGCGCCTGCGTAAAATCCTCTAGTTGAGAAGCCAACGTGGCTTCATCAACCAAAGCCCTCAAAAACCAATTGATGAGCTCTAGGTAGGACGTCACCTCACCAGCTCCTCCACTTGAGGAACTGAGCATGACGGACATAATTTCCGTCCGTAGGTCGCCCTTGATGAATTTCTGTAGCATGTAGAAAGCCATGCCTTCACCTATGGCTTTGTCGTCACAGGATTTTGTAAAGCGACGCAGGAGCTCAAAGACACGGAGGGGGGGAATTCTATCCCAGTCCGCTTTGTGCCCGAAAGACTGTGTTACGGTCTTCTTGGCACGGCCCATAACTCGGGCCTGAACAGGGCCATACGCCACTGACTTGTTGTTCAGGGCGTAGGCCTCACAATCAAATATACCCTGGTAGACCGGGTAGGCTACCTGGATCCTGGGCGGCACCTCCCGTTGAGGAAACAGCCGCTGGGGCAGAGGGGTGAGCTGACCCGTCTCTGCTGTCAGCACCGGCGGGCTGGGTGTAACCCCCGGTATCTCTACAGGAGACGCCCCTGTGTTCGGCGTTCGACCTGCTGACGTCCCCGTGGTTCCCAAGTTGGGAGTCACAGGGGTTGGTCCCTGTTCGGGACGCCCCGATACAGGCGTAGGGTGAAGTGTTCCCTGCGTCTGCGGGCTCGAGAGCCCCACTCCGGTCTGGACATTGAGACCATGTGGCAAACCTGCCACAATCTGATTCAGAATAGTATTCGTCATCGTGACCACCAGTTCCGGCAAAGCCTGCCGCAACACATCGGTCGCCTCCCGACGGACAGTTTCCGCCAGGAGAGGGTTCTCGACTCCAGTTGAGTCTCGGTCAGCCTCCGGGAGTCCACCTGAGGGGAAACCACGATCCTCAGGGGTCTCAACCAAGGGCAAGGGCGCGCGCCCATCACCGACCAACGGAGGTCCGCCGTTCCCCGAAAGCCGTGTTGGCGGTGGCTCCATGCCAAAGTTGGCTTCAACCCGAGTGGATCCCGCGGGGACAGTCCTCTCACCTCGGGACGTTCTCGGACGTTCCCGTTGAGTGCACCACCCGGTGGCCGGATTTCGGCCCACCATCATCGGGGGTGTCACCCGAATGAACTCTCGACTGAGTCGGGGTGGCCAGTTGCCCGCCCGTACTCCCAGGCCTGCTGGCTCGAGGGACCTCCAGTCCCTCTGCGACCCCAGGTACACCTACCTGTGGCTCACCAGTATTCAAAGGCACTGGAGTACGTGCGTCACCCGCGTACTCCCCGGACGATGGGGGGTCCGATCCATCCATGTTGGCTAACGATCCGTGCGACACAGTCCAAGACCAACGTTCTGCTGAGACAGAGGGCCCCCTACACCCGGGTGCACCCGGAGGTAAAGTTTATCTCTGTCCCGTGCTGCACCACCATTTGTGGCAAAAACCGCTCGCGCACTCAGCACCAAAGTTGGGGTGGTGCGCAAAGGCTGCCTCCCGTGTCGCGGGAACCGGAAGAAGTGCAAGTCGCACACACTCTGTCTCTGTTGTGGGGCAATCCCCCCACCAGTAAACAAGAAGATGGTGCGTGGGCCAACAGTTTCTTGGTCGGGACGGGGAAGCGAGGCCACGGCCCGCTGTCCCTCCCCTCACCCCCCCAGGGTCCTCTCAGAATCTCGCCACTCAGAATCTCCCACCCCAGCACCTGTCCACCGGGCCACACGAATCTTCAAGACGATAAAATGCAGAAAACCCTCAATTCCATGTTGGATTTACTATCAAGCAAAGTACCCCTGACTAAGGGAAATTCGGGATCAAATGCAAAGGGAGGAACTGGTCAGACCAGTTGTCCCCCGTCCCAGTATGGCGCGCTCTGCCCCCCTGCGTGGGGCCAGTTCTGCCACACAACCTCGGTCTCAAACAGGTGGCACTTTTTTGCCTTCAGGGTAACTCCAGCATTGGACAGGAGCGCCAGGACCTCTTGGAGGTGCTGTAAGTGTTCCGCCGGGGTCTTGGAGAAGATGATGATATCGTCCAAGTAAACCAGACATGTCCTCCATCTTAGCCCCGACGGGATGACGTCAATCGCTCTCTGGAAGGTAGCTGGAGCATTGGTGAGGCCAAAAGGAAGACGCTTGCACCGGATTAGCCCCATATGGCACGTGAAGGTGGTCTTGTTCTCATCCTCGTCGGCCAGAGGGATCTGCCATTATCCGGCATTACAATCCAGAGTCGAGAAGAGGGTGGCGTCGCCGAGGAAGTCGATGCAATCATCCATCCGAGATATCGGGTATACATCCTTCACCGTCATTTCGTTCGGGCGCCTGTAGTCGACGCAAAGACGGAAGCGACCGCCAGGCTTCGGGACGACCATCACCGGGAAGGCCCGCTCGCCATCTGAGGGCTCGATAACATCCATCTTGAGCATCTTGTTAACCTGCTTCTCAATCTCATCCCGGCGATGTGGTCCAGCCCGGTATGGTTGCAGGTGTAGTGGCTTAGCATCCGGCTTAAGTTGAATCCGGTGTCGGGTGGCGTCCATTTTGCCCAGCTCCCCAGACGACAGATACCGATATTCTTGGAAAAGCTTCTCCAGAGCGTCCTTCAGGTCGGGAGGAACATTATCTTGATTAACATTTGGCATCTTGGGCGGAGGTGGTTCTGGTGCTGGGGGGTTGCTAGTCGCATGTGCTTGTTCCGGAAGTACACCCAGGGCGGATAGGTCGGACGCCAGTTCTTGTTGCAGGTTCAAGAGGTCCTCCTTGCTCAGGGCACGGGCAGAGCCTCAATAATGTTCTGCCGTCCCAACTCGAGTGCCCTTGGCAAGAGTTATCGGTGTCCGACTCACGTTGACGACGAGCACGGAGCATGGGACGTGCCTTTCCTCCTTCCACTGGTGCCCATGGGCCAGAAACAACCGGTGTTTCGCCAGAACCTCCTTGCATCCGAACATCATGTTATACATCATACATTGACCCGTTGTCCGCGTAGTCACTTAGCCCCCGAAGCTCTTCTCGTGGCACGGTGGGAAGGGGGAGGGATGGAGGGCGCGCAAAGAGGACGTCACTGGCATTCAAACGTTGCACGGCGACTGCTTGGTTGGCGCCCAACCACGCTTATTCACGGTGGCGCATTGTGGGAGGCCCACAAGTCCAGAGGTATTTAGTTCAATGTCAAAAAAGGTATGAAAAATGGTACATCGTTGATTAAGTAAAATGTATTTAATTAAAGCATGCTTTAATCAAAGGCGACTCAAAGAATGCATGCATTTTGCTAACCATGGATTAGGGACAGCTGATTAGTGGGGGGGGCATGCTTAATCTGCCCACTGCATCAAGCCCACAAGTACAGCGTCAGTGGGGCTATCCAGCCTGTCTAGGGAACGGCAAAGGGGCAATATAGCAATCTGAAATTACCAGTACGTGGACCAACCAAAGGGCCTTAGCGCGACAACAAGCGTGGCCGCCTCACAAGGAGCTTCGCAAATAAATTCAGTACACATAATACACTTTTCAGTATCCACCCACTTGCGTCGTCTTCAGGTGCCGTCGGCCACAACATAGGCTGTGGACAAGGGAAACAGAGAAGGGGGAAGCCGTCGTGTTTGTCCTCACCCGCTGGGGCTCAACTCGAGAGACCACCCGCGGGGGCTCCGGCGCACCGCCATCGACGAGGCAAGCCGCTCGCAGCCAGTGTACCCAGACTACCATAGAGGGGGGGAGCGGGGGCTCCAGTGAGGCCGTCCGCCAGCGTACCGTCTGGCCGCGGGGCATCAAAATCCGCGGCGGATCGAGCCGCCCAGGACGCCCTCGGCAGTGGCGGCAACCGCGCGGGCGGCCGCCCCCAGCTGCGCGCCCACCCCCGAAAGCGCCGCGTCGGCCGACGCGGCAGAGCCCAGCGTCCGGCGCGCAAACGCCGACGTTGCCGCCGCGTCTGCCGAGCTGTCGGTCAGCCAGTAGAGCTCAATGGTGTGGTAGAGGGTGGCCAGGCCGGCACGCTTGGTGTACCAGGAAAACTGTGCGAGCGGGGTCGGGAGAGGGTGCGGGGGTGAAGGATTCCACGGGCGAAACGAGCGCACAGACAAAACATGGAAGCGGGGTGGCAATCGATGCAAGGAAAGGGAAAACAGCGGTAGGCAAGACGTAGTAGGACAGTGAGAAGGGGCCCAGTCACATGCCGGTGACTCGGAAAGCCACAGAGAGAGCCACCGCTGACGCACAGCAACATCATTGAACCGCCCGTCGGTTAACAGGTGCCGCCCAGCTGCCTCCACAAACGCTGGACAAGCCCCACACACCTCACACAGCGTGCTCTGCCAACTGGAATGTGCGAGTGCACGACAGCGGGACAGCCACCATGCATCCCCTCCCCTCCCCTCCCCACTCAGCTGCGAAACGTACATCCGTGCTCACATCCCCTGCATAAGCCCACACCTCATCCACAAACTCAGCCGTTGCCCGGACTGTTCCACCAACCGCGTCGGGCCTACCCCCCAGAGCGAGCGCCTCCCCCCACCGCCCCTTGACCGGCGCCAGCAGCGCCAACCGGCCCATCACCGCCGCGTGCACCCGGTCCACCGGCCGGCCGACCACCGCCGCCAACGGCCCACCGTCGCGCATCTGCTCTGCCACCCGCGCATTGACCGAGAGGAGGAAGTGGGTGAGGAGCTCCGCGCCGCCGCCGGGGAGCAGCCCCACCGACGACGGTGGGAGGCCCATATCTGCCGCGCCCGCCGCAATCGCGGCGGCCGTCCACCCGTGGGCAGGCACGTGGTGCATGGCGGCGTGGACGAGCTCCCGCACCACCCCGTCGCCATCATCATGGTCCTCATCACCGGCAGCGGTGGCCGGGTCCTCGCCAGCGGGCGGATGGGGGGGGCCACCCAACGCTGGACCGCCCGCCCCCGGCGACGTCGCGGCGCCAGCTCCGCCAGAAACACCCGCGCCAACATCACCAAACGCGCCCGCGCCAGAAGCGGCGGCGGCACCCACATCCACGCCCGCCGCGGGGGGGGCGTCCCCCGGGAAGGCGGCGGGGAGCCCCCCCCCGGCGGCGGCACCGCCACCGTCACTGAAGCCGCCCGCGACGGAAGCCGCTGAAGGCGGCGGGGGAGGCGGAGAAGTCAAACCCGGCCGCGGACCCGCTGTCAGCGGCGGGGACGTGGCGTTGGGCGGGGGCGGGGGGGGGATGGTCACCCCTGCGACAGAGGACAGCACACGCGGTGGGCGACCCGTCGACCACAAACCGCGAGACGCGGCGCGGGCAAGAAAGGCCATTATGGTCGGTATTGGAAGATTGAATCAGGAGGGGTGTCGCACCTAGAAGGGTGCGGCCGGAGAAGAGAGGTAAGAAGGGGTGGGTAGGTCAGGATGATGACGCGAAAGCATCCGCGGTTGCCGTTCACGACCACTGCTCCGTATGTAGCATGCTGAGGAAATCGCCAAGCATGCGAACATATAGATCCCCCAGATTCAGTCTCCGGTTCGAAGTAAGTACAGTATACGTGGAGCCTATTGGACCGAACAGCTCCAGCTTCCACGGGCCTCGAACAATCGTAGCACTGGACTGATGGTGGGCACGTGCTGTCCGCCAATTGCTTACACCGGAGGTCATCTGTTGCATCTGGCCCAGGTTTTTTAGCCGCCCTTGCCTTCTCATTGGACGCTCTCACAAAGGCCGATCGACCGAGACACAATATTGGCTGGCGGGCTCGGCCAAGCCTCCGGCTCGCTTCCACCTCCCCCCCACTGGACGGACGGGGGCATGTGTGGGCAGGCGCCGCCCGCCGACGTTCCTGCCTGCCACGCTGCCGTTGATTCAAGGCGCCCCCCCGTCCCCGTCGAGGTTTTGCTGTTCCGCTTTGCGCTTGTCGTCGCCCAGTGGCGTGGGGTGGGGGGTGGGCAGAGGATTGAACGGTGGCGGGGGGGGGCCAAGTCTTGGTGCTGTGCCCCTCGGCGCCGGTTCGTGGTGCCGTACCGCCCTCCCATTGGCTACTCCGGGTTGTATTCATTTTTTTTCGCGCGTTTGGGGTGTGGCTGCGGATGTTTAACGGGACGGGCGTCTCGGCCACCACTGGCCGCCGCGGTTTGTGGGAGGCCGGCTTATTTACCGGCTGTGCTGGCGTCGACGCGCCGAGTGTGGGCGGTGGGCCCCACTCAGCTGAGCTGCTGGGGGGGGGGGTGACGCGCCGCGCCGTCGACGGTGAGGGGGGTGCGTCGGCAGTGCCTGGGTGGGAGGCCGTATCGACGGCGTCACGTGCAGCACGAGCCGCCGTCCTGCGCGCGCGGGGAAAACGCTACCGCCTCTTCCGGCTACCTCCGTCCGCGCTCACGCCTGTGGTCGTCGTTTTTTGGTGCGAACGCGCCGCGTCTTCTCGCGGGCAGCCGTCAACCCGTTTCGACAGTTGTCCGCACCGGCCCCGCCGGCGTCCACGCTGGTCAGCAAGGGGTCACCCCACCACTCCCTGCCAGCGCATCATCCCACCCCCCCCCCCCCTCTTGTTTTTCCCCTACACCCTATCTCCCTCTCCTCCACATTTTCCCTCCCTGCCCCCGCCCCCCACCATGGCCTCCCGACCGGCGCACTCGGTCGCGGCTGGATGGGTCCAAAAACCCACCCCTCGCGGCACCCCTTCCCCCACCGCTTCCATCGCCGCGACCGCGGCCGCAGCCGCCGCCGCTGCTGCTGCCACACCTTCCGATGCGGCGGCCTACCAGGATTCGGCTGCGGCCGCGGTGGCGCCGAGCATTTCTGCGGCGGCGGCGCCGATGACGGTGGGCGGGGTGGTGGACTGGTCGACGCTCCCACCGCCGCCGCCGCCACGGGCCAAGGACGCGGCCACGCCGGTAGGGTGTGGCGGCAAGGCGGCTGGCGGGGGCGGCGGTCGGGCCAAGGCCGGCCGCGGTGGCCGCCGCCGGGCAGCTGCCGCGGTGGAGCCCCCCATGGAGTTTGTCGCGGCGGTGGGCACCCCGGCGGCGGCTACGGCGGCAGCGCCAATGTCCTTGGCGACGGCGGCCGACGGTGGCGCCTCGTCCCCCGCGGCAGCGAGCACGACGGCGGGTGGTGGTGCTCCCGCGCCGATGGTGGCTCCGCACCCATCCAATCCCCTGTCGGTGGCGGCGGCGGCACCCTCGGAGTCGTCACCCTCCCCCCCCCCCTCCAAGGCGGAAGCGGCGACGGCGACGGCGACGGCGGCGCCTGCGCGGCGGCGGCGGACCAAATCCAGCTCCCGCCTGCTCCTCTCCACCGTGACGGCGTCTCGAGACGAGGCGGCCGCGGCGGTGGCGCGGCAGCTGGCGCTCGTTGCGCGGGTGGAGGCGGACAACGCGGCACTGGAGGCGGAGAATGGGCGGCTGACCGCCGTGTGGGCGGCGCTTGTCGCCGCGCGCGGTGGCGGTGGGGGGGTTGGCGGCGGCGTCCGTGGCGACGGCGGCGACAGCGGCGTGCCGCCAAGCGCAGAAGCGGCGGAGCAGGGGGAGGGGGGCAGCCCCGACCCGGCGGCGACGGCGACGGCCGGGTTTCCCTCCCGGGTAGGCGGATGGTCTACCCCGCCGCCGCCGCCGCCAGCACAGGCGGGTTCTCGCGGGCGGGGAGGGGGCACCGGAGCTCCCCCATCGGAGGTTGGGTGCGTGTCGCCGCTGCCAGGGGGGCTCGGCGCCCTCGCTCGCGCTGCTGCGGGCAGTGATGGTAGCGACGGCGGCGCGAGCGGCGTCCCGCTTTGCCTCTCCTCCTCCCCGCTGACCCCGGCATGCTCCATGCCCCACCTTGGTGGCCTGCTGCCACCCCGCCGTGGCAGTGGCAGCGACAGCGGCGGTGGTGAGGAGTGCGGCGGCGGCCGTGGCGCGCCGCCGCCGACGCCCGCCACGCCATTGGCTGGTCGCCCCGGCGGCGGCGGTTCGTCGGTGCTGCTCCTCCCGCCGGGCACGTGCCCGCTTCGCAAGTTTGCCGAGATTGTTGCCACCGTCGAGGGCACAACGGACACTCTACCCGCGGTTTCCGCATGAGTCAGGGGGGGGGGGGGGGTAAGAGTGTGGGCCGTCTGTGTTGGCCACCTGGCTGGGCGGGTCGTGGGTGGCCCAAGTGGGCGGACCGGAGGGCAGGGGAGCGTAGGGATGTGTAGGCGCTGCCTTATTTGTCAGCGATGAGGGTGAATGCTCCCATTTTTTTGTTGCGTGCTGCTGCTTCTCCTCTTGGTGAGGAGGGGTGGCTCACATCCGCAGCGGCGGCGGTGGCGTTGGTGTGGCAAGACAACCGTGCCGGCCCTGTTGCGGGTCGTGATCAGACCGTCTTTCTTCTTTGTTTTGTTTGTGGCTGTTGCTTCTGCATGTTGGCTGCTCTGCTTTGGGTGTTTTTTTCCATGTGTTTTTGTCTACTTTAGGCCGTCTTGCCGCTTGTTTATTTTGAGTGTCTCTTCTTGTTTTTTCCCCTCTCCTCCCATGCGCTGGGCTGCATGGTTGCCGTTTCTCCACCGTGTGCGCCATCGGGCCTACTGGGGTGTGCGCGGGAGCCGGCTCCCAAGCATTGGCTGGGCGGTGGATGGCCATGCAGCAGGCAACGGCTTTGACCGACTGGGGACGATTGATGCCACCCAGGCTGCCTGTCGTACAGTCCCCTGTTCCTTCTCGTCAGGCTTCTTCCAGGACAAACCCTACATGGTGAACGACTGGAAGGCTTCAGCAGATGCGCAAGCCTGGCCCTCTTGTGGCGCGTTATTCTCCGATGATGCCCAACGATAGCGCTGCCAGCTCTATGGCCTGCGCTACATGCCACCGACGTATCGCTCGCTCGACCACGAGCGCCACGGAGATGAGGATGCTCAGCTGACAATGGTGTGTAGATCTTGAGCGAGGTCAACTCACAATCCAAGAGACAAGAGGCTGTTGAGCAAGACGTAGGGCAACAAAGAATACGAAGCAAATGAAGCTGATCACAGGGCGCCCTCGACGGATGGTTGGCTACCAGACGCGCTGCTTGGTGGTCCGCATGCAACAAGAGCCCTGGCTGGTGGCAGAAGGAGAGAAAAAAATTGGGTCTCGGTCAGAGCTCTGGCCGAGGGATCCACCCGGGAACTCAAGGCCGTGTTCCCCAGTCCGCACGGCGCTGCCACTTTCCTCTACTCCATTGCTGGCCTCGAGTGGTGCGCAGCTACTTAGCAGCCAGGACTCCCCCGCCTCCGCAGGGAAACCGCTTGCCGACGCTGGTGCTACTGGGGGCTACCCGTCAACGATCCTGTCCTCACGGCAGCAGGTGGGCTCGAGTCCAAAGCTCGACAAATTCTCCAAGGTACGCGCCCCCGCTCGGGTGACAGGTGTGCGCGACAACACCCGGCGAAGGGAGCCCGGAAAAGTTACGTTCATGTTAGCAAGTGGCAGCGGACACTTTGCACATCCGGGTATGAGTTTGGGGAAATGAATATCGCTCACTGATTGGAGAGTTTGAGCAATCCGGTCGGGTGAGGCGTCGCGGTGATCGCCGCAGCTGCAGCCACCCAACTTCGACGCTGCTCCACCTCCAGTGCCACATCCTTTTCTGTACCTACTGCACCCGCAACCGCCGACACGCAAACCACCTGCGTTGTCTCTGCCGCTGTCGCCGCTGTCGCCGCCGGTGTTTTGCGCTGACAACCGCGGGAGCTTCCCCGTCAGCCATCCCCCCCACCATGCCCTGTAGGCCATGTTTGTCTGCCGCCTCTCTCGCCTAGCCGCGTCGCTGGGCCCTTCCGGTGGCCGGCGCGGACCCGCCCCACTGGCGGCCCCCACTGGCGCGCTGCGGCCGCTGCTGGGGGGTGGCGTTTGGCCCCCCTCCCGTGACGCTGGCAGCTTCCCGACGGCGCTTTGCTCCGCACGGCGCGCCCTCCCCCCTGCCTCGCTGGCGCTGGTCCACGGCGCGCCCCGCGGTCTCCGCGGCCTCGCCGCCACACCACTCCCTGGCTGGACCGGCGCCGTTCCCCTCCCCCTATTCGCTCTGTGTCGTGGGCCGCGGGCCCTGCATGGTAGCCCTTCTCAACTAGGTGGTGACGGTGGCCGCAGCGGCGGCGCTGACGAGCATGTCGACGACCACGACGACGTCGATGGCGACGGCGACGCGGTCGACCTGAGCGCCCCTCCCGACCTCGACGAGGCGGACCTCGTCGAGAAGTTTGTGCGTGGCAGCGGCCGTGGCGGCCAAAAGATCAACAAGACATCCTCGTGCGTGCAGCTGTGGCACACCCCCTCGGGCCTGTCTGTGTCGGTGCAGGCCTCCCGGTCGCAGGCGCGGAACCGGGTGCTCGCGCGGCGGGCGCTGGCGCGCAAGCTCGACGACGCCGTCCGGGGCGCCGCGTCGACAGCGGCCATGGAGGCGAGCGCCGCACGGGCGCGTAAGGCGCGGCGGCGGCGCAAGTGCATTAAGAAGCACTTTAAGAGCCGGGGAGACCGCGCGGCGATGGACGGATAGGGTAGTGGCGGGTTTGGGGTGGAAGGGGGGAAGAGATTGTTGGTCGCAGTTGAGGGGCCAGCGCTGGCCATTTGGATGAGAGGAAGCATGACGCGAGCTGCTTGTCAACGGACCCACGGCGGCGACACTGCCGGGGATGATCGATGTTGATGCTTGTGCCCAGCCCCCGCGGGCAGGGCTGCCTACGCGGAACGGTGTGGCGAGCCATATGGATGCTGGTGTCTTCCCCCCTCATCTCCATCGCCCCCCAAAACAATGCTCCCGCGCCGAGCCCCCCCTTCCCACACAGCGCATTCGCCCCTACTTGGGCACGACCAAGTTCACCAGCTTACCCGGCACGTAGATCTGCTTTTTCACCGCCCCGCCTCCCACCCACTTGTCCACAGCTTCTCCTGCAGCGGCCAGCACCGTATCCTTGTCGGCGCCTACGTCGACCGTCAGCTTGGCACGTACCTTGCCATTGACCTGTACGACAATAACCTTGGTGGCCTCAGCAAGGTACGCTTCGACGGCTTCTGGCCAGGGTGCGTCCGAGAGGGACCCCGCCGGGTGGCCCAGCCGCTCCCACAGCTCTTCCCCAATGTGTGGCGCGTAGACGCCGAGCATGGATACAAACGGCTCGAGGCACTCACGGGGGCGGGTGGACCACTTGGTCGCCGCGTTGACAAACTCCATCAGCGCCGCGAGCGCCGTGTTGAACCGCATCCCCTCGGTGTCGTCACTGACGCGGCGGATAAGGGCGTGCGTCACCCGCCGCTGATCAGCCGTGGCGGGCGCGTCGGTGAAGGTCGGCGCTAGGTCCCCGGCGGCCACGTCATCGGATGCCATGACCAGTCGCCAAGCGCGCGCGAGGAAACGAGCCATCCCGCCGACGGCGGTAGTGCCCCACGGCTTAACCGCTTCCAGGGGACCCATAAACATGAGGTAGCACCGGAGAGCATCGGCGCCGTACGTAGCCACCACCGCGTCGGGGTTGACAACGTTCCCGCGGCTCTTGGACATTTTGTGGGAACGGGACAGCACACGAACCGTCGGGTCAGAGGCGAGGACCAGCGCATCGCCGGCGGCGCCGTCCTTAGCAGTCTCAGCGGCCGTGACGGAAACGGGCACCACGGGGGCACCCGTCGCGATAACCGTGTTGGACGCCGTGTCAACGTCGGCCGCTGAAACCCACACAGGCGGTGTCGCTTCTGGGTCTTCTGGAGACGTACGATAGGCGGTGAGCTCCACCTCCCCGAGAATCATGCCCTGGTTGACCAGACGCCCAAATGGCTCGAGGGTGGACACCACCCCACAGTCGTACAGTACCTTGTGCCAAAAGCGGGCGTAGAGGAGATGCAGCACCGCGTGCTCCACCCCGCCAACGTAGAGGTCGACGGGCATCCAGTACTTTTCAAGTGCCGGGTCAACCGGCCGCCCCTCGTTGGTCGGGTCAATGTACCTGAGGTAGTACCAGCAGCTGCCAGCCCACTGGGGCATGGTGTTGGTTTCCCGCTTCGCCGGCCGCCCGTCGGTGGTGGTGGTTTCTACCCAACCAGGTACCCCTGCCAGCGGTGACGCGCCGTCGCCCGTTGGCGCGTACGATTCAACAGAAGGAAGCACCACCGGAAGGGACGCCTCGTCCACCGCCTCGGGCTGCCCGTCCACAAACACAATCGGGAAGGGCTCACCCCAGTACCGCTGCCGCGAGAAGAGCCAGTCCCGCAGCTTGTAATTTGTCTGGGGGGTCCCCAGCGCCGCGCCGTCGGGGGTACCCAGGTGGTCCAGCAGCGTCGCCTTGGCCTCCGAAGAGGCCTTGCCGTTGAGGTCCACCCCCGACTTGCTCGAGTCCCAGTTGACCACCGTCCCGTCGCCCGTGAAGGCAGCGGTGGCCACATCACCCCCGGCGACCACCTCGACGAAGGGAAGTCCGTGAGCGGCGGCAAACGCCCAGTCCCGGTTGTCGTGTGCCGGTACTGCCATCACCGCACCGGTGCCGACACCGCCCAGTACGTAGTCCGCCACCCACACGGGCACGGCGTCACCGGTGAAGGGGTTCACTGCAAACGAGCCGGTCGCAACGCCCGACTTGGTGCGGGCACCCTCGCCCGTGCGCTCACGGTCGCTCTTGGCCGCCGCCGCGGCGACGTAGGCGTCTACCGCGTCGCGCTGCTCGGGGGTGACCAGCGCGTCCAGGCCCGCATACTCGGGCGCAACGCACAGGTAGGTGACGCCACACACCGTCTCGGGGCGGGTGGTGTAAACGGCAATGCCAACGCCCGTTGAAGCTGAGCGCGGGGCCTCGTCACCAGCAGAGTCGGGCGAGCCTGCGATGGGAAAGACCAGTTCCGCCCCCACCGACTTTCCAATCCAGTTGCGCTGCATGTCCTTGATGCTCTCGGGCCAGTCCAGGCCTTCTAGGTCACCCAGCAGCCGTTCCGCGTAGGCCGTGATCCGCAACACCCACTGGCGCATCGGCTTGCGCACCACTGGGTGGGAACCCCGCTCAGAAAGCCCGTCAATCACCTCCTCATTGGCGAGGACGGTACCCAATGCGGGGCACCAGTTGACCGCCACATCCGACTGGTAGGCAAGCCCCCGCTTGAAGAGCTGCAAGAAGATCCACTGGGTGTGCTTGTAATAGGACGCCTCAGAGGTGTTGACCTCCCGTGCCCAATCGTACGACAGGCCCAGTGAGCGCAGCTGCTCCCGGAACCGCCCAATGTTGCGAGCCGTCGTGTCGGCCGGGTGGGTGCCCGTCGCGAGCGCATACTGCTCAGCGGGGAGGCCAAACGCGTCCCATCCCATGGGGTGCAGCACCGCATGACCCGTCTTGCGCTTGTACCGTGCCATGATATCGGTGGCGGTGTAGCCCTCGGGGTGGCCCACATGGAGGCCCGACCCAGACGGATAGGGGAACATGTCCAGGGCATAAAACTTGGGCTTCCCTGACGCCGCCGCCGCCGCTGCGTCGACCGCAAACGTACCCGCTTCTTCCCAGTGGGCCTGCCACTTCTTCTCCAAGGCGGTAAAGTCGTACGTAGCGCCCGCGGGGCCTGTGGCAACCGTAGCAGGGGAAGAGGGGGGGGAGGGAAAGGAGGAAGGAGAAGAACCCGCCGTGCCATTGCCGCCCGCGGTCGCCGTCATGGTCGAGTGACGGCGGCGGGCGGCAGCGGCGGCGGCCGCGGCGGTGGACGCCGCCGCGGCGGCTGCGGGGGGAGGGGGCACCAGCGCCGACCGTCGGCGCCATGCGCCCAGCGCGGCGCCACGGGTGACAAAGCCGGACGGCCGGGGTGGCGCGCCACATGCCGCCGTTGCGGCCGCAGAGTAGTGGCGCAGGTGCCGCGACGCAGCCGTCGAAGTGGCCGCAAACGCCACCCGAGAGCCCATAATGAGGATGACAGTAGAGGAGGAGGATACACAGGGAGGAGGAGCGGGGTGAATGGGGAGGGAGGGAATGTGACAGAATCAAAGCGCAGAGAGACGGGAAAGGGCCAGGCAGATACGGGGCTTGAGGGCAGCGCGGCCGCTCCTCGTCGGTGAACGCGGGGCGCGGCGGGAAGGCGCCGACCACCTCGACGATGGGCGGCTGACCGATGAGGACGGGCTTGCCCAGTGGGGATCTGCCAAGACCAGCATCTCCGCTGACTCGAGGACGATAGGTTAGGTTTGGATGGTCACAACAGGGCCTCTGTCCCAAAACATGTGTACTTAATACATTCTAAGTATGCGATTGAGAGATTGGAACTTCCATGAAGTCTGCAAGGTAAGGATGCTCAGGAAAGATCGCACCATCATCCTCTTGCGCCGAAGCATCTTTCGGAGAAAAGAGCACCTGGCACCACGCATACCGTTCATCCGCCAGGTCCCACTTCCCCCTGCGAGCGAGCAGGGCCCGCCCCGGCCGGCGTGGGTGACGCATTCGGCCGCCTTGGGGGAGGCGACACTCCGATGGCGGCCAGCCGCCCCTGGAGTTCCCCCTCCTCAGCCAGGTGCACCATGCACCTCGGCTTCGTGAGTTTGGTTGGGGCGGCGGCAGGCGCCGCCGCCGCCCGCCGCGGCGCGCCCTCGCCGTCCTCAACCCGCGTGCCGCTGCCAACCGGCGTGGCGGCCGCCACGACGCTGTGGCCGGGGCGGCGCCACCCCCGGTTGGTCCCCTTGTCCCCTGCCGCCGCCGCTGCCGCTGCCGTTGCCGCCGCTGCCGCTGCCGCCACCACCACACCCGCCCCGCTGGCAGGGCGGACCGCCACCCGCCATGACCGGCGGGGCGGCGGCGTGCCGGCGACCGCCCCGCCACCCCCCTCCTCCCGCCCATCCCCTACCACGTGCTCACTGCACCCGCTGTCCCACCGGACGGTTGCGTGGCTGGCGCCCGTCCTCCCCCACCGGGCGCAGTGGCGGCTCCACCGGGGCACCCGCGCGCAGCGGCTGGACCGACTGCTGATGGCGGTCGTTGGGGGGGTGCTGACCCTGCTGCTGCCGGCGCCGTTTGGGCGGTACGTTTTTGTGCGAGGGGGGGGAGCCCGTTATGCGAGGCTGCTTCGTGGCTTCCTGGTAGCTCAACGTTCCCCTCCTTTTGGCCGTGCTGCCAGATGGTCTTGCTCTCGCCCGTGCGTTCGCACGTAGCAGCCGGGTTTGCGCGTCCCTAAATCTCACTCTCGACACCTGCCGCGCTGGCCCCTCCGTCGGCCGATTGTATCCGCACTGCCCCCTTCTCGCCCCCCCTTCCTTTTTCTTCCCCTCCACGGTTCCTCCCTCCCCCCATGCCCTTTTTCTTCTTCGCCTCTGTTCTGCCTCTTCTGCCCCTTTCGCCGTCCCCTCGCCCCACAGTGTCGGTCGACTGCTGGGGTTGGCCTTCTTTGCGGCGCTCCCCATGCTCGCGCCCGCCTTTGCCGCGGCGGTGGCCAACGCCCGCTTCCGTGCGGCCGGCCGCTACGCGGCGCTGCTGCGCGGTCGCCTGCGGGGGGCCACCCGCGTGTCCACGCCCGCGACTGGGGACGCGACGGAGCTGCGGATTGGCGACGCGGACGGCCGGGCGCTGCGCCTGACCGTACCGGGTACCGCAGCCCTGGCGGGGGGGCGGGCTGACAGGCGGGCGCCGCCGGGGGGCGGAGGGGGGGGGGGAAGCGCCGGCATCCCGCTTGGGACTGCTGTCGAGGTGGTGGTGGTAGCCGAGGACCCCGACTTTGACGCCATCCGTGGCGTGAGCGAGGTGTACGTGCCCGAAGCGCACCTGTTTTTGGGGGCCTACCGATATTTGCGGGCGTCGCGGCTCAGGCGGCTCTGGGGACGGGGCCTGGGTTATGACTGAGGGGGTGGTTGTGGTGCCGCCCACTAGCAGTTCGGGCAGGTCACGGCGTGTGTGCTAAGATGATGGCGGCGACAGTCGATGCCGCCAACGCCCTACAGGCGGCCCCACCATGACAAAAACCCATCACATGCGAGCGTAGGGAGATGACTGTCCGGGATATGGGACAAGACATGCAAAAAACAGAATGATCTTCAAATTCCTCTCCCGCACAGGCCTCCGCTTGTACACACCATGTCCAACCCCCCATCCTCATAGCTCGCCCCGCACCACATCCTCCCCCCTGCCCCTAACCCACCCGCAATCTCACCCACAGCTCCCAGCCCACGCCATTTGTTCCCTCCTCAGAGGGCAGCGCTCCGCCGCCCCTTCTTCACCGGCTTGTGGGCAACCTTCAGCGACGCCAGCACCTTGTCCATCCGCTTGGCCGCATCCTTCTTCAGATCCGGCCGGTACCGCCCCACGACGGCGGCTGCAGCGGCCGATGCCCGGCGCCCACCCTTCTTGAGGTGGTTCCGGCGCCACATCTTGGCCGGCTTGCGGGCGTCCTCAGTCTTTGTGTTCTTCAGGTCCATGGCGGGGGTCTTACTGGCCTTGGCCGTCGCGCGGGTGGCGACAATGTTCACCGCCATCGGGTTGCACAGACCGCTGTCGCGGAAGCTGTGCTTGTTGTTCAGGTTGCCCTTCTCACGAGACATCATCAGGCCATTGCGTTTCACAATCTTGCACGAGGTCGTGCGGGTCAGCTCCCAGACCAGAGAGGAAGACATCTGTGGTGGGGAACAGGGAACATGGATATAAGCAAAGATAAGCGGAAAGACCCGAGAATTCGCAGGGAAGAGCAACAGGGAGGGCACATGTATGTCAGCATGCCATGAGATATGGAGGGCCACGCTGCTCACGAGCTGCTCAAAAGCGTTGGGCCACGCGTCCAGCAGCTGCCTCCGCCTCAATCCATACTGTACCGCGTCGCCATCCATGCGCTCATGCCGCTCACGAGCGCTGCGATACACGACCAGCTGCAGCATCTGCACTAAACCACAGCGCGCCGCGTCGCCACGCATGCAAAAGGGCACGAGCGCAGGGGTCCGCGAACGATACAGGAGCTACGCACGTACCTTGAAAGACTGGGATAGACGACGACAGCGATCGTCGACGGCTCCGTCGTCGCGATGGAGGAGATGTGCACGCGCTTGGGGCGGAGCGGGCAGGGTTCAGCGGGAGGATGGCGGCGGCCCCACGACGGCCCTGCCCTCGGCGATCCACTGTAAGGAGTGAAGAAGGTGGTGCCCTCGCACAGCCAGCTGTCCGCCCTGACAAGAACAACCGGTTGTCATTACATTTAGCCCCCCTGCTGTGTTGAAACACCAGACAGTTTGTGTGACATCGTGGTACTTGGGCGTTTCCATACCAAGTACTCTTCCTGCTGAGCTCGGCCTGAATCGTACAGCTTCCTGCGGAGACCTGCTGGCGCAAGGCCTGCGAGTACTCGATGCCGACTGCAAGAGACGACGACGGTGGCCGCAGCTGGGGTGCCGGCCGCCTTTCCCTCGGCAGCCCACCCTGTTCACCACGCTTGCGGGGCTCATGGAGTGCAGCAATGTCAACAGAGCACAAGGGGAAAGTGTATCGCCGCGGTGTAATCGTCGCCACCCTCAGCGGAATCCCCCGGACGACAAACGACCGATTTTCCGTCAGTCAGCCAGCAGAGCGCTGGCATAGAGGGCTCTGTTTCGGCAGTTTGTTATGCAAGGTCAAAGAAAAGTAGAGCACATGACACAGGCGGAAGATCTACCCTATTATCTAAGGGGGTGCTGCTGCCCTTCTCTTCTCATCGTCGGGAAAACGTGCCACCCGTACTAGGGTATACTGGGCTGTACTCGTGGCTATTTTCTGTGCTGCACATGTACTGTGCGGTGTTGTGCATCCCCCAGAAATAGACGTGTAGCAGTCGTGAAAGTGCAATTTGTGTCCATGACATGCGGGATCGTGAAGCAAACATGCAATTCTGAAGGCAATTCTTGATCAGTCGTGCGCACAGGATGACTCTCATTGGCTGCCCAATATCCATCGGGGATCTTCACCTGTGAAAACCCGGCGCACATGCACGAACGGCGGAACATTGCAAATGAGAAACCTGATTTGGGGCACGAGGGAGGGGTCTCATTTCATGCCGGGGACAACGTGTTGCGATCATGTCCTGCGCGAGAGCAAAGAATCATGAAGACACCCTGCAGAGGCACACCAGCTGGTGGTGAAGCCAACTGGAGGTGGCTTGGTGTGGTTGTGAGCCCCACTCGAGTCAGACAGGCACAAAAGTTGCTCTGCAAGCATGCTCCGAACGCAGTGGCTCCTGTCGCAGTCGCGCACCCCCATGAGAGCTGGTGCCTCGCTCCTCGGGGCATTTCAGTGACACACGCTCGGCCAGGAGACGCAGAAGTCTGTGCTGGCAGACCGGCGGGAACTCGGACGCGCCAGAGATCATGTGGTCCGCTCCTGTTGCACTTCAAGGCGGTCTGGGACGGCCTGTGAAGGGCATGTGAGCTGGTGCCGCTTCGGGCCTTGCGCGACCTTGCCCAGTCGGGGGTGGCTAGGCGCGAGAAAACGTCAAGTTGTATTTTCATGGCAAATACACGTGTACAAGCAGGTACATGAGTACAACGAAAACAGCATTCAATGGCGCCTCTTGATTGGCTATGCCTTGTGTAAGAGCCCGCCAAGATCAAATAAGCCTACTCACAAAGTTGGCGCAGGACGCTGACGGCAGAGGGCCCAACGGTTGCTTTTCGGTCCCGCTCCATTTTGATCCAACGGATCGCGGCATCTACCTTACGCTCGAGGGCCCCTGGGAAGCTGGTTAAAAAAAAATACAAACGGCGCAGAGGTCCTCGCGTCTTCTTCCCAACACGCCGAGCCTGTTCTAATTTTGTTAGCCCCCTCCGTGAACGTCGCCTCGGAGCACACTTGCCACCGCCTCGGGAACCCTGGTCGCTTGCCACCCCCCTAAGGGTCCGCTGCACGCTATGGGCAACGAAGACCAAAAACGAGTTGACTTTGATCGGGATGCCTGGGCATCACGGAACTCGGTGACATCCCCTCTGTTGGCCATCATAGCCAACAGAGGGGATGTCAATGAGTTCTCCATCAACAGAAATAGAAAGAAAAATCATCAGGAGGATGCGAAGCACGTGAAGAGATGCGGGGGGAGCAGAGGGAGCAAACGGGGGGCAGAGAGAGGCAGAAAATGAGAGCGAGTGGGTACACCAACGGGGAAGGGGGGGACAGCAAAAGGCAGACGATGCATAACAGGAAGGGGGGACGACGACCACCGGGGGAGGGGGCGAGGACGACGGGGGGGGGGGCAACAACGACGGGGGGAGCGACGACGACGACGACCGTTCGGCGAATACGGTGTAATTCGGGTTTCGGAATCCGAACGCGGTTCAGATAGACTCACATACGAACTAATACGTGTGAAAGAATGTTACGGACAATAACCCACCAAGAGCCTGGAGATGGCTCCCCACTGGCTCTGTCTCTTGAGAGATCCCGAGCAAGGGATGTACAGTACAGAGGCGGAGCTGTGCTGTGAGCGAGTATGCACTTCTGCAGAGGGAGCTCGCTGGTTGCTGCCGCGCGGCGCCGCCCTTCAATAAGTGACCCGCGGCAATTGAACAACATTTCCCACACGCATTGATCCGGCGGCTCTGACAGGTCCTCGAAACGGTCAGGTAGTGATCAGGTGCTGTCACCGTGCCGCTGGTGCTGGAGCTCTCGACCCTCCGCAGCCTTGCACCTTTCAAGAGCGCTCGTCCCCGCGCGGAGCCTGATGCTTGTCTACGCCTATGTGCGTGGACTCCTCAACACCCATTGCAAGACTAGATCTGGTGCCCATGCCAGCTCTGTCAAGTACGCTCACACGTGGTCAATTGGCCACCACGTGTTGGCATTGGAAGTGTCGATCGGGTGGAGCGTCTCCAGAGTTCGGGCATACCGTATTCGCGAACCCGAATCCGAATCCGAATCGACCCCTCACCGACCCTGGCCATGCCTGTCATGAGACCCCTCCCACAGGCAGAGGGGGCCCCACTCGCCTGCTCGGGCTCTAAAGGCGCGCTCGAAATGCGGTTCTGGACAGAAATCTCACCTTTTGAGTGACAGGAACGCCTGCGAACGGCCTGCTGGCAGGCTACAAGTGCGGCAATGGTCAGAAATCTCATCTCTTGGATGCCAGGAACGTCTGCGAGAAGTCCGAAGGCGGGCTACAAGTACTATTCTGGACAGGAGTCTTACACGCCACCAGCGACTCCCAGCGATTTCGCGTCAGCCATTGGCCAATAGCTCGGAGTCAGGAGCAAACTTGCCATATACCGAACATATATGAACTACTTCAGGCTTCGGAGCACGTGTCACAAGGAAATCGAGCATGGGCGCAAAGAGCCTCAATGACGAGTGGCTCAAGTTGAAAATAGATCAGAATGTGGCCTCGTCTCACTCTGACTGCTCAGAACTGTCCGCTTGTAGCACTGATTGTAGCGCACAGTCATGAACACTATGAAAACAATTGTGTAACACACATGTGCTCTGAACCAACGCTGAACCAACCAGAACGATCAACATGTCTTATATGCATATAACAGCTCTCGTCATGGTGCAGTTTATGGTGCTCGCCAATAAGGAGAACAGGCGCCTCCTCACCTGGCATGTGATGGTCTGTACTCGTTGTTCCATATTGATTGCCCTGGAGATGCTTCGTTGTCCAATGAGAATATCGTACCAAGCCAGATGTCGTTTGAATGCTGTACGTGTCTGATGTAAGCCATCTTCGCCGCTGAACCCTGGTATCCACACTTCACTGGGAGTGCTGAGGCGTCCCCTCTTTCTTCCGTGCCCCGCACGCATGGGAGGCGCTCGTCCAATGGGCACTCAGATCACTTGCCCAGTGGGCCCTGTGAGATTAGTTCCCCTGGGCTTGCTTGACACCGGTCCTCTTTCCACTCTCGCCCCGCCCTCTCCATCCCTCCCGCTTGCAAGGAACGTGCTCATCCAATGGGCGTCAAGTTCAACTGCCGAGCGCCACTCTGATTTCCACACCCCGGGGCACCGCACAGGCTCACTTCAACGGCACCCACTCAACCGGGCCTCTCCTTCCCTATCTTCGCCGCAGTCGTGATCGCTCGTCCAATGGGAGTTAACGACCGATCCAGGTCGTGCGCCCGCCCCTCACTCCTCCCGCCCCCGCGCGTTCGACACGTATGCGCAATGAGCCATGCTCAAATCGAGTCGGGCTCGTGTCTAAGCTTCGATCGCCCCTCACCCCCCCCCCCGCCCCCCGCCCCCGCCCTTATAGCGTGTCGGTCCAGGAGGCACTCCACCCTTATCTGAAAGGTGGCCTTGTGCTCGCGCAAGCCCTCTGCGTACAGAAACTGCCCGTCAAGAGGGCACTCAGCTCACATTTCTGAGCAGTACCCTCCACCCTCCTTCCATTCTTGCGGTCTTCCAGTGCGCGCTCGGGTGCATGCCCCAGGTCATTCCTTTATACGTGTCCGCTTCCCCGTGCACGCGCGCGCCCCCTGGGCTTGTACAATACGTTCGCACCTCGCGCGGAGACGTGCACTATCACCACTCGTCTCTCGCCCCGCCCCCACCGCCACCCGCCCCGCAGCTGTGACGCTTTTAGGTGGCACGTCTCTCAGAACCCAGCTAGCGACCAGCACACACAATGAGCAGTCAATATCACAGACACCGCCTGTCCCTCCTCCCCACGTCTCGCTCACGGCACCCAAGCCCATTGATGAGGAGCAGATCTCGCCATGGGCCGTCATGCCAGGCCTCTTTCACTTCGTTCTCGCGCTCAGCTGTCCCTCCGTCGCTACCCCGCACCTCCGTCTCTGTAATCCGCACCTTGCTCCATCCTCAACCCGCATTTTGCCACTTGTGTGTGGCTCCTTCTCGCGCACTCCCCTCCCCCTCCCTTGCTTCGCACGGATCTATTCTGCCTTTGACTTTGCGCCACCATTTGTCTGCCTTTCGCGTGTATAGCTGTCGTCGTGCAGGTGGCGTTCGTCAACGTACGCCTTCGTCTCGGGGGCTAGTAGTGGGTGTGGTGCCTTTGTCGTTTGTGCCGATCTCCTTCGTCTTGCATTTTGTGTGCTGGCTTCGCAGTATGTGTCTGTCGCCAGACGCGGTGAAGAGATCAACGCAATGTCTGGGTTATTGTCTTCTGCCCTATGCAATCAACTCTTTGTCTGTTTTTCTCTGCCACCTTCGCATCTCTCGTGTTGTCCCATTGTCGTTCTCCGTGTCGTCGTCTTGCTGCTAGTTTTTCCTCTTCGTTTTTGTGTCTTAAGGTTCTCCATGTGCCCTCTTCGTCGTTCTCTTCATTTTTATGCGATCGTTTGTTTTTTGCCCATCTTTTGCCTCCGCGACAGTGTGATAGCTTTGTCCTTGTGTATTGCCTCTTTTCGCTGTGTGTTCTTCACTCTTTCTACGTCTCTTTCTTTCTCGTGTATCTCACTTTCTGTCTGCGAGTCCTGCCTTTTTTATGGCATTGTTTCTTGCTCAGGGTGACGAAGATGCTGGCTTTGTCTTGTTCGTTGCATGCGGAACGTTTTGTTGTAAGCTGGGTGGACGTGGGCGTGGGGCAGGCGGGGCGGAGAGGGGTCTGGTACGAGAGCGGTCCCGAGGGAAACATTCCTGGACGTACATTCTATGCTTTCTTGCAACGTACAGTATATTCCGTGGGTGACGTAGCCACCACAGGGACCGCCGCGCGGTCTGTTGACAGGCACTCTCAGCGCTGTTAGTAGCATCGTGGGCGTGGTGAACGTAGTGATCGGTGGGCCAGACACGCAGCGTGACATGACAATGGTACGCGATGGCTCTCAGGTCGCGATAAATAGCTGTCAACAACTCCGTCTCGGGTATACTGGCGACGGTGACATGTGCGCACACCCCCTCCCAGAGGCGTCGTGGGGCGGGGCTCGGGATTATACTGGTCAGACGTCGTATCCCCGATGGGAAGAATGGCCTCTGTGAGAGGGTCTAAAAGTGGATTCCATATAGGTAAAGGTCGATCTCACGCATTAAGATCGATGGGAACGTCCCACCATTGACGGCAGTACTGATGAACGTGTGCCCCCCGCACAGACCCGCTTGGCACACCATTCGAAAGAGGAACTCACGGGCATTTTTTCTAGTGTATGTTCGGCCCACGTACGCTTCCAACTTACTTCAGCCATACCTCGAGGAAGAACATCAGGTTATCGTTTTCGTCGTCGTTCCGGACTCAGTGTGCAATAAAATCTCGATGTTCTGCAAAAACCAAGTTCTGACGATGTCGAAAGGGCGCAATATGGGCTACGAAGCTCGTGTCGAGGTTGCCGCGTCAATGCTGCTTGGGAACCATGCCCAGTGCGGCACTTCAGGCAGTGAAGCGTCAGTCTGTGCGGCATTTATCTCGCCCCAGATCAGGCGGACAAAAAGTGCAGAAGATCGATGGGGGGCTACATTTCCAACTAGTTGCGCGCCTTTTTTTTTTTTTTGAAGATTTCTGGTCGCCCGTCAGGCGGTTCTGTTGCCCGCCCCAACTGTCCCTCGGCTGCCACAGATCTGCTCCACGTCATTGACCGGCGCCTCCGCCTGACGGGTCTGCCAGCGTGGTCGCGGAACGCCCTCGCGTGACCGGAGCCTGTGCGGCAACCTGTCAGGATGCCGCGTGGTCGCGCGATCGCCGCACCGGGAGGGGGTAAGAGGGCTCGGGCACTGCGCAGCATCCACGCTGGAACTGCCGCCGTGGTGCTCAGTGTGCGTGCGATTTTCGAGCGGGAGATGTGCAACCGACGTGCGGAGCTGCGCGACCGGCCGGCTGAGCGTACCGCTCTTGCCACGGGGCTGAGCACCGCTTCTGTGAGTCGCGTGTGCAACGACGTTCACCGAGCGGCCCTGCCCGGGGAGGGTGCTGTGGCAGTATTGACCCCCAGGTAGGGGGGCAACACGTGCCATGCAAGGGGCGGCAGGCCACTAGCCTGATCCGTTCCTCCCCCTGCATTTGGGTCCATATTCCCTAAGTTTGGGATAGTTAGCTTAGTAGTAAATCCAACTTGGATTTGAGGGTTTTCTGCATTTATCGTCTTGAATTTTCGTGTGGCCCGGTGGGCAGGTGCTCGGGTGGGAGATTCTGAGTCGCGAGATTCTGAGGGGACCCTGGCGGGATAAGGGGAGGGACAGCGGGGCTCGGCCCTGCGTCCCCGTCCCGACCAAGAAACTGTCGGACCACACACCATCTTCTTGTTTGTCAGTGGGGGGATTGCCCCACGACAGGGACAGAGTGTGTGCGACTTGCACTTCTTCCGGTTCCCCCAACACGGGAGGCAGCCCTTGTACACCGCCCCAACTTGGGTGCCGCGTGTGCGAGTGGTTTTTGCCACATTTGGTGGAGCAGCAGGGGACAGAGGTAAACTTTACCTCCGGGTGCACCCGGGTGTAGGGGGCCCTCTGTCTCAGAGGAACGGTGAACTTGGACCGTGTCATACGGATCGTCAGCCAACATGGCTAGTTCGGACCCCCCGTCGTCCGGGGAGTACACGGGTGACGCACGTATTTCAGTGCCTTTGAATACTGGTGAGACACAGGTGGGTTTACCTGGGGTCGCAGAGGGACTAGAGGTCCCTCAAGCCAGCAGGACTGGAAGTGCGGGCGGGCAACAGGCCACCCCGACTCAGTCGGGAGTTCGCTCGGGTGACACTTCTGATGTGGGTGGTCGGAAGTCTGGCCACCGTGTGGTATACTCAACGGGAACGTCCCAAGGGGTGAGGACTGTCCCCGCGGGTTCCACTCGGGTTGGAGCCAACTTTGGCTTGGAGCGGTCGCCAACTAGGCTTTCGGAGGACGGCGGACCTCCGTTGGTCGGCGATGGGCTCGCGCCCATGCCCCCGGTTGAGACCCCTGAGGAACGTGGTTACCCCTCAGGTGGACTCCCGGAGGCGGACCGAGACTCAACTGGAGTCGTCAATCCACTCCTCGCGGAAACTGACCGTCGGGAGGCGACCAATGTGTTGCGGCAGACTTTGCCGGACCTGGTGGTCACGATGACGAATACAATTCTGAATCAGATTGTGGCGAGTTTGCCAGATGGCCTTAATGTCCAGACCGGATCGGGGCTTTCGAGCCCGCAGGCGCAGGGGGAATCCCTCCTCACGCCTACCTCTGGTCGCCTCGAACAGGGGGCGACACCTGTGACTCCCAACGAGGGAGCCACACCATACTCGGTGGGGCGTACGCCCTTCATGGGGGAGTTCCCCCCGGAAACGCCGGCGGCTACACCAAGGGCGCCGCGCCAGATTATGGGTACTGAGGGTGAACTTGCTCCAGTGCCACAGCGGCTGTTCCCTCAACGTGAGGTGCCGCCCAAGATCCAGGTAGCCAACCCGGTCTACCAGAGGATCTTTGACTGTGAGACCTACGCCCTCCACAACAAGTCGGTGGCGTATGGTCCTGACCAGGCCCGAGTCATGGGCCGTGCCAAGAAGAATGCACTTCACTCTTTTGGGCACAAAGCTGAGTGGGATGGAACTCCCCCCCTCCGTGTCTTTGAGTTCCTACGTCGTTTCACAAAAGCCTGTGACGACAATGCCATAAGTGAAGGCATGGCTTTCTACATGCTACAGGAGTTTACGAAGGGAGACCTGCGGACAGAACTTATGTCCGTCATGCCCAGCTCCTCAAGTGGAGGCGCTAGTGAGGTGACGTCCTATTTGGAGCTCGTCAACTGGTTGTTGAGAGCCATGGTTGATGAAGCGGCGTTGGCTTCTCAAGTCGAGGAGTCTACGCAAGCCCATCAGGAAGAGGCGGAGGACGAGTTGTCCTTTGCGGAGCGAGTCCGTAAGCTCAACAATCTTTGTGGGTTTCTTCATCTACAAGCTGTGGTGAAGAGTCGGTTTGTGGAGGGACTCCATTGGTCAGTCCGGATGGAGACCCGGGAGCATAACACTGCCCGGGCGACCCTGGCCGAGTTAGCTAGGTTCGCCTACCGCAGAGGTGAGGCCTACCGCAAGTTGCGGGAGGAACAACGCCAGGAGCGTCAGGCCGAGTTGGCCAAGGAACGCGAAGAGGCGCGCCAGGCCAGAGAGCTGAGAGAGGCACGCCGAATTCCGCAAGGAAAGGGTGGTAGCTGCCGTGGGAGCTTCCCAGGGTATCTCTTCGTCTTCCCCAGTTGGGAAGACCCCTCCGGGAACTGACAATCGGTGTTGGAACTGCAACTCAGATGGACACTGGGCATATGATTGCCCCAAGTTGAGTAAGCGCATCCAACAACTTGTTAGGAATGCGAGTAAGAAGTCGGCTACGAACAAAGTACGTTCACGCCGCGAGGGTGGGTTTCGACCGGTGGTGGCGGTCGCCACACCCTCGGCGAAGGGGGCGGACACGTCGTCCTCGGACTCGTCGTCTTCCCCTTCGTCCTCAGATTCGGACGCCAAGTCGGCGGGAAACGAATGACCGTTGGAGCAGGCCGTCCGAAGCTCACAACGGCAGCCTCGGCCAAGTGGGTCAAGAGGACGAATCAACCGTGCCGGATACTGCGGCGACCTAAGGGAGTCCGCCCACCTCGGGTTGGACTCCCCAAGAACGTAAACCCACGTCGGGTCATCGCGGTGCTGACGGGTGAGAACTTCCAGGTGGCTGGACGGGTGCAACTTGCCCCCGGCCGCGCCTGTTGTGCCCGTATCGTACTTGATGCCGGGTCAGGAGCCTCCTTGATACGCATGTCGCTATTACCAAAGGAGATGAAGCTCCAACGCTGGAAGTCTAAAGCTGACCATCTGATCGATATCAATGGTGGGGTACTTCCCATCGTTGGTGCCGTGACCCTACCAACTAGGTTGGGGACCCATGAGGTCGACGTGACCTATGGAGTAGTTGAGAATATATCGGTACCCCTGCTTCTGGGTACCCCTTATGTTGTAACACAAGTGCCTTTGATTCGTGGCCCTGAGTACTGGGTCAAGTTGATGAATGGGGAGACTATCCCCATCCTTGGTAAGGGAAAGTCTGTGGCTCCTGCGACAGTCTCACAGTCGAAGCCTGCTTGCTCTGTGAGGGACGGGTTTGCTGCTACCCTGCGTTTTGCCCGTAAAGTCACGTTGCCCCCCAACTCGGTGGCGCACGTTGATGTTGTAACTGATTATACGGGGAACGGGTTGGTGCACCCTTACCCCCGTCTTGCTCGCAAGCACCAAGTGCATGTTGCCCTTGGCACGATGGACTCCAAAGCCGGAGTCTCGTGGAGGATCCAGGTGATGAACCTGAGCTCGTCGCCCAAGTACTTCAAGTCGGGAGCCAAGTTCGGCTATATCGACCAACACGAGGGACCGGTAGTAGCGGTCACCCTCAACGCGGGCGCAAGTAGCGACCCGAAGTCTGGAAAGGAGAAGCACCAAGCCAAGTCGGCCGCCTCTCCTCGGCCCCATGTGAACATGGAGGATGTTCCACCCAGGTTGAGGGTTCAAGTTGAACGCCTCTTGGACCAATATCACAAGTTGTGGGATGGTCAATTGGGACTCATGAGAGCTACCCAACACCGGATCGAGTTGAAGCCCGGTGCACCCCCTATACGCCAACAGCCGTATAGGGGAGGACCCCGTTCAAGGGCCCTCGTTAAGGAGCAAATTGCTCGCATGGAAGCCCTCGATGTGATCGAGGCCAGTAACGCCGAGTGGGCGAGTCCGGTGGTTATCGTCCCCAAAGTTGACGGGACCCCCCGGTTCTGTATCGACTACCGAAAGCTCAACGAGAGCACGGTGAAGGACAGTTATCCCCGACCTAGGATGGACGACTGTCTGGACTCTCTGGGGGAGGCGAACGTGTTCTCTACCCTGGACTGTAACGCGGGGTACTGGAAAATTCCCATTGCCTTGGAGGACAGGCATAAAACTACCTTTACCTGTCACTGTGGTACCTACCAGTGCAAGCGTCTACTGTTTGGCCTGTGTAACGCGCCGGCAACTTTCCAGCGCGCTATGGACATGATTCTGGCCGGAGAACGGTGGCAGATCTGTCTCGTGTACCTAGACGATATCATTGTGTTCTCCCGAAGTCTGGAGGAACACATTGGCCATCTTGGCCAGGTGTTCAAGCTTCTTGCTGACGCCGGTGTGTCACTGAAGGCGAGTAAGTGCCACCTCTTCACTCAAGAGGTGGAATACTTGGGACATGTTGTCCGTCCGGGGCGTCTCAGTGTCAACGAGAAAAACTTGAGGGCCATCCGTAAGGCTCAGTACCGCCGGACCCAGACCCAGATGAGGAGCTTTCTCGGGATGTGTAACGTGTACCGACGTTTCACCAAGGGCTTCGCCTAGGTGGCGAAGCCGTTGAATGAGCTAGTGAGCTCAACGCTACCGAAGAACCTGCCTCCCCCAAGTCGGGTGGAGCAGGAATCCTTTGAGACTCTTCGGGACCTTCTGCTGAAGCCCCCCATCTTGGCTATTCCCAAATTGGGAGGCCACTACATCCTGGATGTGGACGCTAGCTACGACCAACTTGGTTGTGTGTTGCTTCAGCAGCAGCCGGACAAGGAGTACTTGCCGGTGGGATACTTTAGTAAGGGGCTGAACTCGGCCGAGAAGAACTACGGAGTCACCGAGTTGGAAGGACTCGCAGTGGTGTGGGCGGTGACGTCATTTCGTCACTACCTGGAGGGTGAGAAGTTCCTCATCCGCTGTGACCACCGCGCGTTGCAGTTCATCTTTAAGACGGACTGTACGAACACTCGTCTCAACCGGTGGAGGGTGCGACTGGCACCCTTCAACTTTGACATTGAATACCGACCTGGCAGGCAACATGCCCTTGCCGACGGCCTCTCTCAGGTACCTACCGAGCGGCTGGACACTAACCCAGTCGATGAGGACATCCCCATCGTGGGGGTAGTCACGCGCTCGGGTCAGGCGTTGAACCCCGAGGCGCCAGGGAACAAGAAGTACTTGCCCCTGTCCCTGGACGAGGTGGTGAAGGCCCAGGCCGAGGATCCCTTCTGCAAGTCGCAGAGGGATACACTGGATACAGTGGCGGAGACGCGGTTCTTTCTGGGAGACGATGGCCTCCTCATGAGGAGGGGGGTATTCCAGGGGACCGAACAACTTGTCGACCCCGCATCCCTCAAGGACAGTATCCTTGAGAGGGAGCTTAACGCTCCCACGGGTGGACACCTGGGGTCTAGTAAACTGTACCAGACCCTGAGGACCAGGTACTACTGGCCGTCCATGGTGGTGGACATCTACATTTGGGTGGCTGCCTGCACAAGTTGTGCACAGAACCGTCTGATGGAACGGCGGCCTACTACGGCTATGCTATTGTTCCCGGCCAAGGAGCCCTTCGCCGCGTTGGCGATGGACATCCTTGGGCCACTGCCAGTGACCGAGGAGGGCAACCAGTACCTCCTGGTCATCTGTGACCGCTTCACGAAACTTACGCGAGCGATCCCACTGGCAGAGATCACGGCCATGTCGGTCGTGTCAGCCTTCCTAGATCACTGGGTTGCCGCGTATGGCATTCCGGATAGTACACTATCGGACAATGGACCGCAATTTGCGTCTGTACTGCTTCAGGGAGTGCTGGATATGTGGGGGGTTAAGGCAAACTATGCCACCCCCTACCACCCACAAACTGATGGGCAGGTGGAGCGCTTCAACAAAACTATTGTTCGGCAGCTGCGCCACTATGTGAGTGAGCATGTGAAAACGTGGGACCAATACATTTCTATTCTTACCACTGCCTACAATTCGAAGGTTCACTCATCTACCGGGGAAGTACCCCTCGCTTTTGTGACCCCCCGTCGCGTGCGGTCTATTGCCGTGCGGCGGCCGCTCCCAACTAGGGAGGATGGTGGCAGTTCGCCTACTCCTACTGAGAGTAAGGCGGAGTTCGCTGCTAGGCTTGAACACCTCATCCCTAAAGTCAGGGCTGAGATGGACAAAGCACAAAAGCGCTAAAAGTGTACCTTTGACAAAAAGGTGCGCAATGCTAAGCATGTCCCCGAGCAGGGTAACTTGGTGCTGGTACACTCACACACCCCAACTGGGGGTAAGTTGGTATTCCAGACGAAGGGGCCGTACCAGGTCCTTCGTACTGATGGGCGGCGCTTCACCATCGAAAGTGACGATGGGGTCCGCACAGTGAACGGACAGGACGTGGTCAAAGTTGCACCACCGCCTGCAGGCGACCCAGCTTGGGCGCGTGCGTTGGAAGCGTGGCGCCTCCCCTCACTGCCTGCGGCCAAACAGGGCCCGCAGGAGTACGTGTTCGATAAGTTCATCGACCACGGCTGGGATGAGGACACTGACCACCTCATGTTGAGGGTCCGTTGGTTTGGCTACAAAGCCAATGATGATACGTGGGAGTATGTGGAGGACCTTCCCGCTGAGAAGGCCCGGGCTTACTGTGCCCGAAATGAGATAGACCCTAACAGCCCTCCCTCAACGTGAGGGAAGGCCGAGTAACAGTGCCAAGAGAGTGCTTCAAGTCGAAGTGGTACGCAGAGTGGCTTTTAACTACAGCCCTAACCCTCACACTCTCACAACCAAGGCAGCTGCCAACTAGGCATGCATGCTAGACTCTCCAACCCCACGGCCCTCGCCCTCACGTGGAGGCGAGCGGCGAGACCCACGGCGATAACGCTCCCCACCAGTCGGCGGGGCCGGCGGCTCCAAGTCGGAACCACCGCGCCCCTCACGGTCGCGCAAATGGCGACGACCACGGCTGCCCTTCTGTTTAGTCTTGCGCGCAAGTTGGCGACGCAGACGCCGGACCGACTCCGACTCTGACGCAGTCGAGGACTCCGAGACGGAGTAAGACAACTCGTCTTCCGACACGGAGGGAGAGCGCCGCGAGTATCGGCGAGGACGGCGAGGAGGCGAGTATGCCCGGCTCGCGCGACGTTTGCCACGCCCAAGTGGGGCTGGCTGGGACATAATAGCCCCGATGCGAGCCAACTCGGCCGTCATAAACTCCGCCACCGACTTGCAACTCGCGGTCGCCACTGCAGTACGAACGCGCTCCTCAAGTTGAGGAGTCTCGGAACTTTGAAGGGTTGCGGTCGACGCGGCCAACCAGGAAATGGTGCGCACCAACGTGGTGATCATCATCTCTGAGGATAGAAGCGTGGGTGGTAACACCAACTTGGGGTATACCGTCAGGAGGGTGGCCCCCAAGTTGGGGGACACCAGGGTGGACGACTTAACGGCCACGCTAATCGGGATGTCCCCGTGCGGCTGGTAGGGGTCAGGAGGAAGCGGAGGGGCAGGCCGAGGTGGCGGGACCCGGGTGTAACTGCGACCCCGACTTGGCGCCCCCGCAGTGGGTTGAGTCATATGGTCATCATATGAGGGCACGGCCATAACTATGGCCTTGTCCGGGGGTGGCGCAGTGTGGCGATCCACCCCCGGGGCATACGGGTAGTCCCCGATGCCCAACCCTTATCGTAGGACCACACGGCCGTCGTGAAGTTCACGAGCGACCCACACGAACTGGCGAAGTGCGCCATCGTCCTTGGGCCCACGAGTGGGGCGGCGCAACTTGTGCTCAATGCTCTCCCACTCGATAAACTTGTGGAGGCGGAGCATCTCCTCAAGTAGCGTGAGTTGTCCTGATGAACACCCCTCAGCAACTAGCTGAGGGGTGAGCTGTTCCAAACCTTGGAAATGCCGGAGGGGGAGATGCCAGAGCATCCCCCGCCGCTGAACACAAGACACCCTGGTCGACATGACCTCGAGGAGCCACTGGGTGGCCAACATGGCCCACACCAGGTGATCTGGGCCAGCCGTCAACATGACGGCGCCGAAGTGGTCAAGCAACCGTGGTAGCAACGCCGGGAACCCGTAGGGGACCTCAACTTGAGGCCACCACTCGGGCTTCTTCGGATAGTACTGCTCCTTACTGGCAGCCGACTGCTGAGGGAACTCAAGTTGAGCCGAGGTCACCAAGTAGGGACCTCGCCGGAAGTCCTTCTCCATCCGCACATCAAAGTGACGAGTGTGCGGATCGGCCTCGTGAAGGTACGGGGGGCGAGTTGCCACCGCGTCCCAAGTGAAGGTTGGCACGTCGCCAGTGCCCGAGATAGTACCCCCGCGGTCCTCCATGGCCTTTGCCCGCTGCACGTCTTCGACCTCGTCCTCATCCAGGAAGGCAATCTGGTCCGTCCTGAAGTCGGGAGGAGACCCGACCCTACCGGGGAACTTCTCCCGTAGGCGGTCCCATACCCGACCCATCGCTGCGCCAAGTCGGCCACAGCGAAGAACAGTCAACCCCTCCTCATATAGAGGCCAAGCGGGGTAAAACCACCGCCACAAGGCCTCACGCGGGACAACTTGTCCCGCCTCCGGGGGAGATCCCGCCGTCAACCCAAAGCCGGGTGACGCGGGAGTCCCATCCCCTGGAACGATCGCGGAGCCCCCGCCGGAAGTCCCGGCGGGCGCTGCACCGTAGGAGGTGTCCTCCATACGTTCGTCCAGAGAGTCTGTCTCCATTCCCGGGGTCGCCATGGTCCTCCCTGTAGCATCCCTGGCCCCGACTTGGCGCCGACCCGGGACTGCAACCAGAGGGCACCAGGTGCCAGAACACGCCCGCCGTGTGGCGATGGTTGGCGGCCGTGGCCCGTGCCCGGCACTGGGATGCGGTGGACTACGCTATCCACACGCGAGAGAGGGATTTCTGATGTGTTTTTGCATATTTGTGAGGGACTTGATTTGAGAGAATTTGAGTGTGAGATTAGTGAGTGGGAATAGAATTAGTAGTGATAGTGGCCCCCGACCTGACGAGGTTAGACTCGGGTCGGGGCCACTCGGGGTTATGGGGGGGGGCTACCGGGCCAACGTGCCGGGGTTCCCCCAGATGCACGTTAAGAGGGACAGCGAGGCGCCCTCGGCCCGCGCCCTCAGGGAAAAAGACAACTGCGCGTTTGCTTTCCTCTTCCCCGTGTGCACTACCGTGCGTATCTGTTTGCCCTGCAAGCAGGCACGTGAGGCAACAGGCATACCATTCTCGTAGTTCCCCTTTCTGCGTTACCTGTCCCTTTCCCCCGAGGGATATTGACACGTGTCTGAGAGGATCGAGTTTTATACCACATATTTGGTGGAGCAGCAGGGGATTGGAGTGTTTGAGAAGAGACATTTGGGAGCAGCGGTTGCGTTGTTCCTATTCTGTCTTTTTCTGTGGTTTGGGAATTATTTGCACCCGTTCACGGGAATCCCATTCCTGGCTCTCCAACCCCTCTCTTGTGGTCTTGCGATCTTTGGACACGCAGGTAACTGGACTGTGGCTGTCAAGAGACCAACATGGCTACCCTCCCTGGCACGACGGTGCCCGAAGGGGTAGACCCCGCGTCCCTTGACGCATCCCTGGTCACCGCGGGGGACGGTGCCCAACCCGGCGTTCTCCCTACGGGTGAAGCAGACCTGGGCGTGACATCCGGTAGTGGACTGGAGTCTACAGGCGGCCAAGTACCGCCTGCTCCCGTTCCTCCGGCTGTTCCTCCTGTGGGAGCCACCCCGGGGTCAACGGCGTTTGAGTCCGCTCGCAGCAGACGTCTCCCTCCTGTCGGTTCTACTCTTCAACCTCCAGGGATAGCCCCTGGTGTGTTTACTCCTGGACCCACACATGGCAGCTGGGTGTATACACCTCTTCCTGTGGGCACTAGCAGTGCCAGAGGCACCGCTATGACTGGTTCTACGGGTCTTCCTGAGACTTCGACTCCTGGGACCGGCCAAGCTTTTCCTCCCCTTGCGTCCTATGGGGCGGGGAGCTCCAAGACCGGTGACCGGAGCAGCCGTAGGCGTCGGCGTCGTCGCCGCCGCTCTAGCACCAGCGAGACCAGTTCCTCCAGCCCTGAGGAGGGATATGACTGGGATGCATCTTCCGGTCCTACCCGGCGCAGGCTAGTCGAGTTCGACTTCCCTGCCCACCAAGTGGGAGATGCCACCCTGAACAAGGTCACGTATTGGGGTAACTACCGGCTGGAGAACCAAGACCAAGGTTACACCCGGAAGATGGCCAAGAAGATGGCATCCCTGAACCGGCGAATGCAGCCGAGCTTTGGGGGACATCCTAAGTTTTCCGGGAAGAGACCGGCGCTTATCTTTGCCTTCCTGCGCCGGTTTGTCAAGGCATGCAATGACAACGATGTGTCCGAGGGCAAGGCTCTCTATCTCCTGGTTAACTTCATGACCGGAGAAGCGGAACAGCGGTTTGCACAGGTTCTACCAGACTCTGCCGGGCACATTGTTGGACGTACCGTCGCGAGTTATCCGGAGGCGGTCAACTGGCTCCTGTCCAACTACGCAGACGCGGACTCCCTGCGTAAGGCAGTCGGTAGGCTGAACCGGGCAACCATGGAGAGACAAGAGACTCCAGAGGCGTTCGCCCGTCGTGTCCGGGAGATGAGCGATGCTTGTGGCAACGTTTACCCTGAGGACAGGCTCAAGATGATCTTCTCGGAGGGGCTTCCTGAATATCTTCAAGTGGATGCGGAGAACTACAACCAGGAACATCAAGAACATACCTTCCAGCAGCTGATGGCCTACACCCAGGGCAAGCACCGGCAAGCCAAGGCCCTCCAGGCTCCTATGGTATCAACCCCCAAGCCGTTGTCGCGAGTTCGTCCCGGACCCGACAAGTATAAGGGAGGTGATAACCCTGTACCGGTACTCGCAGTTGGCGAGGCCTCACCCATGGAGTCAAGGGACAAGTGGGGCGGCTTCGTTTCTAAGGAGCAACCTTCCCTGGTCGCCCCCAAGCAGATCAGGAACCAGCGGTTCCGGTCTTGCTGGCTGTGCCAGAAGGAGGATCATATGTCCTACCAGTGCCCGACCATTCCCGAGGATCTCCAGGAGAAACTCAAGCGTCAAAGACTGGTGTTTGCAAAGGCGGTCAACTGGGCTGACCGGCGGGCACCCTCCAAGATGGACAAGGCACAGGTACATGCCATCCGAGTGGCAACCTTACAGAGCATCACGGAGGCTCTGGCAAGGGAAGCTCCTACGGACTTTGACCTGGAGACCGAAACCTCTAAGGACTCCTCGGAGCCGGGAAACGAGTAGGGCAGGCGCTCTCCCCAAGTGTCTTCCCGAATCTCCAACGGCAGGGTACTTCTACCTGTTCTCCCCTTGCGTGCCGGGAGAAAGGACGGCAGTTACCTGCTCAACCGGTAGCCGCCTGGACACCCTGTTTGTTCAAGGGGACCTTGCTCGTCCTGCGTAAGGAAAACCTCAAGATTAATGCTCGTATGCGTGTGGGGGATAGCCTCCCCCAAGCTGTTACGCCGGTGGTCGACACGGGAGCCGGACCAAGCGTCATCACTGAGAACCTGTTACCTCCGGGCTGGCGTCGACATGCCTGGAGAGCGCCTACCAAGACCCGGATTGTAGACGCATCAGGTCAAACCTTACGACCGCTTGGCCGTCTTCCCGTCGCCATCTATGTCAACAATGAACCAATGCTTTTTCCCTTTCTAGTAGTCAAGACCTTATCAGTCCCCCTCATCCTAGGCTGGGACTTCCAGAAGCAGCATGTCAAGAGCATCCTACCCGGAGAAGGAAAGGTGCAGTTCAACCATGGGTTTGTGTCACCAGTGCTGGAGCACCTGGACACCAAGGTTCGTGTGGCCAAGAACCAGAAGGAACGCATCCCACCCTCTACCTTGACCCTCATCAAACCGGTGCTCCTACCTCCTCGCTCGGAGACCAAGGTTCAAGTCACGACCCGGACTGCAGGTCAATGCCTGATCTACGGACGCAAGGAATTTCTGGCGAAACACCGATTATACCTAGCCCACGGACACCACAAGAAGGTGGGGAGGCACACCCCGTTCTCGGTGCTGATCGTCAACGTGAGCCGGAAGCCAATAACCCTCGCCAAGGGCACTCGAGTTGGTACAGCAGAGCCTTACCGGGGGTCCGCCCGCGCTATGAGCAAGGAAGACCTCTTGAACCTGCAACAAGAGCTGGCATCCAACTTGACGGCCTTAGACGTATCTCCGGAACAAGAGCAGGCTGGCCGTACTACTCCGAAGCCCGAACAAGCACCGCCCGGGATGCCGAAGGTCAACCAAGAAAACGTCCCTCCCGACTTGAAGGAGGCACTGGAGAAGCTTCTCCAGGAATATCGGCACCTGTGGTCTGGAGAGCTGGGCAAGATGGACGCCACCCTACACCGGATTCAACTCAAGCCAGATGCCAAACCAGTGCACATGCACCCATACCGGGCTGGACCTCATCGCCGGGATGAGATTGAGAAGCAGGTTAACAAGATGCTCAAGATGGATGTTATCGAGCCGTCTGATGGCGAGTGGGCTTTCCCGGTGGTAGTCGTCCCGAAACCTGGCGGTCACTTCCGTTTCTGCGTTGACTACAGACGCCTGAACGAGATGACAGTCAAGGATGTATACCCGATACCCCGGATGGATGATTGCCTCGACTTTCTTGGTGATGCCACCCTCTTCTCGACGCTGGATTGTAATGCCGGTTACTGGCAGATCCCTCTGGCTGACGAGGACAAGGACAAGACTACCTTCACGTGCCACATGGGACTGTTCCGGTGCAAGCGTCTCCCTTTTGGTCTCACTAATGCTCCGGCAACCTTCCAGAGAGCCATCGACATCATCCTGTCGGGGCTAAGGTGGAGAACATGTTTGGTCTACCTGGACGACATCATCGTTTTCTCCAAGACCCCAGCGGAACACTTGGAGCACCTTCGAGAGGTCCTGGCCCTCCTGTCCAAGGCTGGAGTTACCCTCAAGGCCGAGAAGTGCCACCTGTTTGAGACTGAGGTGGAGTACCTGGGGCACGTGCTGAGTCCGGGGGAGCTCCGAGTCAATGAGAAGAACATCAAGGCCCTCCGGCATGCACGGCAACCTAAAACCCAGACGGAACTCAAGAGCTTCCTGGGTATGTGCAACGTCTACCGCCGGTTCGTACGAGACTACGCTCTGATTGCCCGGCCCTTGACCAAGCTTACTAGCAAGAAGCTTCCAGCACAACTCCCGGTGTTCGACGAGAAGCAGACAGCAGCCTTCGAAGAGCTCAAGAAGCGCCTGACCACCACTCCAGTACTGGCGTTACCCAAGCGGGAGGGTCAGTTTGTTCTGGAGACTGACGCCTGTGGTGTCCAGGTGGGGTGCTCACTACTCCAGCAGCAACCTGATGGGCACTTCCTCCCGATAGGCTACTACAGTCGCGTCTTGACTCCAGCCGAGAAGAACTATTCCACGACCGAGCGCGAGTGCTTGGCGGTCGTCTGGGCTTGCTTCCTGTTACGTCCATATCTTGAAGGACAAGAGTTCCTCATCCGGACGGACCACGCCAGTCTAAGGTGGCTGCTATGCATGGACAGCAGTCAAGGAAGGGTCGCCCGGTGGCGCCTACGCCTTTCGGAGTTCAAGTACAAGGTGTGCACCAGAGCAGGGAGGGAGCACCACTGCGCCGACACCATGTCCCGGCTGGAGACTCCTGCAGCCGATACCGGTCCTATCCCGGAGGAAATACCTTGCTTCATCCTCCCGAATGTCGGACGTGGCTGGCACGCTCCCCTGTACGAGACACCTGACGCTCATCAACCGGTAACCATTCACCGGATGCTGGAGGCACAATTGACGGACCCTCAATGCTTGGAGCTTCGCCACCAAATGGACCTGAACCGGAACAGTCGCTTCTCCGAGTCTACAGACGGACTCCTGGTACGGGTGTCACCCTTCGATGGGGCAACTCAAGTCTACGTACCCCGGAGCCTACGGACTGACATCCTACGCCTGGAGCACTCGTCTCCCCAGGCCGGACATCCTGGTATCAATCGGATGTATGCTTCCATGAGACGACATTATTACTGGGAAACCATGGCCAGTGACGTCCATAAGTGCCTGGAGGCTTGTATTTCTTGTGCAAGGAACCGGTTGTCCCAGAGGAAGAAGACTTCTAAGCTACGCCTATTCCCTGCGGCGGAGCCCTTTGCAAGCTTAAGCATGGACATCCTGGGGCCCCTACCTGAGACCTCCAGTGGCAACATATACCTGCTCATCATTTGTGACCGGTTCTCCAAGTTCACTCGAGCAATCCCGTTGAGAACCATCACGGCTCTGGATGTCACGTCGGCCTTCTGCGAGTACTGGATAGCTGCCTACGGCCCTCCAGACTCCGTCTTAACCGACAACGGTCCCCAGTTTGCATCCCTGTTCTTCCAAGGAGTCTGTGACCTGATGGGCATCAAGAACTTGTACACCACGACGTACCACCCTCAAACGAACGGCCAGGTGGAACGATTCAACCGGACCCTAGTGGACATGCTACGGCACTACGTGGAGGAGCACCAAGAAGACTGGGACGAGCTCCTGGCTGTCCTCACTCTAGCCTACAACTCCCGAGTTCACCGGACAACGGGAGTCGCTCCACTCGACTTTGTCACCCCAAGGCGGCTGACCAACTTCTCCCTGGAAAGAATACCGGATGGTCTCCAGCCTGCACTGAAGTCAGGTCCCAAGGCAAAGGATGAGTTCCTGGAACAACTAAAGCTCCTGCTCCCAAGAGTCAAGGAGTCAATTTCAAAGACCCAGGAGCGATACAAGCGGGACTATGACAAGGGTGTCCGGGAAAAGAACAAGGAACTGGGTGGTGGCGACTGGGTTTTTGTGGACAACCATAGCAAGACCCGGGGGAAGCTGGACTCTAAGACGGATGGACCTTATGAGATTCTCAATACGGATGGCTGGACCTTCCTTCTAGATGTGGATGGCTCTCCGTACCGGGTGAGCAGCGACCATGTCACCCGAGCTCCACCGCCAAGCCAACGGGACTTGACCCGGCGTAAGCGGACTGCGATACCCTGGCTATCCCAAGAAGAAGGTCGGGAATTTGTCTACGTCAAGTTTGTCGACCATGCCTGGAGAGATGGACGCCTGTACCTGCGAGTACGCTGGTTCGGTTTCAACCCGGCAGATGATACCTGGGAACCCTCAAACCGGCTACCCATCGCGGACGTCTGTGCCTACACGCGACGGAACGGGATTGAGGGCACTCCCGTGGCCAGAGCCGGCAAGATTCTGGAGTCGGACACGGAGGAGGACCAAGAGGACGGGGCCAACCAAGACCCTCGGGACGAGACGAGCTCACCCGCAACGGATGCGGAACAAGAGGATTGAGAAGAAGGGAACGGGTATATCAAGGAGAACACGCAATGCAAGCATGGAACAATCAAGGAAACCAAGCACCCGCTCGAGCAACCCTTCTCTCCGCCTCTTCCCTCCTCGCTTCTCCCAAGACCCTCACCCTCCTTGCCTCCAACTACTACTCTCGGCGCGGACGCTGAGCCGAGGGAGTGTCCTCCGGCGCTGCCCCCGCGGTACGACGGGAACCGGAGGGAGACGGGATGACGTAGTGCGGTGGACGCGGCGCATCCCGGTATGACGCCATCGGAGTAGTACCAGTAGTTGCCGGTGGCTCCCGCTCATCCAGATATGTCCGTCGGCGCCGCTGGAAGCCCGTGAAGGTCTCTGACCACTGCTGGGCCAAGCCATGCCGCGTCAAAGTCGTCAGAAGTTCGCCAACCACCGGGTTGTTCGACATCTGGCCGCTGTCCGCGCAAGCAAACACCCGGTCGACCACGTCATTCAAGACACTGGCGTAAGTGCCCAGCACCAGGGAGGACCCGACGCCTTCAACCTGCACCGGAAGACGACCCAGCTGGTCTTCAATCATGCCGACGTCGTACTGGTCGCATGTTGGACCACCTTGGTTCAGGTACCAGTCAGGCACCCGGAAGCGGGTAAGGCGCAGAGTCGGCGCCGGAATCTCGAACCGGCCCGAGGATGACACTACCGGACGGTCCACAACGGCCCCCGAGACCGGAGTGCCCAACTCCAGCGGAGGCACAGCGCCGCCGGCGTTGGAAGAAGGCGTCCGGGGTAGAGCGGCCGGAGTAATCGGCGACCGCACGGCCACTCCCAGACTCGCCGCAGACAAGCGCGGTGCCGGAGGAGCTTGAAGTACTGGCACAGCCGGAACAGGGCGCGGACGTGCCGGTGACGGTTCAGGCGAGGCAACCGGGGCGACAGGGGCAACAGGAGGAAGCGGAGCCGCCGCAGACGCCCGACCGACCGCCGCGGCCCATCCCGACTCCTGCACCGGCGGCCCAACTGGCAGAAGATCAAGGGCGGCCGGAGCAGGAAAGCTACCTAGCTGCGGCCACGCCGGAAGCGGCGTCGCCAGCTGCACCTTAGCCGGAGAAGACTGGTAGACCACCTGCGCCCAACCGAAGCCATCCCGACGCGGGCGGTTCTGGTCGGCAATCGCGTTCAAGAAGCTCCGGTCATGCACCGGTACCAGACGCCGGAAGTCGATCATCGCCTGGAAGAGCTCCTTGTACTCCTCGTCCTGGCTGCACAGGAAGTCGACGGTCAACTTGTCGACAATCCAGACCATCAGGAGGTCAGGGAGAAACCAAAGCCGGTTGGACACCAAGACCTCATGAAGCCAGTGGTTGGCCGCCAAGACTGTCATCTCGGACGTGTACATCATGTACGGGATTGAGTGGAAGAAGCCCTTGATCGACGCCTGAGTCAAGGCGTCCAAGAAGTACCAGGTGCAAGGGATGCTGGAAGGAGCAAACCCGACCGGGATCTCGACTTCCTGCTGCTGCGGGATGACCTTGGGGTAGTATGCCGCCCGGTTAGCCTTGTCCAGCTTCCAGAACTCCTGGTGGTTGCAGCTCACAAGGAAGTCACGCTGACGCCCGCGTCGCTCACCCTGCTCCCGTGCCGGCGACAACTTGGAGTATTTCCGGGTCAAGAAAGGCGGCTCCAGAGCGACCATGCTCGGACGGGGGTCGCAGTTCAAGCTTCCCGACCCCTTGAGCGCCTCGTCCCAGACCTTGAGCGCCCGGTGGACGTACCCTTCCTCCTCCGGCCACCGGAGAACGGACGCGGACACGCGACGCTCGGTCAAGGGTAGATCCAGTACCAGCGCGAAGGGGAGATCCTCCAGACGAGCAACCCAAGAGGAACCCGAGAAGCTCTGGGAGCGGTCTTGTGCCAGGCGCATCTGGTCCGCCGTATGAAGACGTGCCTTGTCCATCTCGGTCAAGACCCCGCGCTGGAGTTCCTTGCGCCAGAGGTCCATGCAATCCTGCTGGCACTGGGCCGCGCCGGCGTTGCCGACCACCGTGGAGTAACGCCGGGCCGCCAGAGGGTCCTGCCCAAGGAGCATCTCCGGGAGACCCTCCGGGGGGGCCTCGACCGGGTGCATCGCGGAAGCCGGGGGAACTCGATCCGTCCCCGCCGTGGCGACCGGCGCCGGCACCGACATCCGAGGAACCGGAGGCAGGAGAGGGGCACGACGACCCGAGTTCTCCTCCGCAACACTCGCCGCCGGAACCACGGGCCCAGCTTGGATCTCGGAACTGGACATACCGTCCAGACTCCGGGGAACGAGAGGGCCAAGGTGAAGGAGCGGAGGGGGGGGGCAGAATCGGGGCAGGTAATCGTGACCGGGGTGAAGACGCTCGACCTCGGCACCGGTGTGGACGTGCTCGAGGCTGTGCACGGTGGCACCTGGTTCGGCCCGAGGACGTGCCGGACTAGGGAGGGAGCTATGTAGCATCCCTGGCCCCGACTTGGCGCCGACCCGGGACTGCAACCAGAGGGCACCAGGTGCCAGAACACGCCCGCCGTGTGGCGATGGTTGGCGGCCGTGGCCCGTGCCCGGCACTGGGATGCGGTGGACTACGCTATCCACACGCGAGAGAGGGATTTCTGATGTGTTTTTGCATATTTGTGAGGGACTTGATTTGAGAGAATTTGAGTGTGAGATTAGTGAGTGGGAATAGAATTAGTAGTGATAGTGGCCCCCGACCTGACGAGGTTAGACTCGGGTCGGGGCCACTCGGGGTTATGGGGGGGGGCTACCGGGCCAACGTGCCGGGGTTCCCCCAGATGCACGTTAAGAGGGACAGCGAGGCGCCCCTCGGCCCGCGCCCTCAGGGAAAAAGACAACTGCGCGTTTGCTTTCCTCTTCCCCGTGTGCACTACCGTGCGTATCTGTTTGCCCTGCAAGCAGGCACGTGAGGCAACAGGCATACCATTCTCGTAGTTCCCCTTTCTGCGTTACCTGTCCCTTTCCCCCGAGGGATATTGACACGTGTCTGAGAGGATCGAGTTTTATACCACACTCCCCAAGTTGGGAGAGACGCCCT
>CM020619.1:28733190-28828084 GCA_009829735.1 Pyropia yezoensis | reverse complement strand
CTACTGAAGCGGATGGAGTCCGATGAGTTCGCTCATCAACTGCTTAAGCGACTGGATATCCAGGACGCTGACACGGAGATCGCCAACGAGGTCTTTCCGGTCGGTTCTTACTCCGGAACGTTATCGTTTGGAGGACCGCTCTACCACCGTATCGGAATCGATGCGTAATACGTCGCATCGGGCGATCCGCTCTATGCAGACCCTTATGAAGGGAGTCCCTATGTTCGGGGGGCCGAACGGACGCCCGTTGGCAGTCATCGGCTTCTTGACTAGCTTCAAGGCAGCCGCAGACAAGGCGCTCGTTAACGAGGGGCTGGCCCTGGAGATCCTCCCGTTCTTTGTTGATGAACGGGTGCGAGGCATTCTTCGCCAGGCATCCCCGATGCCGGGAATGAGGGTCGCGGCCACCCCCATGGATTACCGTGGGATATTGAAGGAGCTGCTGAGCAGCTACCTCAGTGAGGACAAGTGCGAGGACCACTATCGGGCCCTTCGCACTGCCACCGCCCAGTCCTGGAGGATGAGGAGATGTTTGGACGCCGGATCCAAGAGCTCGACTACGAGCTGGGGAAGCTCCTCGGAGAAGGCGAGCTACGGGCCATCCTGTTCGCAGGAGTACCCAACTACGTGCGGATATGCGCACGGGGCGCCAACACGGCACGGACGAACTTCAGTCGACTGATGCATATGTGCAAGTCCCTAGGGGACGCCTACCGGGTTCTACACCCGGAGTGTGCCTTGGCCCCGAAGCCCAAGGGTGAGGGAGGCAAGCCCAGTCTTAACCCCGGTACCGAGGCAAGAGAAGGTGAACGTAAGGCCGCACCAGTACTGGTGGCAACCGAACATACCCCTATTGGTGAGGATGACCCTCTAGTCGACCAAACAGGGCCACCTGCTGCTACCGGCGACGCCGGTGATTGATGAACATGGTACGGTAGCGTACATCGCCCCGGCTGGAACCCAGTTCCAGGTCAACGAAGGAACGGGACGGCGGTCCCGTATGTGCGGACTACGGGGTACTCCCCGGTGACGGGTAACCCTCACCAACCCTTGCCAACATGGGCGGTGCGCACGGAGGCACCTCCGCAGATTGCGGGCCGACCCAACCGGTTGGGGGAGTCCATGTTCCGGTTGACCCAAGGACCCAAGGCCTACCAGGGAGCAGGCACTCGGGCGCCCGAGGGAGGCAACCGTAGCTACGGGGCTACCCCGATGCGAACTCAAGGGGGGACCGGCACGTCCGGGTGTATGTTGTGTGGGGATCCCCAGCACTGGGTGTCTTCCTGCCCACTCATCCCCGAGGAGTCTCGGCGGGCAGCGGCGCAACGCAAGGCATCCACCGGGGGGTATCCCGCCCGAGCACCCGGACCCGCACCGGGTAGGCAGCCAGCTCCAGGTGGAGTACTGGCCGTCGAGGAGGCACCTCCTCAGCCGGATGTCCCGGCGGACAGCACCCTACCAAGGGCGGGAAACGAGTAAGAGGAAGGATGACCGGGGGGCGCTGGGGTCACCCAAGCAAGCCACCCCGGAGTACCGCGGGGAAAGCCCCACGGAGAGCGCGGTTGAGCCGACGCCGCATCAACCCCCGGGTACACCTTCCGGCCCCGACGACACGGCGTCAGGGGATTGATGACCAACCTCCAAGGTTGGGAGGAGAGGACGGGAAGCCCCGTCACGTTGAACCAGACAAGGGCCCTGTTCAGGATGCCCGAGCTACACCGGATATCGGTGTAGGACATGTGTTGTTTACCTTGGAGAACTTCAAGGTATCAGCCACACTGGGGGTTGACCCCCAGTCGACACGATCGTACTACCCTGTACTGGATACAGGGGCTGGACCCAACCTTATCCGGAAGGATACCCTCCCGGACAAGTGGCTTCCACGAGTCAGAGTGACTCGGGGACCCACCATCAAGGACGCGAATGGTCGACTCATTCGTACGACCGCAGCGATGTCGCTGCGGGTTACCATCGGGGATCTTACCACGGAAGTTGACTTCCTGGTATGTGAAACGCTATCGGTGCCCTGCATACTGGGGTGCACCTTCATCAACGTTCACGTTGATGCAATCCGGCCAGGCCGGAGGACCGTCGAGCTTCAAGAAGCCGACGGGACGAAGCGAGGACACACGGCTATCGTCAGGGATCTGACGCTACAAGGAAGCCACGTTAACGTGGCTGAGGTGTACGCAAGCGTCGAGCCGAAGACACTTCGATTGGCCAAGCGAACTCGCTTTGAGCCGTTGTCAGAGACAGTCCTCCCGGGTTAACTGCGACCTCGCAGGCATCTGCAGAGTCCTGTCCAACCTACGGACGTACAAGCGCCATGGGTTGACCATGGCCAACGGTCTCATAGACCTCCCAGCAGGAGGGTCGTCCCTCCTAGTGATGGCGAACTATCGCCGTAAGGCAGTCACCCTCCCGAAGGGAACTATCCTCGGGATTGCCGAACTCTACGAAGGAGATATCCTTACCCCTGATAAGGAAGGTCAAGTGGAACCACTTGAAGTACTGGCGGTCGCCGAGACCACCGAGCGACAGCAACCCGATGACGGGAAGCCTAACCCATCGGCGGCTCCGGCGGACCTGCCGCCAAAGGACCAAGAGGCCTTGAAGGCACTGGCCGAGGCTGACCTCGACCACCTTCACCCTTCGGTAGCCGAAGGGGTACGACGGATGCTAAGAAAGCATGACGTTATGTGGACAGGCGGGGCCTTGGGGACCATTGGGGCAACCCAACATCGTATAGACCTGGTACCAGGCGCACGACCCGCCCGCTCACAACCGCACCGAGCGGGACCTATGCAACGAGAGATCGTCGATGAAGAAGTGAAGAGGATGAGTGAAGCTAAGGTGATCCGACCTTCGATGTCGGAATGGGGTGCCCCAGTCGTTATTGTGCCGAAGAAGGATCAAACCCCTCGGTTTTGCATCGATTATCGACGCCTCAACTTGGTTACCAAGAAGGACTCATACCCTTTACCAAGGATGGATGAATGCATCGACTCCCTGGGGGAGGCTACGGTGTTTACCACCATCGACTGCAATGCCGGATACTGGCAGATCCCGGTGGCGGACGAGGATATCCCCAAGACGGCATTCGTCTGTCACAGTGGAGTGTACGAGTTCCTAAGGATGCCCTTCGGATTGTCCAATGCCCCCGCTACATTCCAGCGGGCTATCGACATTATACTGTCGGGGGTGAAGTGGCGTAACTGCCTAGTGTACCTCGATGACGTCATCGTCTTCTCGCGTAACATGGATGACCATGTACAACATGTTGACGAGGTACTCACCCTCTTGAGGAACGCCGGGGTAACCCTGCGTCTGAAGAAGTGCGCCTTCTTCCAACAGACGGTCGAGTATCTGGGCCACCAGATAACCCCTGGTAAACTAGGGGTACTCGAAGCCAATACCCGGGCACTCCGGGATGCCCGGTTCCCTAACACCCAGACGCAGCTCAAGAGCTTCCTGGGAATGTGCAATGTATACCGACGGTTCGTCAAGGACTTCGCTCGGATAGCTAAACCGTTAACGGTTCTTACGAGCAGTACCTTACCCAAGGTACTCCAACCCCCTTCGCCTAGCGAAGAGGAGGCATTCGAGTCGCTGAAGCGAGCCCTACTAGCCCCACCCGTCCTTGCGTTACCGCATAGACGGGGTACCTTCGTCATCGATGTCGATGCGTGTGATACACAAGTGGGATGCACCCTGTTACAGGGAGAGACGTTGATAGGTACCGACAACGTTATCCCGGACCTACGTCCGGTAGGGTACTTCAGCCGGACACTCAACCCGGCTGAGCGGAACTATAGTGCCACCGAGCGTGAATGCCTCGGAGTTATATGGGCAGTGCAACTGCTCCGTCCATACCTGGAGGGCTCCAGGTTCATCGTGAGGTCCGACCACGAACCCCTACGATGGCTCCTCAACCTTGGTGACAAGGATTCCGATAGCCATGGGAGGCTAGCCCGATGGAGGCTGAAGATGGCCGAGCACGACTACCGCACGGTGTATAAGGCTGGGTCAACCCACCACCTCGGAGACGCTTTGTCTCGACTCGACACCCCGAGCGGGGATACCCGCCCGGTGGACAAGGACATCCCGGTGGTACCGGTGTGCATGGTGGGTAATGCTACCCAGGGTATGGCTGACCATACCATGGCACACCTTGCGTGCCCATTGACCCTCGCGGACTTCCGCGAGGCACAGGCCAACGACGATGACTGTAGACGTCATCGCGCTAACCTCCTGGCCGGTACGGCCGGCATCTTCTCCGAGAACGAAGACGGACTCATATACCGGCGGGCACCCGCCGATGGACGACATCAAGTCGTGGTCCCCGTGTCCTTACGGCAAGCCTTCATGGAACGAGAACACGAGAACCCCACAGCCGGACACCCGGGGGGTTCACGTATGTTCGCAGCAATGCGAAGGTTCTTCTACTGGCCAGCAATGGCCGTCGACGTGGTCGACCACGTAAGGGGATGCCACCCCTGTGCGCGTAACCGCATGAGTCTACATAGGCAGGCGTCTGCCATGAAGCTATTCCCACCCGATGGGCCCAACGAGCAAGTCGCTATCGACATACTCGGGCCACTTCCGGTAACGGAAGAAGGGAACAGGTACATCCTGGTCATGTCTGACCGCTTCACTAAGCTGTCAAGAGCGGCAGCCATCCCGAATGATACGGCATACACGATCATGAACGCAGTGGTTGACCACTGGATCAGTGCATACGGAGTCATGAAGCAACTCCTCTCCGATAACGGAGCAAACCTTACGTCGGCATTCTGCACTAAGGTCCTGGGCATGTTCGGTATCGAACCACGTCGGGCATCCGACTACCACCCGCACTCCAACGGGCAGGTGGAGCGGTTCAACCGCACCATCGTAAAGATGCTACAGTGCTACGTGGCCGAGCACACGAACACTTGGGACAGGCTTCTGTCCGTACTCACCCTGGCATACAATGCCAGACCACATCGGAGCACAAACATTGCTCCGCTGGAGTGGGTCATGCCACTAGGCGTCGGTAACCTGACGCTGCCACCCGGCAGGTGCACTCGGTATGATACACCGAAGGGCCGACCCGCCGAACGCATCCACCTAGCTTGGTTGGCCAAGCTATCGTGGATGATTCCTAAGCTCAAGGGTGCCCTTGACAGAACACAACTTCGATACAAGAAGAACTTCGACGCCCGACTACGGGTGCGCAACGCAACCCTGGTAACAGGTGACTGGGTCTATATCAGACACCAGAAGTTCCGAGGGAACAAGCTTATGCAACCGGTCAAGGCACCGTACCAGATCCTCCACAGAGATGACCACTCTGTTATCTTACACTCCGATACGGAGATTCAACGCATCAGCATGAATGATGTCACACCTGCTCCGATGCCGGAACAGCCTCAGCCGGTACCGGCTGGGTTGCTACATGAAGCTCTTACAACCCACCGGTCAGATGACCTGGTGGGACCGGATGGGATTCCATACCAAGTAGAGAGCGTGGTCGGACACACCGACCCGGACCTACCAGGACCCTGGTACGTCAAGGTTATGTGGGTCGGATACGACTCACCCACCTGGGAACAGGCGGCAAATATACCCCGCCAACTCCTCATGCCGTACATGAGGCGACGACGCCTACTGTAACAACCCAACCGACACCGACTTCGGCTGTTGGGGGGTGAGGCTTATACCTACTAAGTAGGGTGTGACATGGTTACGGCAGACTTAGGTTTCTAAGTCAAATCAGACTTAGGTTTCTAAGTCGAACCAAGCTTAGGTAACTAAGTAGAGCTAAGCTTAGGTAACTAAGTAAAAACCTGAACCTTAATAAGTTAACTTAAAGGTAAAGGCTAACTCCGATAATATCGAAGTAACTAGGGAGCTTACACGGGAGGATGACCTCCCCAAGCCAAGACACAAAGTGAGGGAGGATAACCTCCCCAAGCATGAACCAACCGGAAGAAGTTGGGCGGGAGACAAGGCACCACTGAGCCAGAAGGGGTACTCCCCAGGGCAGCAAACAGAGGCAAGCAATGCCCCCAGCAGGGGATGAGTTTATACTCACTACTACCCGGCTACCATAAGGGCCACCGGGTCCCTCTCCCGTGCAAACAATAACACTCCTCAGTGGGTAGACCCACTGCCCGAGGGAGGCCACTCACGCGTAAGCGCGTATACCTCCGTGCTCCACCGGTCGGCAATCTCACGACGGTCAATCGCCCGAGTTACCTCGGTGCAAAGCTGGACGAGGGTGCTGCGGCCAGCCTCCACGTCCTCCAGAGCTTTCTGGAGGCGGTCCAGCACGCCACCGAAGCAACGCGCTGACCCAACCAGCGCAGCACCTGGGGGGATATCCCCCCAGCTAACAGAGAGACCCCCACGCATTGCGCGGGTAACAAGGGCGTCAACGTCTTCATACCAGAGACGGGGACCCCCGTCATGTAGGACAGGGGCGGGAGGTGACACTGGCGCAGCCAGAGGAGCCACAGGAGCCGACACGGCTACCACCGGAGCCGGTGGCACCTGATACGAGGCCCGGTAGGACCCTACCGAAGGGGCTCCACCGTAACCACGGCGGTACTCCGCCCGACGACGGGACACCTCACGCTCCCCACCCACAGAGCCCCACTCTCGGGGACGACGGCCAACCGCCGCCGGCATCGGGTTACCGAACCACGGAGCAAGGACCTGAAGAGGGTCATGGATAACCATGGGAATACCCAGGTCAGCAACAGCCTCGGTGGATGCCCACCCATGGCAACTGGGCTCACCCGGCTGAGTACGCCGGACACGCAACGAGTGACGAGGCAAGGGGGAAGCCCCAGCCTGCGGATCCCGGTACGGGGGAAGGGCCAACACCCCAGCCCAGTTCACGGCATCGTGAACAGCCAGCAGGGCCTCGAACTCCCGGGCCAACCCGGTCTTGGCGGCCATCAGATCCACGCCCAACTGCGCGATGTGCCGACGGACACCCGTCGGGAGATGAAACAGACGACCCTGCCGGCGGACGGACAGCAAAAAGGATGAAGCCTGCCCGAGGGTAACCTCAAGGGTGAAGGTACCCTGCAACGGGTGGACCGGTCGCGAGGCCAACACACTCCCGAAGTAGCGAAAGCAGGAGCCGGTGTCAAACCGGAAAGCAGGGGCGGGTTCCCACCCCTCCTGCCATAGCGGCGGGCGCACGGGAGTGTATACCGGAGCACGACCGTTGCCGGTCTGCAACGCACACGTTATATCCGTGCGGAACGCATCCGCCATGACACCATGGTTACGTCGCCAACTCGACGCCGACTTCAACCCCGCCATGGGCGGGTAGGGAGCCGTCAACGACAGATACGGGGGTACCCCCGGGTAGTAGTCAAAGTCGGGATACCGACCGGTACGGCTCACCGTCTCCCCAAACGCAACCGGCTCCGCCGCCGCCGCAATCCCCCGAGCACTAGCCGGGTAGTCAATCTCCCGCGGCAACGCGGGGGCAATAAAGTCGCAGACCCCGAAGTTGGGGTCGAGGTAGACCTCACCCCGTCCCACCCGGGTGCGCCAGAGCTGCGCATGCCGGTCGTCCGGCTGACTCAGGATCCAATGATGTTCCACCCGGACCGCGTTCGGCTGGTTGACCAGCCGCACCAACTCCCGCTCCCAGCTCGGGTCCACCTTAACGCGGCGGGAGGACTCTCCACGGTGATGCACCAGGTGGAAGTCCACCCGCATACGCCCATCGGACTCCATTGACTCTTTCACCGTGAGGCCTCGAACCCGAGCCACCAAGTCGGACACCGACATGGCGGGTTGACCCGCCGCCACGGCGACGCCGCCACCCAACGGGGCAACCCGGGCAGGACCAGGAAGAATCGGGGGCGCCGGGGGACGCACCACCGGAAGAGGGGCCGACGTCGGAGATGGACGAGGCCGAGGAGGAAGAAGAAGGGCGGGCGCCCGCCCGGAGTAACTCCCGGTGTCAACCGCCATGGGAGAAGGAGCGTCTTGACCGCTCGACGCCCGCGGCACCGCAGGTACGGCACCGGCGCCGGCACCACCCGTCGGCGTAGCCCCCGCCTCGGAAGGGGAAGGCACTTGGACAGCCTCCGGAGCCGGAGCCCCGGCCGTGCGGACACCCGCACCGTCCTGACCCACCGCACCGGGTGTCGCACCGCCACCACCACCCGCGTCAACGTCGGGACCGCCTCGAGGAGTCACCGCCCGGACACCCGGACCACCTTGACCAGCCGGAGTCGGCTGCGGGTCGCCACCTCCGCCGCAGGGCGGACCATCTTGAGGTAGCTGCGGTGAGCCGGCACCGGCACCAGGCTCCATCCGGGCAGCCGGCAGAGAGGGGGTAGAAGCCGCGACGCGCGGTTGACCGCCGGGTTGACCTCCGGCCGACGGCACCGTCGTGCCGCTGCACACGGACGACAGTCCTCCGGCCGACAGACGGACGGACACCGCAGGCCCGTCGTCGTCAGACGAGCTCACCCCGTAACGCGCGGCGTCGGGACCGACAGGCGCGTCGTCCTCCATCTCCTCCCCGATCAGGAGGTCTTCCTCCTCTCCAAGCACCTGGGGATAGGACATGATAACGGGTGCAGAGTCCCCCGCGCCCACAAGCCGTCGACGGCTACAACCCGGTACGGTGGGATAACCGGGACGAGCCAGGGAAGCGCGGACACCCGCGCTTATGACCACAAACGGCCACGAGAAGCGCCACAGGCACGTGGGTCGACCCACGCCCCACGGGGCTACGAACGCGCTCCACCCAGGCACCTGGGCGGGACGGGGCCACCCCGACACACGGGGTAAGCAAGCGGGGTCACCCCCAGCCGCCCCCACGCAACGCGGGCAGCCCCCGCCCCCCACTCAATCGCCCACACGAGAGGGACCCCCCTACCACCAGGCACCTGGTGGCGGATCCGCTTGCACCACCCCTCGGAAAGGGGGGTCGTGAACAAAAACCCGCATCGGGAAATTAACGGTCCGGAAAACGGATCGTGTGTGTACCACACAAAGGGGGGCACCCCCCTCGGACAACCTCGAAAAGGGGTGTCTGTCGCGACGGGGCGCAAAGCCCCACCCGACGGGTAAACAGTCACGCGACCCACTTACATTCGGTAACCCGAATGCAACTCGACCCGAGGACGGGCCGAATCTAAGGGGGGGATATGTAGCAATATGGTTGTCCGTATTGTGACCCTAATATCAGGGGGGCTACTTCTAACCCTTAACTTTCAATTTGAGAGTCCGAACTGGTCACGGTATCTATAAGTTACGTATGACCAGAGGGACTTGCATCTTGGGGTGGAGGGTAGTTAGTAGTGTCTCCGAGGGTTTATAACGAGGGGGCCGGTGGCGAATCCACCGCCGGCCAAGGAGAACAACAAACCCCTCCCATTTGGGCTCCCATCTTGGTCCCGTGGCTTGTGCTCCAAGGACAGCAACCTTGGCCTCCCGGTGACGTCGGTGCCGATCCCCCTTAATGAGTGTTCCCTGAGAGTGGACGTGCGACGGATTCCTATTGTGCTACATCCACCCCTACCTTATGTAACCCCGGTCGGTGGGTCGCGTGGCGAAGGAACAGCGGCCCTCCGCCGCGCGACCCGCCGGCCCGGCGCGTGCATTCACCAGAATGCCAGGCTCCCCCCACCGCCCCTTCGCCCCTTCGCCGGCCGGCCACCGACCGCCAGATATTGCATCCGCCCTGATTCAGCCCGCCGCTCGCTTCCCCGCGTTCCGTTCTGCATGTCTGTGCGCGGCGGCACCCCGGCGCGCCGACGACCCACTCTTGTGTTGGCGAGGGGATGGGAAGGTGGGAGGGGGGGGGTGCGTGGTGGCAACACGGCGGCCGCCCACGGACGGGGTCGTAATCCACCGCTTAGGCGGCAGCGAGGAGGCGGGGGGGGGGGGGGCGGGGGAGGTGTGCCACAACAGGTGCCCAGCCGCACCCCCTCCCACCGCCGCCGCCGCCAAGCACTACCTGCTCGCCGAAGACGTCACCGCAGGCGCCGTCGACGCGCGCGGCCGTGGCCGCGCGCTTCTCCGCCCTGCCGCCCGGCGCCCTCGTCAGCAGCTCGCCCGCCACCGCGGGCGCGTCCGCCGCCTTTCCACCCGTTGGCACGCTCGTCGTGGTGACGTCCCGCGCGGCGCCAGCTTGCCGCCGTATGCTGCCGCTGCCGTTGCTGTGTCGGCGCCGTCTTGGTCCTCCCCGCAGCCGCCTGGCGCCGCCACCGCCGCCTCATCGGGGCAGGATAAACCCGATGCCGCCCCACCCCCAAAGCAACGCTCGGCCACGGCAGCGGTGGGCCGCGCGCCGCTAATGAACAGAGACGGCGGCAGCCGAAGCCACAGCCCAGTCGGCGCGCGCAGTTGGGAATGAAACACGTGGTAAACTTCAGTCGCAAGTCCCGATCCTCGACGCGATTCCGGATGCGACACGTGGCAGAGATGGACACGGACCGGGGGGACTTGGTCACACAGGCGTCACTCCCCCCCCTCTCCACCGCCCGCTGCGCCTGCCACGCCGCCCACCCCAAGCCGCCAAGCCGACACCCCCTCAGTGCCGCCCACCTCTGGCGTCGCGGCGTGGCCGGCCCCGGCAACATCCTTCCCTGCCCCGTCGGCGCCCGGCGGTGGCACGGCGTCCACCGCCGTCCCGCCACCCGCTGTGCCATTGGCTGCCGCGGCCGCGGTACCAGGGGCCGGTCGCGGGGTGACGAGGAGGGGACACCCCCCGCCTCCTTGCTCCTCCCCACCACGCCCATTCCACCACCACCGCCCCCCAAAACACCCCCACCACCAACCGGCCGGCCGGTGCTAGCCCGCCACCGGCAGCCACCGCGGCCGCACTGCCGCGGCCGTCTGCGCACTCGCGGTCGTGCCAGCGTTTTCCGCCGTGTGACCGCGAGGGTGGCGGGCGGTGGCGGGCCGCGCCCCCGCCGCCCACGCCGGCAGCGGCTGACGCCACCGCCCCGTCGGCGCGGGCAAGTCCAGGTGAGACACGTGGCAAAGGTGGGGCCGAGTGGGGGAGAGTCGGTCCCACAATCCCAGCGTTGCTCCCCCCCTTCCACCGCCGTCCGCCGCGCCTGCCTCGCCGTGCGCCACACGCCGCCCGGCCGCAGCCCTCGCCGCGCCGCCCACAGCTGGCGTCGCGGCGTGGCCGCATTCGGCAACCTCCGTCCCCGCCCCGCAGGCGCCCGGCGATGGCACGGTATCCACCGCCGTCCCGTCTCCTGCCGCGGCATTGGCGGCCGCGGCCGCGGTGCCAGGGGCCGCTTGGGGGGGGAAGAGGGGGGAACATCTCCCGCATCCTTGCGCTTCGCATCTTCACCTATACCACAACCACAGGCCCCCCGAACATTCCCACCACCAGCCGGCCGGCCGGGGCTATACCGCCGCCGGCCGCGACCAGGGCCGCTCTGCAGCGACCGTATGCGCACTCGCGGTCGTTCCGGCGCTGTCCGCCGCCCCCCCGCGAGGGTGGTGGGCGATGGCGGGCTGCTCCCCCGCGGCCCGCGCCGGCTGCGGCGGACGCCACCGCCCCGTCGGCGCGGGCAAGTCCAGGTGAGAAACGTGGCAAAGGTAGAGCCAAGTGGGGGGGAATCGGTCCCACAATCCCAGCGTTGCTCCCCCCCCTCCGCCGCCGCCCGCAGCGCCTGCCTCGCCGCCCGCCCTACGCCGCCCGGCCGCAACCCTCGCCGCGCCGCCCATCTCTGGTGTCGCGGCGTGGCCGCACCCGGCAGCCTCCGTCCCCGCCCCACCGGCACCCGGCGGTGGAACAGCATCCGCCGCTGTGCCGTCTCCTGCCGCGGCATTGGCGGCCGCGGCCGCGGTGCCAGGGGCCGCTTGGGGGGGGAAGAGGGGGGAACATCCCCCGCCTCCTTGCTCTTCCCCCCCCCTGCTCATGCCACAACCACGGCCCCCCCCAACACCCCCCACCAGCAGCCGGTCGGCCGGGGTTAGACCGCCGTCGGCCGCTACTAGGGCCGCACCGCCGCGGCCGAATGCGTATTCGCGGTCGTGCCGGTGCCGTGCGCCGTCGCGCCGCGAGCTTCAAGGGGGGTGTTGGCGCGCGGGGCGGCGCCAGGGGGCCACCCAGGGGGATTATGCCTCCCCCCCTCCCCGTCCCGCCGCACATCGGCATCTACGGCGCCGTCTTCAATGCCACCACCCCCTGCGGAGGCCGCCACGCTGAGCGTGGCCGGCGCGCCACCAGCTGCCGCGACCTTCTCGCCCCCTCTTGCCGCGGCGGCCACCACCGCCGTCGCTGTGGCGCCATTTGTTTCCCTCTCAATGTAGTTGTGGGCGGCTGCGACGGCGGTTGAGGAGATCGTGGGGGTGCTGGTGGGGGGGGGGCCAACCCCCGACCCAGCATCGTATCGTCGCCGCTGCCCCCACCGCACTGTAGCACAATAGGAATCCGTCGCACGTCCACTCTCAGGGAACACTCACCAAGGGGGATCGGCACCAACGTCACCGGGAGGCCAAGGTTGCTGTCCTTGGAGCACAAGCCACGGGACCAAGATGGGAGCCCAAATGGGAGGGGTTTGTTGTTCTACCTTGGCCGGCGGTGGATTCGCCGCCGGCCCCCACGTTATAAACCCTCGGAGACACTACTAACTACCCTCCACCCCAAGATGCAAGTCCCTCTGGTCATACGTAACTTATAGATACCGTGACCAGTACGAACTACCAAATTGAAAGTTAAGGGTTAGAAGTAGCCCCCCTGATATTAGGGTCACAATACGGACAACCATATTGCTACATATCCCCCCCTTAGATTCGGCCCGTCCTCGGGTCGAGTTGCATTCGGGTTACCGAATGTAAGTGGGTCGCGTGACCGTTTACCCGTCGGGTGGGGCTTTGCGCCCCGTCGCGACAGACACCCCTTTTCGAGGTTGTCTGAGGGGGGTGCCCCCCTTTGTGTGGTACACACACGATCCGTTTTCCGGACCGTTAAATTCCCGATGCGGGTTCTGTTCACGACCCCCCTTTCCGAGGGGTGGTGCAAGCGGATCCGCCACCAGGTGCCTGGTGGTAGGGGGGCCCCTCTCGTGTGGACGAGTGAGTGGGGGCGGGACCTGCCCGCGTTGCGTGGGGGCGGTTGGGGGTGACCCCCCTTGCTTACCCCGTGTGGGGGGGACGTGGCGCCGGTCCAGGTGCCTGGGTGGAGCGCCTTCGTAGCTCGGCTGGCGCGGGTCGTCCCGCGCTGCCGTATCGCTCGTGCTGAGCTGTGTGGTTATAAGCGCGGGTGCCCGCGCTTCCCTGGCTCGTCCCGCGCGAGCGTTCCTTGTACCGGGTCGAGCCGGCCTCGGCTTCTCTGCACGGGGCGCCCCTGCTACCCCGGTTGCACCATGTCGGACCCCCAGGTACCCGGGGGCGAGGACGACCTCCTGCCTGAAGAGGGGGAAGAGGTGATGGTGGACGACGTTCCCGTCTCCGCCACCGCCGCCGAGTGCTTCCTAGCGAGCTCGTCGGAGGACGAGGACGACCGGGTGACCGTTCGTGTGGCCCCGGAAGGCGCGCCGGGCGGGTTGTCGTCCGTGTGTAGCGGCACGACGGCTCCGTCGGGTGGCGGACAACCGCGTGCAGCGGTGGCTTCTACCGCTTCTCCTCCGGCGGCCCGGATGGCTTCTGTCGCCGGTACCGGCGTGGCTCTACCTCAAGACGGTGTCGCCGGCGTGGCGGATGGTGGTGGCGCCACCCCGGCCAGTCCGGCGGGTCAAGACGGCGCGGGTGCCCGCCCGGTTGGTGTGTCCGCTGCGGCGGGTAGCGGGTCTACCCGTGCTGCCCCCGTGGTACCCACGTCGGGTCCGGGTGGCGGCGATGCTCTGCCCGCGGTGCCGCGGACGCGCGAAGGTCAAGAGGTATCTACCCCGATGGCAGTGGACTCCGGGAGTTACTCCGGGCGGGTGCCCGCCCTTCTTCCTCCTCCACGGCCTCGTGCGACTCCGGCGCCGGCCTCTCTGTCGGTGGGGCATCCCCCGGCGCCTCCTATTCTTCCTGGTCCTGCCCGGGTTGCCCCGTTGGGCGGCGGCGTCGCCGTGGGGGCGGGTCAGCCCGCCATGTCGATGTTCAACTTGGTGGCTCGGGTTCGAGGCCTGACTGTGCAAGAGTCAATGGAGTCCGATGGGCGGATGCGGGTGGACTTCCACCTGCCCCATCCCCGTGGAGAGTCCTCCCGGCGCGTCAAGGTGGACCCGAGTTGGAAGCGGGAGTTGGTGCGGCTGGTCAACCAGCCGAACGCGGTGCGGGTGGAACACCATTGGATCCTGAGTCAGCCGGACGACCGGCATGCGCAGCTCTGGCACACTCGGGTGAAACGGGGTGAGGTCTACCTCGACCCCGCCTTCGGGGTATGCGACCTGATTGCCCCCGCGTTGCCGCGGGAGATTGACTACCCGGCTAGTGCTCGGGGGATTGCGGCGGCGGCGGAGCCGGTTGCGTTTGGGGAGACGGTGGGCAGTACCGGTCGGTATCCCGACTTTGATTACTACCCGGGGGTATCCCCGTATCTGTCGTTGACGGCTCCCTACCCGCCTATGGCGGGGTTGAAGTCGGCGTCGAGCTGGCGACGTAACCATGGTGTCATGGCGGATGCGTTTCGCACGGATATAACGTGTGCGTTGCAGACCGGCAACGGTCGTGCGGCGGTATACACTCCCGTGCGCCCGCCGCTATGGCAGGAGGGGTGGGAACCCGCCCCTGCTTTCCGGTTTGACACCGGCTCCTGTCTCCGATACTTCGGGAGTGTGTTGGCCTCCCGGCCGGTCCACCCGTTGCAGGGTACCTTCACCCTTGAGGTTACCCTCGGGCAGGCGTCCTCCTTCTTGCTGTCCGTCCGCCGGCAGGGGCGCCTGCTTCATCTTCTGACGGGTGTCCGTCGGCACATCGCGCAGTTGGGCGTGGACCTGATAGCCGCCAAGACCGGGTTGGCCCGGGGGTTCGAGGCCCTGCTGGCTGTTCACGATGCCGTGAACTGGGCTGGGGTGTTGGCCCTTCCCCCGTACCGGGATCCGCAGGCTGGGGCTTCCCCCTTGCCTCGTCACTCGTTGCGTATCCGGCGTACTCAGCCGGGTGAGCCTAGTTGCCATGGGTGGGCGTCCACCGAGGCTGTTGCTGACTTGGGTATTCCCATGGTTATCCATGAACCTCTTCAGGTCCTTGCCCCGTGGTTCGGTAACCCGATACCGGCGGTGGTTGGCCGTCGTCCCCGAGAGTGGGGCTCTGCGGGTGGGGAGCTTGAGGTGTCCCGTCGTCGGGCGGAGGCCCGCCAGGGTTACGGTGGAGCCCCTTCGGTAGGGTCCTACCGGGCCTCGTATCAGGTGCCACCGGCTCCGGTGGTAGCCGTGTCGGCTCCTGTGGCCCCTCTGGCCGCGCCAGTGTCACCTCCCGCCCCTGTTCTGCACGACGAGGGCTCCCGTCTCTGGTATGAGGGCGTTGACGCCCTTGTTGCCCGCGCAATACGGGAGGGTCTCTCTGTTAGCTTGGGGGATATCCCCCCAGATGCTGCGCTGGTTGGGTCAGCGCGTTGCTTCGGTGGCGTGCTTGACCGCCTCCAGAAAGCTCTGGAGGACGTGGAGGCTGGCCGCAGCACCCTCGTCCAGCTTTGCACCGAGGTAACTCGGGCGATTGACCGTCGTGAGATTGCCGACCGGTGGAGCACGGAGGTATACGCGCTTACGCGTGAGTGGCCTCCCTCGGGCAGTGGGTCTACCCACTGAGGAGTGTTATTGTTTGCACGGGAGAGGGACCCGGTGGCCCTTATGGTAGCCGGGTAGTAGTGAGTATAAACTCATCCCCTTTGGGGGCATTGCTTGCCTCTGTTTGCTGCCCTGGGGAGTACTGTAAGGATTTCCCCCCTAATCCCATGCCTAATACTTAAGGGATAATATCTGGGACCTCTCCTTACAGATCCTGCCGAATCAACTCCTGGCAACATGGATCAACTCCTTGTATTGTGGGGCATGACGCGGTGTACCTTCCAGACGCAAGATGAGTCAGCTGCTGTCTCACGGTGTCTGCCGGCCGCACGACAGCAGCCATCGACAGCCCATCATGGCCTGTCGAAAGGCGCCACCGTCAGCACCCATGACGAGCCACATCAGCCACAGCTGGCGAGTCCGTTAAAATGTCCTCGCTGCAGCATTGCAGCGATGTGACTGGCTAGCCGGCTGGCCGATTCGGCCGACTCGATCGAATCGTGCTTACACGCCTCTCGGACCTTCGGGCCGACTGGCGTCTGGAGCCGGCTGGGGCGGCGCCCTAGGCGCCGCACGCCGGACCCCTTCGCTTGGGGCAAACTGGGGCTGCACTCCTTCAGTGTGCACGCCCGCCCATGCTTTGTTCTGAGAGCCATGCTTTGTTTTTGGGCCGTTTTGTGCCTACCGGTGGAGCGACGGGGAAACGCATGCTTTGGGGCACCTAGGGTGCCCGGACGCGAGTATATAGTGCGTGAGTGTCGGCGCCACCGGGGGAGACCGGAAGGGCAACCACAGACACAGACCAAAGACGACCTTCACCCTTTGAACCCTCTCGATCACCACCGACGTCGCGCCGTCCTCTTCCCCAGACCCACCACCCTCACCACCTCCATCCTCTTCCCCGCACCCTGTCGCCCTATTGGCTGGCACGGGTCGCTGACACCATCACGAGTACGTTGAGGGCTGCCCAAGTGTGGGTGGTTCCTCACATGTGGTAGCTTCAGATAGTTTGGCTTTTCTACCTGGCGGTGACTTGCGATTCCGTTTTTGATTTGGCTCTCCCTGCGATTGTGCTGTCGTGTTGCCCCCTACGTTCGGCTTGCCACGGGCATTGTAATACGAACGTAGCGGGTTCCACGAATCACACCAAACGAACAATTTCCTGACACAACCCTTGTGGTTTTTTTTCACGGAATTTTTCTTTTGGTCAACCGATTGTTGAATCCCAGTGAGATCCACATCAGATTCGGAATACTCTTCCTCAGCACTGGCGGCCGGCCCGACATCCTCGGCGGCCTCGGCGCGCGATACCGGGTCCACGTCCCGTGGCACCCCCCCGGTACGCACAACCTCGACGATCCGCGCACCCCCGACGGTCCGCGCACCCCCGACGACCCGTGGCGCCTTCACGGCCCACGGTCCGTCGGCACGCGGCCCCCCGTCGGCACGCGGCCCCCCGTCGGCACGCGGCTCCCCGCAGGCACACGCCCGCCCGAGGGCACACAACCCCCCGGCGGGCGCCTACTCGATTCCTACTCCGGCGGTCCCAGTCCGCCTCGCCTCGGCGGGCCGGGCCGCACCCAAGCCCCCCCTCTCGGGCAAGGGCAGACTCGGGCCTGTGCACAGACGCTTCTGAATAATCCGTTTGTGTGATTTCAACCGAATTTCTTGTGCTTCTCGAAGTAGTGCTGTACATCATTTGGAACGTTGCAGCAACTAGCGCAGCACTTATGCAAATCGTGTACACCACTACTGCTGCAGACAAACTCCTATCCCACATCTCCGAGATCTTCCTTGGGGTCCTCCCCAAGCAAGTCTTGTGAAATCTGGGTTGTAAGTTTGTTTGCCTCGGACTTGAACCCAAGACACCATGGATGCACCAATCCCAGGGGGTGTCAACCCGGCCAATCCGGGCTCGGGCTCGAACGCACCGACCATGGAAGCCTGGACCCAGCTTACAGCGTTTGTCGCGCAAATGAGCGAACAACTCGAGGCTCATAAGATGGAACTAGCCGACGCTAAGCAGCAACTGTCCGAAGCCAAGGCCAGGGCCACTACTAGTGGCATGAAATCCGCGAGGCCGAACAAACCCGTGGCTTTCTCCGGTAAACCTGGGACGGTTGAAGCGTGGTGCTCGCATATGGATTTCTATGTGCGACTGAGTGACCCCGACGATGCGTGCAGTATTGCTTGCACCTTCCTCGACGGCGAAGCGTTCGACTGGTGGAAGGTCTACAGTCAGACTACAGCTGTCCCGAACTGGGAATCCTTCCGTTCTGCTCTAATTCGCCGCTTCAGTCCACTGAACAAGACACAAGCGGCACGAGACAAGCTGCACTCGTGGCGCCAAATTAAAGACGTCGGAACGTTCAACAGGACGTTTCTGAGCGTCCTCTTGGACATCCCTGACATCACGGAAGCCGAGAAGATTGACCGCTACACCCGAGGCTTGAAGCGGGACATCTGGCAGGCTCTTTGTCTCAAGACCTACTCGGATCTTGAATCTGTCATGACTGACGCTCTGCGCGTGGAGGCTGCCAAGGCTGGTGCCTCGACGCACCTCGGCGGCACATCTGCGAGGCCATCCACGACGGGTGTCATTCCCATGGAAATCTCCAGCATCAAAGTCGAGAAACTCACGCCTGAAGAGCGTCAGCGCTGCATGCGTGAAGGCCTCTGCCTCCGCTGCCGTGAGAAAGGACATATGGCCAAGGACTGCCCAAAAGGCCAGCGGAACTGAAGCAGCAACCGTCATCAAAACCGGTGCCAGACGCTTCTTCGGTTCCTGAAAACATGTCGTCACCATTTGAAGGCCCGCGTCTCGGGCTTCTGCTTTCTACTGCCTCTGTCAATGGACATCTTGTTGAGGTGCTGTTTGACGACGGATCTCCCATTAACGTCGTATCAAGGCGCCTCGTGAATACCCTGAATGTGACCACGAAAGAAACGGACTTCGCGGCTAACATGCCCGATGGTCGCTCCCACGTCCTCACAGAGACCATTGAACCCTTAGAGATTCACATCGGCCCATACCAAGAACGTCTTCGGTTTGCTGTATGCGACCTAAGTGCGTACGACATCATCCTCGGAAAGAAATGGCGTGACGACAAGGACGCCAAAATCAACAACAAGAAGAACAAGATCTCCTTCAAGTTTAACCAAAAGAACATCTCCATCACTGCCTCCCTCAAGAAACCCCATGGCCTGATTAGTAGGCAACGCCTCGCCAAGGACCTTATTCAAAAAGTTCCTGTCTTCGCCATTTACCTGCAATCCGAAGATCCTTCCAGCACCTTTGACATCAATGCGATCAAAATGGGAGAAGCTGAAGACAAGAATGACGTCCAAGAGATTCTCAACGAGTACGCCGACGTCTTCCCGGAAGAGCTTCCCGATGGACTTCCTCCTGAACGCAGTCACAAGTTTAGCGTCAAGCTTACGGAGGACGCTCAACCACGTCGCAGTGGCATTTATCGCCTATCTGAATGGGAACTCGATGAACTCAAGACACAACTTGCAACCCTCATACGAAAGGGGTTCATCCAACCAAGTGCCTCACCGTGGGGCTCTTCTGTACTCTTTGCCGCAAAGAAGGACGGTGGCTGGCGAATGTGCATCGATTATCGAGCATTGAACAAAGCCACTATCAAGAACGCATATCCCTTACCAAGAATTGACGACATCTTCGACCAACTGCGAAAGGCCAAGTACTTCACGAAGATCGACCTCCGATCAGGTTACCACCAGATCCGGCTTGACCCTGATACTATCCCACTGACGGCGTTCCGAACAAAATACGGGTTCTACGAATTTACCGTGCTACCCTTTGGGCTAACAAGTGCCCCCGCGGTCTTCATGAACCTAATGAATGACGTCTTCCGACCCTATCTCTACGAGTTTATCTGCGTCTACCTCGACGACATCCTGGTCTACAGTGAAGCTTACGAAGATCATCTAAAGCACCTAGGGCAAGCCATGGACAAGCTGCGAGAGCAGAAGCTCTACGCCAAACTCAGCAAATGCCAATTTGCGCGAACAACTGTGGACTACCTCGGCCATGTCATTTCCAACGAAGGCTTCTCTATGGAGGACTACAAGGTCCAAGCCATTCGATCATGGGCAACGCCACAGAGCAAAAAAGATGTGCAATCTTTCCTCGGCATGGTCAACTTCTATCGTCGATTTATTAAGGGAATGGCATCCGTGGCTGCACCCCTCACAAGGCTTACTGGGAACGTCGACTTCGAATGGAACTCTGACGCCCAGAAGGCTTTTGAGCAACTACAAACCCTGACGACAAGTGCACCAGTACTGAGGCCATTCGACAAGAGGTACCCAATCTTCGTCGCCACAGATGCCAGTGGGTATGCTGTTGGCGCTGTCCTTAAACAAGATGACGGAAAAGGACGACGCCCAGTGGCCTACTTCTCATTGACGCTGAACATCCACGAACAGCGCTACAGTATCCGTGAGCGCGAACTGCTCGCAGTTGTACAAGCCATTCGACACTGGCGCTGCTACCTCCATGGAAGGTCGTTCGAGGTGCACACCGACCATGAGTCCCTAAGGTACTTGAAAACCCAAGAGAAGCTCAACGACCGCCAAGTCAAGTGGCTAGAGCTGTTGGAGCAATTCGATTTCAAGATCATCCCCATCAAGGGCACTTCCAACCCCGTAGCTGATGCTCTTTCAAGGCAACCACAAGACGCCCCCGATAAGCACGCTCCCAATCAAGATCTCCTTAGTCGCGTGCTAACCAAGACCATCGAAAGCCTACCCAAGAAAACTGAAATCAACAACCTCATGACCATAAGCCAAAGTGATCAAGACCTTGCCACCCTAGACCAAGAGTACAACGCGGATCCCGAGTTTGCCGACCTAGTCAAAGACCCGGTATCTCCCTACCGGCTTCACATGAGGTTGTTGAAACGAGGTGACCGTACGTGCATCCCCGTTGGTACTCTACGCCAAAGACTACTCCATGACTACCACGACATCCCAAGCCAAGGACATATGGGAGTTAAGAAAACCACCAACGCTATTGCTTCCAAATACTACTGGAAGACAATGCGGAAGGACATCCAAAGATACGTACAATCATGTGATTTGTGCCAGCGGAACAAAGCTGGCACCCATTCACCTCTGGGTCACCTCAAACCACTAGATCCACCGGACCAACGATGGGCAAGTGTCTCCATGGACTTTATCACCCCTCTTCCACTGACCCAAAGGGGCCACAATGGCATTTACATCATTGTGGACAGACTGTCGAAGATGATTCGACTAGCACCAATGAAGCCCGACTGTACTGCACCAGTCGTAGCGCAACTCTACCATGATCACGTCTACCGTCATCACGGTCTACCATCCGACGTCGTCTGCGACCGAGACCGTATCTTCTTCTCCAACTTCTGGCAGTCGCTCACCGAAATTCTCAAGGTCAAGATCAAGGCATCTTCAGCCTATCATCCCCAGACGGACGGACAAACCGAGATCATGAACAAGAAGATTGAAGAAATCCTGCGAAACTTCGTGAACCATCATCAGGGTGATTGGGACCTCTTCCTTGTTGCTGCAGAAGTAGCTTACAACCGGTCACCCAATGCGGTCACGACGTACTCCCCATTCTTCCTGAACTACGGCTTTGAACCAAGGACAGTACCTGTCGACATCGTCGAGAGAAAGGAATCGAAACTACCAGCAGTCTCAGATTGGCTAAGCAGTCTGCAAAAAGCTCCGGAGACTGCCATTACCGCTATCAAGAAGGCCAATGAGACGCGCTCGGCGTACGCTAACCGTCGACGCCGACCATGTACGATCGCTGTCGACGACCTCGTGCTCCTGAGCACCAAGAACCTTATGCCGGACGCCTTCCAGGGCGCTCCCAAGTTGATGCCCAAGTTTTCGGGACCATACCGAGTCACTGAAAACATCAATGATGTTACGTTCCGTCTGGATCTGCCTCAAGCAGTCCTTGATCGAAAGGTGCACAACGCCTTTCACGCCAGTCTACTCAAGCCGTACAACGCTGATCCGTATGGTCGACTTCCTCCCGCTCCAGCTCCGGTAGCATTTCCGGACGGATCGGTTGAGTACGAAGTGGACTCCATTATTCGGTCACAAAAACGCCGTGGACGACTGCAGTACCTGGTCAAGTGGAAAGGCTGCGATGTCAGTGAGAACACCTGGCTAACCACGCAAGACCTCGACAACGCACCTGAGGTTCTCGACGCCTTCCTTCGACGCACGTCCTAAGGGGGGGAGGTGTAAGGATTTCCCCCCTAATCCCATGCCTAATACGTAAGGGATAATATCTGGGACCTCTCCTTACAGATCCTGCCGAATCAACTCCTGGCAACATGGATCAACTCCTTGTATTGTGGGGCATGACGCGGTGTACCTTCCAGACGCAAGATGAGTCAGCCGCTGTCTCACGGTGTCTGCCGGCCGCACGACAGCAGCCATCGACAGCCCATCATGGCCTGTCGAAAGGCGCCACCGTCAGCACCCATGACGAGCCACATCAGCCACAGCTGGCGAGTCCGTTAAAATGTCCTCGCTGCAGCATTGCAGCGATGTGACTGGCTAGCCGGCTGGCCGATTCGGCCGACTCGATCGAATCGTGCTTACACGCCTCTAGGACCTTCGGGCCGACTGGCGTCTGGAGCCGGCTGGGGCGGCGCCCTAGGCGCCGCACGCCGGACCCCTTCGTTTGGGGCAAACTGGGGCTGCACTCCTTTAGTGCGCACGCGCGCCCATGCTTTGTTCTGAGAGCCATGCTTTGTTTTTGGGCCGTTTTGTGCCTACCGGTGGAGCGACGGGGAAACGCATGCTTTGGGGCACCTAGGGTGCCCGGACGCGAGTATATAGTGCGTGGGTGTCGGCGCCACCGGGGGAGACCGGAAGGGCAACCACAGACACTGACCAAAGACGACCTTCACCCTTTGAACCCTCTCGATCACCACCGACGTCGCGCCGTCCTCTTCCCCAGACCCACCGCCCTCACCACCTCCATCCTCTTCCCCGTACCCTGTCGCCCTATTGGCTGGCACGGGTCGCTGACACCATCACGAGTACGTTGAGGGCTGCCCAAGTGTGGGTGGTTCCTCACACTCCTCCAGCGCCCCCACCACGGTCTGGCGCGGACCAGTCAAATCGATCAAACCGAGTGGTCCGGGAGGGGGTTGGGCGCTCGATCCAGAGTCTGCAGCGGCACTGTCAGGCACAAAGGCGCCAAGCGTACGTGCCGCAGCCCGGGTAGCGCCGTCGTCCCGCACCACTGCTGCAGCCGCTTCAGCCGTCCGCACATGCGTGGAAGCAGCAGCACCGCCAAGCCCCGCAGCATCCACGAGGGCACATTGTTGCGCATGCACAGAAAAGTGGTTGTTGGCAGCGGGCACCAGGGCGGCCAATCGCCGCTTGTTCATCTGCGCAAGCTCCCTCTTCTTGCGCATCGTAGGCGCCATCAGCGAGAGCGCCGCCCTCACCCTGCTCTGCATCTCCGCAGAGTCATGCTTCTCGCACGCAAAGCGAGGGAGAGAGCCTGCGCGCATGGGCGCAACCAGCGTGTCAAAAGAGTGCCCCTTTCTGCCGCACTTGCCGCAGGTAACCATACACTTGCCGCACGTCACCATTCCACACCCGCACAAGCACTCTGCTGTCTTGACGAGTGGGCACCGCCGGGCGTCATGGCCCGGCAAGCGGCATGCCCCGCAAGGACGGATCGTTGCTGCACGAGAGGCGCAGACAGGCAATCAAAACAAAAAAAGCATACAAAGAAAAAAATCAAAAAATCGGCACCAGGTTGCTCCGCGAGTCAGCATCAGCATCGGCACATCTCAGGATGCATGATCCATCACACAGAAGAATAGTAGAGGGAAAGCGTGACTCACCAGGACTCGGGCATTCGTCCGAGGACTCATCGGAGCTGGCCGCGGCGGACATCGCCCCGCAAATCGAGAACAGGAAGGAGACGATAGTGGAAGCGGGCGTGGTCGACGGAGGAAGTGACGGCGATGGCTGCGCCGGCCGGTTAAGCGCCGTCGCGCCGGCCGGTGAAGCGCCGTCGCGACCCAAACAGAAGCCTACCAAATGACAATTGCGTACGCTCGAAACCTACGAAACATGCTTCGAAGTAGTAAGTCCATTGGCGAAAACAGAAATTATTGCTTGAAAAGGTAAGTCAACGTTTGCACATGACACTGTGCACATGGGACAAAATTGGGAGAACTGCAATACACCGCCCCAACTTGGGTGCCGCGTGTGCGAGTGGTTTTTGCCACAGGTGCCACGGAGACCCGTCGGTCTGCGCGGCGGGTGCCAGCCGAGGAGCTAGCGCGTCTGCGGGAGGCGATCTATTCGCAGTACCACAAACGCACTCTCCCGACTCTTGACAGCACTCTCGAAGTCCTCTCGGGTGCTGAGGAGACCGGCCCTGATGCGGGTGGCGGCGCCAAGGGCAGTGGTGGCGAGCGCTATATTTGGACACGTGCTACAGTGCACCGAGCGCTCCAAGACATTGGCTTCTCTTTTAGCCGTGGGCCCAATCACTACGACGTCGCACGCGAGAGCCCGTCGGTGCGGCGGCAGCGGAACGACTTCATCGACACAATGCGGAAGTACCGGGCGGAGAGGCGGACGATCTACTACACGGACGAGACGTGGCTGAACAAGAACATGACTACCTATCGCAGCTGGAACGATGGCGACACGCGCTCCCGCCTGAACGTGCCGTCTGGGAAGGGCGCTCGCATCATTGTGGTCCACGTGGGCTCTCGCAAGACTGGGCTGGTGGACGGTGCCGCGTGGGTGTTTGTGGGCAAGAAGAACGGCGGGGACTACCATTCCGAGATGAACTCGGCCTCGTGGCTGAGATGGTTGGAGGAGTCTGTCCTACCCAAGATCCGTGGCGGTGTTCTCGTGATCGACCGAGCGCCCTACCACATGGTCAGGAACGAGGCCACGCGCCCTGCCCTGCCTCACTTCCGCAAGGCGGAGTACGCCGACTGGCTGGAGCGGCACGGTCTGGACCGGGAAGACTGGGGACCTCACTGGCGGACCACGTGCACGAGGGCGCAGCTGAAGAAGCAGGCGGACGACAACCGACCGGCCCCGCGGTATCTGGTCCAGGACCTGGCTGCTCGCTTTGACGTGGCAGTCTTGATTTCGCCCGTCGCGCACCCCGAGCTCAACCCTATTGAAATGGTATGGGGAAGCACCAAGATGTCCCCGAAGCGGGCGAATACTGAGTTCTCCCTCGTATCGCTCCGAGAGTTGGCGGAGGAAGCGTTCGCGAAGATTACGCCTGAGGTGTGGGCGAGATATGAGGACCGTGCAATCCGAGTGGAGGGGTACTACAGTGCGACCCCTCACTTGGCCGCCCCGCAGTTGTGCCGATCGGCACAACTGAGGGGGGGGTACGCGTGAAGTGGCCCGGCCGGGCGGCTCATATTCGGGCGATTGACGGGTGCTGATTGGCTCATACCGTCCAGATCGCTGAAATCTGAACATCTCAGGAGAACTGTCGGACACTGGAAGGGGGGCCACCTCCTTGGTCTACCCCAGGGCAAGTGAGGGGTCGCACTGTACCGAAGTGTGGAAGAGGTGAGTTCCCGAAGAGGTGAGTTCCGAGGTTGAGGCGGCATTCAACGAGGGTAGGGACGTGGATGAGATTGAGGTAGGGATTTCTTTGGATGAGGGCAGCGAGGAGGGGGAGAGCGAAAGTGATCTACCGTGAGACTCTCAGGTACTAAGCAATTGGTCAAATGTGCCTTCCGGCTATCGTTTGCATCCTCCGTCCTGCATCGTTTCGACGACAGTTCCATCGCGGCCAAAACAGACGGACGCACCAATGCACCGTCGCGCGATTGGGGGGGGCTACCGCAGCGCGCGCCGCAGCGGCGACGGAAGAGGGGGCGGCGCGAGGGTCGTGGAAAGGAGGGGCAGCGTGCGAGAGGAGGGGGGGGGCAACGAGCGGGGTGCCCGTCACTCACTCCCCCCCCCCCGTCCACCGCTCTGCGGCCGCCCACCCCCCCCCTGGTGCCCCCGCCGCCATCACCGACGCGGGCCGCCACTGACGCGCGCGCGTGGCGTCGACAGCGGGGTGGCTCGACCAGCGTCCCGCGTCTCGATCGACGCCCGCGGGCAGTCGGATGACGCATCTCCGTGCGAGGCTACGGGGAGCGCGTTGACCGCGCCCGCCATCCGCATGTGCGTGTGGGGAGGGGGTGGGGGCAGGCGTGGCAGCAGGGGGAGGGGGGAGGGGCGGGGAGCGGGGTCGGCGGTGGGGGGCGCGCCCGTAGCCGGCCGCGAACTTAGGGGGGGGGGCGGGAGGGCGCCGGGGCCGCCACCGCCGCCAATGCCACCACCGTGGCGCGGGCGTCGGGCGCCCCCCCGGCGCCCTCCCGCTGCGGCAGCCGCGGGAATCGACGCGGCCACGGCGGCGGCTGCTGGGCACCCCCTTCCCACCCCTCCCCGCAGGGCCCCCCCCCCCCCGCCCGCGCTCGTACGTGGCCGGCCATGACCCGGCGGTGGTGGCCGCCCTGGCCGCCGCCTTCCCTGGCCGCGTGGCCGTCGCGGGGGACGGGGTGGCGGCGGCGACGGCCACGGCGGGCGCTGCCGACGAGCGGGCGTTCCCGCCGTGCGGGGCGCCCGACGGCGGCGGCGGCGAGCGGTGCGTCGGCTTCCTCCACCGCGCGCTCGTCGACCTGTACGCGCTGGGGTGGACGAGGGAGCAGTGGGGCCGCCCGTGGAGCTCCTTCACCGAGGTGGCCGTCCGGCTGGGGGGGGGGGGGGGGGGTCCCTCCTCGCGGGGGCGGACTTCGACGTGGGGGGAGGGGGGGGCGGGGCGTGCGCGGGGCGGGGGGAGGGGGCGGGGGGCGGCCACCGACCGCGGACGCGCCGGCGGGGGGGGGTGGGGCAAGGGGGTGGGGAGCGCGTGTGACGGTGACGGCCGGCGTCGTGGGTGGGTGGCGCGAGGCGCGCCGGAGGGGAGGGAAGACCGACGTCGTGGGACTGGCGGCGCGGGCGCCGCCGGCGGGGGGGGCGGCGGCGCCGCAGCCGCCGCCGGTGACGGCGCGTCCGCGGGCGCGCCGAGCACCGCTGACGGGGGCGGGGGCGGGGGCAGCGGCGGTGGCGGCGGCGGCGGCGGGGCTACCGGCGCCCCCCCCGTCGGTCCTCCCCTCTGCCCGTAGTTCGCCCGCAGGGAACTCCCCGTCGGCGCGTCCGTTCGCGTGCGGCAGCCGCCCACCGAGTGGACGGCGGCGGTCAGCTGTCGCCCGTCAGGCAGCGTGTACACCGAACCGGAAGCGACCAGTCGTGTGGTAGGCCGGCCACCGTCGCCGCTACCGCCACCGCCACCAGCGGAAGTCGCCGCGCCGCCAACGCGGCGACCACGGGGGGGCGGGGGAAGGGGGGTCGTCGGGTCTGGGGCGGGGGCTGCTCGCGGGCCGGGCAGCGGGCGGGGCGACTGCCTGCGAGGGGACTGGTCGCCGCCTCTCCGAGCCGGCCGAAGCGCTATGTTTTCTTCATTGTGGACAACTGAAGGGGGGGTGGGGGGGGGCGGCCGCCAGACGTCGTGGCGGAAAGAGACGGGGGGAGAGAGGGGGGCGACGCCGCGTCGCGCCGTGCTGTGTTGCGCCGCGCCGTGCCGCGCCGTGTCGGTGCCGTGCGGCGCCGTGTGCAGGAGGGCGGCCTGAGGCTGACGGCGGCTTGAGGGGGGGACACGGCCGCGGTCGCCGCCCGCCGCGGGCGCGAGCCACCACTTGTCCGTCGCCTCGAGCCGGCCGGCGTGCGGCCCCGTGCGGTCGCACGCGAGGCGGGGCGCCCGCGGCGGCGGCCGCCGCCGCCCCGGTGGTCCCCGTCGACGCCAAGTCGGGCACGCGCCCGCCGCGGACGGTGGCGGGCCCCGCCCGCCGTGCGCGAGCATGCCCGCAGCGGTGGGCCGCCCGTCGCGACCCCCACTGCGCGCGTACCGTCGCGGTTTTGGTGCCCGCGATGTGGTGGCCCAAGGTCCGCCCCCCCCCACCCCCCCCCCCCCCCCCCCGCACGCCGCCCGCCGTTCCCCCCCCCCCTCCGCGTCCGCCCCTCCTCCCCCCTGCCCGCCGACCACCGCCCTTCCCCCCCCCCCCAGCCGCCCCCTCCCCCCCTGATTCCGCCCACTCCAACGCCAGAGCGCTGCGCGCCGCCGCCGCCCGCGTGGCGGCGGTCACCCTCAGCAGCGCGGCGACGGTGGCGGCGACCCCCCCCCCCCCAAGAGCCCGCCCCGAGCGTCTCCCACCCTCCGGAAATCGCCACGGCCACGTGCGCAACGTGGACGGCCGCGAACAGCACGTGGCTGCCGCTCTCCATGCCCGCCACAGGCGCCATCGCCACCGCGACGCCGGCTGCGAGCGGCAGGGGGGCGGCGCCCAGCAGGTGCGCTGTCCGGCCGTTGCTGCCGGCCGTCGCGGAGGCGGCCGCCGCCGCAGCCGTCGCCGCGGCAGACGCGGCCTCGTCGCCGCCCCCGCCGCCACTGCCGCCGCCGGTGCCGCCGCCGGCCGCCGCCGCCGCCGCCACCACCGGCGGGTCCGTGCCAGTGACCGGCGCGTACGGCACCAGGTGCTCCGCGGCGGCCGCGCGGCGGCGCGTCTTGGCCTATGCCGCGGCTGGGGCGTCGCCCGTGGCCGCCGGCCGCACCGGTCTCCGGCGCGCGTCGAGGAGCGCCTTGGAGATGGCGACGATCCGCCCGCCGGCGGTCGTCGCCACCACCCCGCGCGCCAGCCTCCGCCGCCGCCGCCGCCGCCGCCGCCGCTGCCGCCGCTGCCGCTGCCGCCGCCACCCGTGTGGTCCTGCCCACGCACGCACTGCGCGCGGGCGGACTCGATCCACTCGTGGTGGGGGGATGACGTCGGCGCGCGCCAGGTACTCGCGCGCCTTGCGCTTCAGGGCGGACCAGTCGGCCGGCACCAGGACGGAGAAGACTGTCACCTCGTCCGAGGTGCCCACCACCGCCGTCACCACCGCCGCCGCGGTTGACACAAGGCGGCGGGCGCTCGCGCGCGCAACGTCCACGGCCGACTCAGCCACCGCCGACCAGGAGGGCACGTCCCGCACGGCCACCACGTCGTCCAACACCGGCCGCTCATATCTGGTGTCGTCGCCGGCACAACCCGACGCCCAGCGGTCGGCGGCGGACGAGTGCACGTCCGTGACGTGCACAAAGGTCGTCAGACCGCCAAGGGGGGGGGGGGGGGGGGGGGGGTGCGCCCCGGGCGTGCTGGGCAGCAGCGCGGCATGGCGCAGGCCGCCAAGCAGCGCAAGCGGCGGCAGCCACGCGCCTGCGTACAGGGTGGCCAGGAAGAGGAGGGAGCGCAGGGCAGCGGCGGGGGGTGGCGGGTGGGGGGGAGGGCGCGACGGAGGGCGCATCCGGCTGCCCCCACGGGGGGCGTCGCAGCAGGGGGGGCACGTGATGGGGGGGGGGAAACGCGCGCCACCGACGCAGAACGGACGCCACCCAACGCGACACCCGCAGTCAGTCACCCCGCGCAATCACTACAGTGCGACCCCTCACTTGCCCTGGGGTAGACCAAGGAGGTGGCCCCCCTTCCAGTGTCCGACAGTTGTCCTGAGATGTTCAGATTTCAGCGATCTGGACGGTATGAGCCAATCAGCACCCGTCAATCGCCCGAATATGAGCCGCCCGGCCGGGCCACTTCACGCGTACCCCCCCCTCAGTTGTGCCGATCGGCACAACTGCGGGGCGGCCAAGTGAGGGGTCGCACTGTACGGGCGTCCGCCAACCCAGGACGTCAGACTCGACAGCGTTTAACGGAAGTTCGCCGGAATAAAGTAGCCCCCATTTCGTCGGCCTCACTCGGATCACATGTGTCGTGAAGTGGGGAGAGACGTGGAGCGAAGCGCCACTCGAGATCGCTACGAACGCTGACTCCGGCTACCTCGAGACGTCGTCGCTCTTTTTTTTATACAGCACCGGAGCGCGTACGTCTATTTTTCGGCGAAGTTTTGAGTCTCAGTCGGACGCCCATCCACTGTAGCAAATTTTTCAACGAAAATCTTATTGCGTGAGATATACCTTTAGGCCGGTTTGCACGGTCCAATTTTGAGCGGTCGTAGCTCCGGCGCTACAGCCCCGTTTTATACTAGTTTTTTTTTTTGAAGGAAGAGCAACTCACAGGCTTTCTGTTTTTGCGACAAGCATGTCCGCTCGCTGTACAAGGCATGCATGAGAAAAAAACTCCGCGTCACGAGCTCCGTGAAATCGGGCTTTTTCGTGCACTGATAGTGCGCTTGCCCGCCTGTGAACATGTCTTGACAAGTGGCGTGACTGCAGAACGTGTCAAGACACACATGACTGTCAAACTTTCACACCAGTGAGTGCCCCGAACAGGTGTGCGCTTCAGGGCTGGGCGCAGAAGAAGCGCCGTCAGATGAGGTGGACGAGTTGATTCGGACCCGATTGCAACATTAAATGTGCTCGATGGGGAATATGCTGGGGGCTACTTGATCATCAGTTCCATCTGGGATGTGCCAGCCCATTCCCGTGATCCGGCCTGGACCCTGCCGCGTGCGTGCCCGCCTTTTTTGATCCTTCGGCTTTGCTGACCAGGCGTGGCTGCGCCCCCCCCAGGTGCCCCGACGCGCCCCCTCAGGTGCCCTGCCGTGCCCCCCTCAGGCGCCCTGCCGAGCCCCTCTCAGGTGCCCTGCCGCGCCCTTTGCAGGCGCTTCCTGAGGGCGGGAGACACGCTCCTCGGGCGCCTGACGCTTAGCGCGATGCCTTCCCCGCGGCGCGTGACGGCGACCGCGCGGACGAGGGACCGCGCGTTGGGCCGTCTCACGAGGGAGTGCGCCGCTATCAATTCCAACGTCCGCGCGTTTTTCGAGCGAGAGCGTGGGGCTGGGCGTGCATCTCGCCTGCACCGAGTCGTGCAGCCGACGGTGGATGCCACGGAGGTGAGGGAGCGCACTTTGCGGCGAAGTGGCTGGGGAGGGGTACGCTCAAAGTGTACCCACTGGCGGAGAGGCGCCCTCACGGACGTCTCGCCGACGCATCCCGCCCGTGTGGCAGAACTGGCCCCACGCAGGGGGGCAGGGCACGCCATACTGGGGCGGGAGACAACTGGTCTGACCCGTTTCTCCCTTTGCATTTGATCCCGAATTTCCCGAAGTCAGGGACACTTTGCTTGATAGTGAATCCAACATGGATTTGAGAGTTTTCTGCATTTTATCGTGTTAAATTTTCGTGTAGCCCGGTGGGCAGGTGGTGGGGTGGGAGATTCTCAGTGGCGAGATTCTGAGAGGACCCTGGAGAGATAAGGGGAGGGACCGCGGGGCTTAGCCTCGCTTCCCCGTCCCGACCAAGAAACTGCTGGCCCACAAACCATCATCTTGTTTACTGGTGGGGGGATTGCCCCACAACAGGGATAGCGTGTGTGCGACTTGCACTTCTTCAAGTTCCCCCGACACGGGAGGCAGCCCTTGTGCACCACCCCAGCTTGGGTGCTGCTTGCGCGAGCGGTTTTTTCCACCGACCGAGGAGCTCGCTCGCGTGCGGGCAGCGGTGTACGCTCAGTATGAGAACCGCTCAATTCCCACACTGGATTCCACACTGGCGTACCTCCAAGCGGAGGCCGTTGTGATGTCCTGGGCCCCCGCCCCCTTCACGCTCACGTGGACGCACACTACTCTTTTTCGCGCTCTGCGAGACATTGGGTTCAGCTTCACACGTGGCCCTAATCACTATGACGTGGCCCGTGATAAGCCCGCAATCGTCGCCCCGCGAGACTCCCACCTCGCCACGATTAAGCAGTACCGGGACAGCGGCCGTACCATCTCCTACACTGACAAAACGTGGGCGAACAAGAATATGTTTGTTTACAGAAGCTGGACGCACGGGACCCTGCGGACCCTGTGCCAGTCACATCGGGCAAGGGTGGGCGGTTGATTGTTTCCCACGTGGGCTCACGAGAGACCGGCTTGGTGCAGGATGCGGCGCTCGTATTCGTTGGGAATAAAGGAAAGGGGGACTACCACAAGGAAATGTGCTCCGACGTCTGGCTGAGCTGGCTCGAGGACGCGGTATTCCCGAAGATCTCTGGCGGAGTTGTGGTCGTCGACCGGGCCCCCTACCACCTCATCCGAACTCCTGAGACTATCCCGGTGGGCTACAAGCTGCGGAAGGCCGAATCGGCGGAGTGTCTGGTCTCCCACGATGTTGTACCGGCGGATTGGGAAGCGTGCTGGCAGCAGTCTCGGACCAAAGCTGAATTGAAGGCTGTTGCGGACGCCAATAGCCTACTCCACGATTTATGGTCCAGAAACAGGCGGCTAAGTTTGGATTTTCAGTGCTCATCTCCCCCGTAGCCCACCCCGATCTTAACCCAATTGAGATGGTGTGCGGGACAGTGAAGATGGCCCTGAAGCGCAGCAACACGAGCTTTACACTGTCGTCACTGAGAGAGCTCGTGGAGAAGGAGTTTGACAAGATCACGCCAGAGGTGTGGTCTCAGTACAAGGACCACGCAGACAAGATGGAGGGCTTCTATCGCGGTCTGGCTGCCGCTAGGGATGCGGTGGAAGGGGAGCTTGAGGGGCCTCTGCGGGAGCTTGAGAGTGTGGAGGCGGACGATGAGAATTCCGTCTCGGAGGGCTCCGAGTGTGGGGATGGGGAGGCTAGTGATGAAGGCTCGGAGGGAATGGAGGACGAAGAGGAGGGCTGATAGAGGTTTCCGGTAGTTTCTTCTCATTTTCGCTCGTCACTCCGTTCCCTCGCCCCCCCTCCTATGCCAGTCTGTGCATGCACGCTCCCATTTTCATGCTCAGCAAAGCCACGGGGGCTATCCCCCCGACCCCCCGCTCTGCCACGGACGCGCCCTGGTACCCGCCTCCCACCCTTCACCATGGCAGCAGGGCGCCACAGGTGTTGCGCCCCCCCACTATTTCGGTCCCCGCCACAGATCGCCGCAGGTGCACCCCCACCCCCCCCGCCGCCCCCCCTCACCCCCCCGACAGCTGCAATCGCCGCGAGATCCCGCCCCCCCCCCACCCCCGTCTATTCGAATCTCAGAAAGTCGCGCAGGCCATTGATTTAGTAGCCCCCCTTTGACTGTCATGACATTCTCAGGCCCGTTCGCAGTTGCAATCGGCGTGACGGTATATACGCGTAACGCCGATCTGATTGGCTGTGCCCATCCCGACGGTATACCGCGGTATAGACATACGCGGGGCGCCCGCGTATGTCTATACCGACGGTATACCGCGGCGTACACTGCAGAGATCAAGACTTGACGATCGAATTGAGACCAAGTTTGGAGTTGCCAGAGACAACTCACAGGTTCGAGGGGTGTCGTTGGACAAAGTCCATTGGCGGGCAGAGGCGCCGGGAAGAAGACCCACAACATTGGACACGCACTGGCGGCAATGCAAAAGCGACCCCGCCCCCGGAACCACTCGAGACGCCAACCCGCACATCCACACACACGCTTCCGGACCAGAGCCTCACGCCTTCTTCCTACCTGTTGTTGCGTCGGATCGGACCAGTATGGCTTCCCGTGTAACTGTTAAGCAGATGCGAGCCGAACTGAAGCGTCGGGGGCTCCCCATTCACGGGACGAAGCAGATGCTCGCGGACCGGTGCCGACAGAATGGGGTCTCGTGTGCTGGGCCGGCTATCACCGGGACGGATGGATCTACCTCGGGTGCTCGGTCGGGCGCTCTCCCTCCCCCGTCGAATCCTGGTTCCCCTGCGCCCGACGAGCCTCGCCCCTCCCCTCCTCGGCGCACACCCGCAGGACAGAGCGGAGCGCCAAGCGATCCTGACGCGACCGTCCCTGCTGCGGCAACCCCTGGACAAGTGTCTGCCGAGAGCGGTGGCACGGCAGCCATCCAACCGAGCCCAGACCGACAGCCTCCGTTTACCAAGCACGAGAGAGCGCGTCTCGCGCATGTGATGTGCCATGGCGAGGTCGCTGCTGGTGTCATCGTGTCTCGCGGCCCGATGTCCCGCCAACAGGTGGACTCGAGGTCGAGTCGTACGGAGGTCTGGCCAGTGGTCGTGGCGGAGGTGTTCAACGGCCCAGAGGTCTTCACTGTTCCCGCCGCGTGCGCAGACGCAGCAATAGACCCCAACCTTCACACAGTTCGGCGCACGGGTCAGTTCTTGCGTGCAAAGTGGACAGAGGTATGTTCTCAGCGCGATCTATTTATCGGGCCCGCTTAAGTGCTGCGGTGAGGGTTGTATTGGAGGGATCTTTCTGCGCTTCTCCGCCGCCGTAGCGGTTGTCTGACGCCCCGGCATCATTTCATTCGTGTGTATCACTCTCTGTGTGCAGATTGCTTCTGGTTTTTGGCGCGTGCATAAGCGCTACTCCAGCTCAGGCCAGAACGATCCGAACTTGTGGTCAAACTTCTCGCAAGGGGACACGCTGTTGGACTATTTGTTCGTGTTGCTGAAAGACAAGGAGATTGTTCTGGAGCTCATGAACCCTGAAGTGGGGCCCGCGGGCGTAGAGGGCGACGTGCCTGGGCTGACCACGGTGGGAGCCGCGACCTCTCGAGCCAAGCGTAGGCGTCCGGTGGAGGCCGGAATTCAGTCGCTGATCGACAGCTCTGCCAGCATCGCAGCGTCGGCCGCAAAGCAAGCGCGCCTGGCAGAGCTCGTTGCTCTGTCCACTACCCTCAAGAATGCGCAGGACGCTGGCCTACCGTCTGGGATTGTGCTGGCCCTCACGACGCGATTGGAAAGTGCTCTGCAGTCCTCCGTCGGCCAAGAGCCTCTCGAGACTGCAGCGGAACCAGAGCCGGTCGCAGCGGTCGGCGGCGGCGGGCGTGGTCAAGATGATACTGCCGGCCCCGTGGCTGGCTCCTCTCAGCCCCGTCCGGTTGACCCATCCGTGGACGAGGAGGAGGCGTGAGGGTTTTTCAAGGGATTGCCTGTGTCGTTTAGAGAGCTGTTCATTCTGCGTCCGATTGTAATGCGAGGGCACCACGGTACACATGGGCTTCTTGAACGCGGTGGGCGGTGCACATGGCGCACGTAGGAAGAACAATGTCTTGTGCACACACTTGATTCAGTACATGGGAGGTACCCCCGGGCGCAGCAATCCAAGCTCTTCCACCCGACGAGTCATTTTCACCCTCAACAAGGAGCGCTCGCGGTCGCGACGTCGACCACGCTGGTCGGCACTCACGGTGTCATTCGGCGCCAAGTAAACATTCCCTCCAGCGCGGTCGTTGGCGAACGGTGCCAAGCGGTCCGTACCGCTCTCGGACTCGTCACAGCAATAGTTATGCAGACGAAAGCACGCTCGAATCAAAGCTGGCCGCTTCGAAAAGGGCACACGAAGAGGTCGCCAGAAGACCCCCCACCGCCACACAAGCATCCCAAAAGCCTGCTCAATGTGAATACGGAGGGATGAGAGATGGAAGTTGTAAGAGTCCCGCCAGCGATCACCCCTGCCACCACCTGGCCACGGGACGGCCAATGCCTCGCTTGCAGCGTACGCATCGTCTGCCGCAATACAGTGGCCATCCCTAATCAGCGCCGCTGTTATGGGGTCCTCCGGCCTCAGGAGCGCCTGCCCGAGCAATGTACAAGAAAACGCCGTCGAGTCGTGAGAAGACCCAGGACTCATGCAGGACATCCATCGAAACTTGTACGAAGCGTCACAAATGGCCTGCACATTGAAAGCGTAGAAGCCCTTCCGAGAGTAGTAGTCGGCCACGCACGTAACATCCGATGGTAGGGGCTGCTCCTGCTCAATCGCCACGCCATCGAGCGCTCCGATGACGTTGGAGAACGGGGAATTCCGCCCCGCTTGGAAGCCAGCAGCGTACGCGAGTCGACGAGTACTGTTCCCTACCTGGAAGTCCAGAGCCAGTGCAGAGGTAGAGTTAACAGCGTCCACGACCTCCCACACTGCGCGGTACAATGAGGCCGGGTGTACCCCAAACGCCGCGCAAATGTCCACGTAGCTACCGCCTCCCAAATAGCGCAGCGCCAAAGCAGTACGCGTCTCCGCAGAGAGGCCACGACGGGGCAAGAGAGGGCGCAAGAGTGCCACCAGGCCATCAAAGGCGCCATCGGACATGCGCATAGCGCGAGGGAATAGGGCGCCGTAGCGTGCCCGGACGTCGGAAAAGGGTACAGAAACAGATGTGTATTGAAAGGGGTCAGAGAACAAACCACGGTGGGCATGCAAGGCTCCAGCCACAGACGTCATGAACGCACCCGCCCGCCAGATAGGAGTGGGGTCCATGATGCTGTAGGCGGCGATATGAACGGGCTTTGGTGGCGCTCGAGCAGGGCGGACCATCTGCACACCCCACTCTTCAAGTCACACTCCAGTGTTTGTGATACTTCAAAAAGAGTCATGATGAGTTGTTCAAAACTTATGTATTTGGTATACCGACCGGACTCCCCTCTCCCGTTCCTTTCGCAGGTATATACCGTCGTCACATGAGACGGTACGCGAACTGCGAACGGGCCTCAATGTCATGCGACTCGGGAGGCGGATGGCCGTATTCCGAGCCGCTGCAATGAGAGGAAACACACGAAGCGCAATACGGCTGCCATCCCAGCGCTTCATGACATTTTCAAGAGCCGTCTTTAGCAGCACAGACCCGAGACACACCAAGGAGTACTGTGGCAAAGTTTCAGCTCGATACGATCATTAGCGACAGTTCTATGCTGCTTTTCTGACCGGCCTAGCTATTGCAGTTCCCCGCATTTTGTCTCATGGAGACAAGAGCAACAGCGTGACAACAAGGCCATGAGCCAACCGCGTGCTGGGACCTCGCAGCGGACAAATAGCGTGCCGTGGGACTTTCCTTTTGATCAGGCGATGATTGGCTGCAGTCGCGGCGGATCTGATACCGAACGCTGGTTGGTCAGATGGCTGTTGTGTTCTCTCACGATCTCGGCGGATTTCTCTCTATCTCGGCCCGATCCACTCAAGAGCACTGAGAGAGGTCGCAGATGGTTCCTGCCATGGCTGTTCCCTCTTCGATGTGGGCAAAAATTTTGCGAAAGTCTCAGATCGCACTGTTTCCACCCTAACGCGGAGCATTCATTGGCCAGTGGTGCGCCATCTGAGGCACGCCGTTGGCCTGTTCTAGCCCTGTTGTTGTTATTGTCGCCACGAGACAAACTTCGGGGTACTGCAATATATGGAATCTACCTCCAGTGCACGCCGTTCTCGAGATTCGCGTCCGCGAATATTTGTACTGGGCCCATCTTAGACCATTTCAGCCCAATCTGGGGTGGTGTGTGGTACATGTGTACAGCCGGTAAGCAAAAAGCATTGCCCGATCCGGAAACGAGCCTGTCGGCGGCCCGACTTCGCCGCAGCACACGCATAGAGCGGCGAATCCTGTATCACGAGGGGGGTGACTTTTGACCAGTGAAGCGCCACTTCTGCCCTTCCGGCCGCTATAAAGTCCTATTACAGGGTCCCTGCTCCACTGGTCTACCTCCCGACAGGCACGATGGTCGCTCAACGCACGAATGTCACCCTCAGTCAGAGCGCCACCATTTTCGAGCTCGCCACCAAGCGTTATTCCAACAGAGCCATCGCCGTCGCCCTCCACATCCCTGTCACCCGTGTCTCCTGGCTTGCTGCCAAGGCGCGCAAGGACGGTATGGCCAAGCAGCCAGAGACGCGGTGGCGCCCGGCTCTTCTGGGCCCCCATGATGTGCGCGCTCTTGTGCGGCTGACCAACGCCAACCGTTGTTTGTCGGCCGCCGCGCTGACTCGGTTGTTCAACCGTGGGCGCCCCGTGCCCGTCTCACGCTGGACGGTGCGGCGCGCCCTGCGCGCGCAGGGCTTCAAGTCCACCATCCCCGCGCGCAAGCCCTTCGTGTAAGACAAGAAACAAGCCAAGCGTCGGGCGTGGGCCCGCACCCAAAAGCACTGAGGGGCCGAGTGGGAGGCGGTTCTCTGGACCGACGAGAGCAGTTTTGAAGTGCGCACCTTCAACAAGCGCGCTCGTGTCTGGCGGCGCGCCGGGGAGCGCTTTACCCCCGCCTGTCTCCAGCCTACCTTCATTAGCGGCCGGCAGTCCATCATGGTGTGGGGGGGCTTCTCGGTGCGTGGTCGCACCCCCCTGGTGCTCGTCAAGGGCTCCATGAATTCGACCCAGTATGAGGGGGTCTTGGGCGACTCTATCTTGCACCACATTATGGCCTATTTTGGGGCGCCTGACGCTGCCTGGCTGCAGAAGGACCTTGCCCCGTGCCACGCATCCAAGTACAGCCGCGACGTCAAGGCCCAGCTTGGGTTCAAGTGCCTTCCCTAGGGAGGCCAGAGCCCAGACCTCAACCCGATTGAGAATGCATGGGACGAGCTCAAGCGCCGTCTGGCGGCCCGGGAGGAGAATCCCGAGAACAAGGAGGACCTCTATAAGGCCCTGTGTGAGGAGAGGGAGACCATCCCTGACGCCTTTTTTGCCCGTCTGGTAGATTCGAGTGCCGTGTGTGATTGCCGCCAAGGGGATGGGGACCAAATACTGAGCGGGGGATCCAATGGGGCAATGATTTCTGCTTACCGACTGTACAGTACCAACCACGAGGATCCCGCAGTATACAGTACCCCAGTAACAGTGGTACGTTTTCGCGGCGATCGCCAAACGTCTCTCCACAGCAGTTGTCTTTAAGAATTTTGGTTGAATATGGAAAGAGAAAGTGCTTGATCCAATCCGTCCTCGTTTCAGCTCACACAGCTTAGTCGAACTGATCAAAGGGATCCCGCATACGGACGTGTGCACTGATTGTTGAAGATCACAGCACGTGCGCGCCAGACGAGCTTCAACGACATCTGTGACGAACGTAGCCAAGCTGCCGAGGTTGTCTACCCTGCATGCCAAGCAGCGGTTCTGTGCGGCCGAGTGTGGTGCTTACTGCGCCGCCGGCTCTTTATCGACTTGTACGTTTGCATCATCATGATGCCTACCTCTCGTTATTTTGGGGGCAACGCCGATCCCCTTCCTACTCCTGTTGCCCTTTGCCGCGCTACTTGGCGTGGCGGTATGTGCGTATGATGAAACAAACTTTCCATTCGCAGTACAAACGCAAGATCTCCACCTCTTCGCCGGGGTGTCGAGATCCATGAGCGCTTTTCCTTGGATGTCTGATGCACCTTGCCGCTGCTCGAGCCACTCGTCGGTCAACGCATGCCTGGTTCCTTTTCCCGCTTGGGTGCTGGCCTTGATGTACATGATCAGCCTCGTTGACATGACCTCTTGATGTGGCTTTTCGCGTGGTCGTCACTTGCTGCGATGGAATTGGCATCTTTGTTGCAGCTGTATCTGTAGACGTCGGAGCACGACATGTATTGCGTACTGGGCTTGTTTCGTTGCTGTGACTTTCTCGCTTCGTCGTGCGTAGTGTTAGCAAAAGAAGGCCCATGTAACCTGTTAGTCGTTTGACTCTCATCGACATGATTCTCATCGACAGGATCATGGTAGGCGCTGAGTTGACAAATGGGGGCCACAGCGACGATGCACGTCGTCATCACCGCTCTATTCGTGCAAACTGACAACGGTCCCACTGCACAGCCTTGCAGTAGCATATGGCCGAGCATATGCCTTATGGCGCAGTTTCCAAGGAGCGCGTAATGCGAGGCGGCCTCGGCTGACGAACAAGCAAAAGGCTGGCGTGTACTGCGCGATCATGGATGTACAGTACCTGGATGCACCCGCACCGTCCCTCCCCCCCCCCCACCATATACAGCCCATACAAAACATACACTTCCACCTGCGTGAACCAACGTGCATAACACACAATACAACATACACAGATGACCTCCGCGGTGCCACCACCGACCTGGTCCCAGTGCTCATCGACCACAGCCACAGCCGCGCCAATGGCGCCACCACCTGCCTTCCCACGATAACAACCATCACCAGGTTCAGCACCCCCCCGGCGCTGTCCAGCTTCCAGTCCGCTGCTCCCCGGACTGGGTCCGCCTGGACTTCACAGACTGCTCCCGCCTGAGCAAGCACGCACTTGCCCCAGCAGCGCCGCCCCCACAACGACCCACCGTTTCATCCCAGGGTCTCCTCCGCTCACACTCGTGGACCACATTCACAAGACAGCGCGCACGCCACCTCAGGCATACAGCCCTTCAATGACCGACGCAAAGTTCTTGACCACGTTCTTCCGCTTGACCTTGAGCGTCGGCGTCAGTTCCCCCTCTTCCTCGCTGAAGTCCCGTGGCAGCACCGCCCACTTCTGCACCCGCGACGCGCGGCTGTGGCTCACCTCATTCGCCGCAACCACCGCCTTGTCCAACATCGCCTTCCACGCCTCGCTGCCGCCTGCCGCCACCTCCTCGGTGGTGGTCACCGCGGCGTCCACCTCCTTGGCCGGCCCCGTGAGAGTGCCGTCCGCCTTGGCCTTGACCACCAGCAGGACGGACAGGAACTTGCGGCGGTCGCCCACCACAAACGCACGCTCCACCGCAGGCGCCCGCTCCACAATCGCCGCCTCGATGGGCGTGGGCGCCACATTCTCTCCCCCGGCCGTGATGATCAGCTCCTTGAGGCGGCCTGTAATCCAGAGGAAGCCGTCCGTGTCAAGGCGGCCGAGGTCGCCCGAATGGAGCCACCCTTCGTCGTCCAGCACTTCCCTAGTCGCCTCTTCATTGTTGAGGTATCCCAGGAACGTGTTGCGGCCACGGCTGCAGATCTCTCCCTCCCCTTCCCCAGCGGCTACGTCAACGCCCTTCTCGCCCGCCGCGGCCGCGGCCACGTCCAGGATCTTGACTTCCACCCCCTCCGCGGCGGTGCCTGACGAGCCCATCTTATAGTGCCACGGTCGGTTGACGGTGGCGGGGCCCGAACACTCTGACTGGCCGTAAATGTCCCCGAGCACCATATGGAAGCCCCGCAGGTATTCGAGTGCAGCGCGCGGCAGCGGCGCCGCGGCGTTGACCAGCACCTTGCACTGGTCCAGGCCCATTGCCCGGCGCACGTTGCGGAAGACGGCCAGGTTGGCAACGGCGTAGCCCCACGGGTGGCCCGCCTCGCCCGGCCCGCCAAACTCGTCCGCGTCGGACGCGGAGCGACCAATCGCCTGCGCAGCGTCTGAGATCGCATTTTGGATGCGGGAGCCGCGCGCGCGGACGCCAAGCATCGCCTCGGTCATCTTTTCCCACACGCGGGGAATGGCGAGGAAAAACGTGGGGCGGACGGCCTTGAGGGTCTCGCCGAGGCTGCCCTTCAGCGCGTCGGGCCGCGCAAAGTGCATGGAGAAGCCAATGCCCAGGCACCCGTGGATGTCAATCATCGTGGCCGCCACGTGCGAAAGCGGCAGGTACGAAACCCCCCGGTCGCCCGGACCCAGCCGCACCGTCGTCTGCGTCACCGACACCGTCCAGTTGCAGTTGTCGTGGGAGATCATGACGCCCTTGGGCGGCCCCGTCGTGCCCGACGTGTAAACCAGGCAGCAACAGTGGCCGGGCTTTTGGGTGGCCATCACCGCCGCGAGCGCCGCGTCGTCCACTGCGCTCGCGTCACCGGCGGCAAGGAACTCCTCCCACGTGGTGACCACGTCACGCACTGCCGCGAGGCCAGGGGCACCTGCCAAGTCAGCGGCGGGCACACCCCACACAACAATCTTGGTCAGCCCCGGTCCCGATGCGCCCGGCTCATCGGCGGCCAGGGCGCGCGCCTCTGCCAGCTTCTCCGCTGCCGCCACCGAGTCTACAAACGCCAGCCGCACCCGCGCGTCGCCAAGAATATGTGCACACACGGCGGGGCTGTTGGTCGGGTACATGCCCGCAATCACCCCCCCAGCGAGGATACCCCCAACCGCCGCCGTGTGCCACGGGATGGCGTTGAAGCCGAGGATGGCGACGCCGTCAAAGCGGCCGAGGCCGGCCGCCAGCATCGCGCGGGCGGTGCGGCGGGCGGCCGTGGCAAAGCCGCCAAATGTCAGCGTCGCCTCGGCAGGGTCGGCGGGGACGAGCATCGGTTCGGACGGCCACGCCGCTTCCGCCCGCGCGAGCACATCGCCAACCGTCCTGGGGGGGTACTTGTCCAGGTCTGTGCCCGTAACGGGGCGCTCCGCGTCAATGGCAGTGACCCAAGGGACGACCTTCGGAGGGGGCTCCGTCGTTGCCATGACGCCAAGCGGGGGGGGAGAGAGTGTTGATGGGGGCAGGGGGGGAACGGGGTCTCGCCGGGACAGGACAAGCGCCGATCACGGGCGACGATACACGCTGCCGCGACCGGACGCACCAAGACCCCCAGACACGGGCGGGGCCGGGAGCGGAACGCGACGAGGTACGAATTCACACAAGCACCAACGTTGGCGTTGCAACGCGCGACTTCCGCAGCGACAGCACTCAGACGGTCTGACCGTGGCAGTTGTTGTGCTTGAACCCGGTGCCCCCCCTCCCGAGACAAGATGCTTGTACACAAACGTTTGTACAGCTGTGTAGGTTCTGTCCTTACTCGCAGTCGGCTTTGCACGCAGGATGTCAAGCTGCGACAACAGTCAGATCGGGAATACAGTACACACATGTTACTTATATATACATTCGGAGAAGGCATGATACTTACCTTTGCGCCAGTTGTACAGTTTTAGTAAGAATCGTTGCCACGGGTGGGCCCAAGTGTGGCGCACTTGCGATGGCATTCTTCTCAAATGTGCTTTCAGTCAGCTTTGTACCTGACTCTTGCTTACTTACAACCACATACTGGTGCTCACTCCGTATGCGACAGGCGGGCTCCTTCCCAGCAGCCCCGCCATTGGCTGCGGCCGGCACCCCCCTCCCAGCACCCCCCCGGCCCCTCTCCTTCCCAGCAGCCCCGCCATTGGCTGGAGCCGGCACCCCCCTCCCAGCACCCCCCCCCGGCACCTGAAGATGCTCGGAGCCCCGCTCTCCTACAGCCCTCCTCCCCCCCCACCCCGCGCCACGCGCCCTGAGCCGGTGTCGCCCGCCATACTGTTCGCTCCCTCCCCCCCCTTGTCTCGCCCACCCGCCCCGGTTTGCTCCGCCGCACCTTGCGGCCGCCATTCGCCATCTCTTCGAGGTCGTTGCTCACTCGTTCCGCCACTCTCCCCCTTTCGCCTTCCTCCTCCCCCCCGCATCCTGTCCGTTACCGCGGTCGTCACCGGCCAGTCTCCTCTGCGCTGCCCCGCTCAATCCGCCCCACCCTCTCCAACGCGCTCGACCAGCATGGACCCCCCCCAGCTGCGCATCTCCCCCCCCCAGGTGGTCTTCCCGGGCGCCCCCCACGCCCCCCCCCCCGCTCCCCCCCCCACCGCCACCATCGCTATTGGCACGGTCCCCAGTGGGGCGGTGCCCGCCGCGCCTGTCGCGTTCAAGATCAAGACCACCCGCCCGGCACGGTATGTGGTGAGGCCCAACGCGGGGGTGCTGCCGCCAGGGGTGGCGGCGGCGGTAGAGATTAGCCTGACCCCGGGCGCGGCGGTGCCGCCGCCTGCCGCACTATGCCGGGATAAGTTCCTGGTACAGGCGGGGGCGGTGCTCCCCGGGATGGCTATCGACGATGCATTTTGGGGGGGCGCCGCCTTCAGCCGCACCAAGCTCACCGTCGCGGTTGAAGGGTACTCTGTGGAGTCGGCCGCCGCCGCGGGTGGGGGGGTCGGAGGGGGCAGCGTCCCCGCGTCGACCCCGCCGTCTCCTGGCCGCCGCCCGCCCTCCCGCCCGCCGTCGTACGCGTCTGCGTCATCGGGCGTGCGCGACGGTGTGGCGAGCAGCCCACCGCCGGCACCAGGCCGGCCGGGCGTGTCCGCCGGGGGGCTGGCCGCCACCAGCGTCGCCGCGCACGTGGCGCAGCTGCAGGCGGGGTCGACCGCGGCGGGCTCGCCTCTGCCACCCACTGGTCGCGCCGGCCGCTTTGGCGCGGCGGCCGCCGCTATTCCCGCGACTGGGACTGTGGCGGGCGTGGCTACTCCCGCCCCGGCCCTGACCGACGTGGCCGATAAGGATGGCCTTCCCCCCGCTGGGGTGGCGGGCGCGCGCCCAGGCGACGCGGCGCTCGCGACCGAGTACGGGGCACTACTGGCACCCGGGCGTCACGATGAGGCGGTGGAGCGGGCGCGGGAGGTGGGCCGCGCCCTTGACGCGTCCCGCGCCGAAGCGGCGCGCCTGCGGACGGCGGTTGAGGAGACGGTCGCGGCGGCCGAGACCATCTTGGAGGAGGCGCCCAAGGCACCGCTCGCCACCCACGTGCTTGCGTCGGATGCGTACGGGGGGGTGAGCGTCGCAGGGGTGGGACTGATGGTCGCCGCCGCCGCGGTGCTGACCAAGCTCGTGTGGTGAGCTGCCGCCGATACGGGCGGGCAGGGAAGGGGTTAGCGAGACTTTATTGGGGTGGGGGGGTGCAGAGGGTAAGCGGCATTTGGCCACGATAATGACTGCTGGCAAATGGCGGACTGGTTGCAGGGATGGTGGGCGATGGTGAGAGTGGTGGGGGGGCTGCGAGGGGTGTCTGTGTACTTTTTTATTCCCTTTCGTGTCGACTGGCGTCACTATTGGGGAGATTGGTGTGGTTGCCTGCCCATCAACGAGGGCCAGTGGGGGGCTGGGAGGCTCTTTATGGCGGTTGCTCCCCCCGCGCTCGTGGCCGCAACCCCTCCCTGTCCCGCGAGAGGCGCGCGGCGCCGTTCTGGGCTGATGAGGGCGGCGACGGTGGAAGCGGCGGTGACGGTGTCGGCGGCGGCAGTGGCGGCGTTAGTTGCGGCGGAGGCGGCGGCGGCAGTGGCGGCGGCGGAGGCAGCGCAGCGCGCACCATGATACTTCAAGCGGGCCTGCGTCGACGTCGTGCATTAAAGGCGACAGCCTGGTGATGCACGCCCTGCGTCTCCTTGCCTATGGCCGAGGCGGCGACGGACTGTCCATGTCGGTCATTGCGCTTCATCATCCTCGAACCTCTGTTCGACTCCAGCGGCCAACACGAAGCACAGACATAGAGAAATGGATGAGTGCCAAGTGCCCCACATTCCAACGCCTCCCCCCCTCAGCCCTCCCAGGGAAAGGCAAGCGCACGGCCCTAAAAGACGCAGGAGGCCGCAATCCCGCCGTCCGCTCTTGGCAACGTCCCCACTCGCGACCCAGATAGACAAAACAAGGAACAAAACGATAACAAAAAGACATGATAAAAACCCAAGCCGTCTGGCCCGTTCTCGGCCGGCCAGCCTTGGAACAAAATGAAGGCATTCAAAAAGAAGACACACCCGCACGGGCACACACCGCCACCAACTACTAGGAGGTCTTGGCCGCCAACTTCTTGGGCGGTGGCCGGATGAGCCCCAGTTGGAAGACGAGCAAAGCAATGACCACCGCGATGTGGCCCGCAAAGTAAAAGGAGCGGAAGGTAGCCAGCGACAGCTCCCACGACAACATGACAAAGCTCATGATGAAATAATTCAGCGTGAGGGTGGTGGCGAGGAATGACGCCACGTCGTAGGCGCCCTTGCCCGGCCCATCGCTCTTGCCGTCGGCGGCAAGGAAGCGGGGCCGGATGCACCTCCGCACGTTGCGGTGAACGCTGGTGGCCACCGCCACCGAGAGAAAGAACATGTAGTAGCCCGGGTAGAAGCCGTGCCAAAAGGCGCTCACAAAATAGGAGACGTACAGGTTGGACGGTGCCGCCACCCGCTCGTAGACGTAGCGGCGGAGCCACAGATTGGTGGTCTTGTTCCAGTTGGACGACGCATTCCGGAGCGACTGGGACGTCTCGTAGGCAATGACGTCAATGTTCTCCAGCCGGTTCCACAGCGCCGCCCCCGTCGTCTTGTCGGTGCCCGCGTAGCCGAGGCCAGCGAGACACGCGGCGCCTTCCGCAATCTTCCACCCAAAGTAATACTTGCAGCGGACGCCAATCAGGGACAGCCAGATGATGGCGTAGCGGATAAACACGTTGTACGAGGAACGGAAGGACTTGTCCCCAAGCAACCCAAACGTGGGATACAGCGCGTTGATGGCCTGGTGGGTCACGAGGAGGAAGAGGCCCTGGCCCAGCCGCACCAGCGCTGGCACCACCCCCGACGGTGCCACGACAGTGCCATTGGCAAACGCCAGGTAGTCAGACACTTCAAAGGTGGGCCCAATCGCCACATTGGCGGGGAAGAGAAGGAAGGAGAAGAACTCGAGTGGGTTGGGCAGAGTCGCCACCGACCGCGCCTTTTGATCGGGCGTCGGGTTGGCGACTGGCGAGCCGTCCCAATAGTTGAATGCGAGCGCGTGGAGCTTTTGTGTGACAATCATCTGCTGCATCGTCCAGTCCAGCGTCCATCCCAAAAAGTCCGTGTACTGGCGATAAATGTGGCCGCCCGACAGGTACAGCATCGCGACGGTGGCGGCCACGACGCGGGCGCGGGGCCCGCCCACGAGGAGGATCACATACACGATGGTGGAGGAAACCACAATGTGGAGCCACTGGTAGCCAATGACAAACTGCAGCATCCAGAGGCCGACGGTGACAGAGAAAAGGTGCCTGGTCGTTGCAGACGGGAGCTTACGCCACACCAGCGCCAGAGGGTAGGCGGCGAGGAGGCAGAGGAAGAGCTTCACCTCCCCCACCCCCACCCCAGACGCGTCGCTCAGCGACTCGATGCCCGCCGTCAGCGCCGCGGGCTGCAGATTGTCATCCACAGCCGCGGCCAGACGCGCCCATGCCTCCGTAGCGGGGGCTGTGGGGCGGGAATCAGCAGCATCGCGCCAGCAGGCACGCGCGACGACGATGAAAGGGAGACAAAAAAGAAGCAAAGAAAGAAAAAAAAGGGGGAGAAAGACGCGGCTCGTTGGTGAGATGACCACCCTCTACACGCACCCGCCAAGGGACGGCGCGAGATCGCGAGAAGCTTCAGCAGGGGCCGCGCCAGCCACCAGCCCACCTCCGCCAGACCGCCAGCCACGCGCCACACCTACCGGTGGCGAGCAGCTTGGGACTCGCGCACCCCCTCCCCCTCCCAAGTAGCTTCCACTCCCGCGTAGTGTGGAGGCAAAACGGCTTCAGGACTGCCCTCCTCCCCAATCCCCTCCCTCCCCCTTCCCCTTTGATTAGTATTACCACCTTCCCCCACCCTCACGGCCTGCGGACCCCGGCACCAAGCCCCTGACCTCGTACCCTCCCCACGGATACGTACCGGCCACCTCAGCAACCCGCGCAACCAGGCCGTCCACCGCCGACAACCCCTCAGCGGCTACTGTCATGGCGGCGATGGACTGAAAAGAGTCACCGTGCCGCCGGGCGCTACCTCCCACCACCTATCTGCCCAGCCCCCCCCCCACCCCCCGCCCCCCCGCCCCCCTTCACCGCCCTGTCCCCTCCCGCCCCCCGCGCGACCGATTCCGTCACCAAGCCCGGACGACGGCACAGCGGGCGGTGGTGGCGGCGACGGAGCAGCAACAGCGGCGGCAACGCGAGCACGTGGTGCCCGGAATGGGGGGGCAGAGGTTGCAAAAGCGACCGCGGCCAAGTGCGCCACGGCGGGGGCGGGGCAGAGGGGGAAACGCGGGGGGCGGACGCGGATCACCCCCGCACACGCCCGCCGCCCGCCGCCGGAGATGGCATCTGATGACCTGGGGGGTGTGGCTCTCAGTCGGGGAGCGGGGGGGCGGCCCGACGGCGGCGAATGGGTGGACCGCAGTCTCGGGAGGGGTCCGACCAAGTTGCACGCTGTGAGCTTTGGGATCAATTTGGGTGACGGATCCTTGTCGACCGGCGCCGAATTACGCGGCTCTTTTCGCGGGGCGTCGACCGCACGTCGACGCCCGCGGGGAAGGCATCACTGGCAAGGCCCTGGTCCTGGTTCGTCACGGGAAGCGACGCCGACAGCAGCTGGTCGTGCCCGTGGCGGGGTCGACGGTGGGCTTGAGCCTTCCACACGGCCCGCCCCCTCCGCTCCTCGGCCCTCACAGCTGCCCCCACGCCTGTGGAGTGCAGCCAGTCGCAGACGGCGGCATTGTCCGCGCCACTGTCCCCCCCCGTCATGGACGGCGGTGACGGTGCGGAAGCCGACACCTTTCTGGGCGTGGAGGTGGAAGACGACCCCTCCGCCCGGCCGCCTGACGGTGGAGATGAGGGCGCCAACGGTGGTGGCGACCATACCATGGACGGTGGCGGCGATGACGCGATGGGCGACTCGGACGGCGACGGCGACGGCACCGGCGAGGGGGAGGACGAGCCCGAACCAGAGCTGGACCTGGAAAACCTAGGCGTGGACGACACCCCCCCCGTTCGGGATGACGCCATTACCGTCTGCACCGTCCATTCCGGCCCTGTCTACGCCGTTGCTGCCGTCGGCGCCATTCTCGCCACCGGCAGCGGCGACGACACGGGCGCGCTGCTGACGCCCGACCCCGCCGTGGCGGGCGCAGCGGCGGTGGCGGCGGCGGCGGCGGCGGCGGGTACGTCCTCCCCCCCCCCTGCGGGGACGCTCTTCCCGCTGGCCCACACGTCCAGCCTGGGCGAGTCGGTCTCTGCCGTGGCCCTGTCGGCCGACGGCGCATACGCAGCGTACGGGGCGGAGAATGGGGTGGTCGCGGTGCGGGGCGTCCGCGGCGACACGGCCCAGGGGGTGACGCTCTTTGAGGAGGCCACCGCCGCGATTCACTTTGTCGCGTTCCACCCCCGCGGGCCGGTCGTCCTGGCGGGCGACGCGGACGGCACTGGGTGGATGGTCAACGCGGCAACGTCGTCGTTTATGGCCGTCTTTGCGGGCCACGGCGGGGCGGTCACGTGTGGGGGCTGGTCGCCCGACGGTCGCACCGCCGTGACGGGCGCGGCGGACGGGGTGGTGCGGGTGTGGGACCCCAAGGCGACGACCGTGGCGGTGAGTGTGTCCAACGAGCGGGGCGACTACCATCCGGCGGGGGTGGGGGTGGTGGCGCTCGCCCTCCACCCGTCGGCCGACACGCCCGTCGGCGCGTCGGGCGGCGACGATGGGAGCGTCTACCTGTGGAGCACCGCGACGGGCAAGGTGCTGACAAAGGTGCCGCCGCACGCCGAGTCGGTCGAGGCGGTTGCGTTTTCACCAGCAGGCGGGGAGCACCTCGCCGCCGCTGCCCTCGACGGCACCCTTCGCGTATGGGACGTGGCGGTCAGCGCAGAGCGGGGCGCCGCCGCCCACGACGCGGGCGTGACGGCGGTGGCGTGGCACCCGACGGAGCGGGGGATGCTGCTGAGTGGGGGGCTCGACCGGACGGTGCGGGTGTGGGACGCTCGGGCGGGCGGGCGGGCGGTGGGGGTGTGGCGGGGGCACACCAAGGCGGTGCTTGACGTGGCATGGGGGGGGGCGGGCGGGGAAATGGCCTACTCGGCGTCGGACGATGGCACCGTACGGGTGTGGGACATGCGGTTACGGGGAGGGGTGTGAGGGGGGCAGGAAGGGGGGTTCTTGACTGGCGGCGGGGGGAAGAGGGTGGAGGGGTGCTGGTGGGAGCGATGGTGGGGACCCGTGTATTGTGTATGTATGCATTTCCTTGCACACTGGCGGTGCGCCCTCCGTTCTGGTCGGGATGCGAGACCCAGCACCCCGTTCTTCTGGGCAAGTCTCCACCCCCATCCGACTGCAACGGGCTCCTGTTTCGCTCGACCAGAGCACGGCGCCTGTCATCCGCGGACGTCTGTCCGCAAGAAACAAAAAAGGATTTTCTTTTAAACCGACCACGCGGTTGGCCACCCATGCAGCTCACCTGCCCCCCCTCTCCCCCTTCCCCCCCGCTCCTCGACAACCGGCCCCCGCCACCCCGCCCAATGCCTTCCTACGCTTCTCCCGCGGCAGCGACGGGTTCCTTGGCCGCGTCGGCCTCGGCGGCCGCGGCGGCGGCCGCCGCCTCAGCTTCGGTTGGCTTGGCCGTCAGCGTCACGACGGCGCTCTCCTTGAGAAGTGCCAGCACCTTTTGCCGCAGCACCTGCCCAACCACCTTGTCCCGGACTGACGCCTCGTCGTCGAGGGGCTTGCCCTTCATCTCAGCCTTGATGAGCGACATCTGCTCCTCCACCTCGGCGGGCTCCGCCTCGATGCCTTCCAGCTGGGCAATCTTGGTGATGGCCAAGTTGGCCGTCAGGCTCTTGACGATATTCTTCTGTGCGCTCTTCCTGTACGCCTGGTAGCTGTCCTGGGTGATCATCGACTTGATCTGTTCGTCCGACATGTTGCCCTTGGTCTTAAAGTCCGACATCATGGTTGCAAACTTAGTCTTGGCCTGCTCGTCAATGAGCGTCTCGGGGAGCTCGACCTCGGTGATCTCAGCGAGCGCCGCCTCGAGCGCCTTGGAGACGGCCGCATCGTTGGCGCCGTCGGTCTCCTCGCCCAGCCGCTGGCGAATGTCCGCGCGCAGCGCTTCCAGGGTGTCGTGCTCCGTGGCCGACCGAGCAAAGTCATCGTTGAGCTCGGGGAGCACCTCGTCCTTGAGGGCCGACACGGTCACCTCAAAAATGGCCTTGACGCCGCGCAGCTCTGGCCGCGCGCTCTCCGCGGGGAATTCAACGGGCACGTCCCGCACATCCCCAGCCTTCATGCCAAGGATGCCCTCCACAAAGCCAGCCATGTACTGGCCCATGCGGAGCTTGATCTCCACCGACTCGCCCGACGCAATGTCGGGCAGCGGGTCTCCGCGGCTGCCATCCTCGTTGCGGTAAAACCCGACGAGAGAGCCGACCGCGACGCGGCCAATCTCCGCCACAGCGTCCGCCGGCGACAGGACCGTAAACGCTTCACGTTGACGCGCCTGCTCCAGCGCATCGTCCACAATGGACTCGTCAAACGCTGTCTCCTCTGCGCTGACGACAAGGCCCTTGTAGTCGGCGGTCAGGTTGGCCTCAGGCCACACGTCCACCTTGATGGCAAAGCTCAGCTCCGAGTTGGGCTCAAACTTGGCCACAATGTCCTGCACATCGTCAGCCAGCTGGGCCTGGCCAATGGCCGACACGCTGAGGGAGGAGAGCGCCTGCTGCACAGTATGCTGGATGACCTCCTCCACCGCCGAGGCGGTGACGGTGGCCTTGCCAAAGTGGTTCAGGATCACTTTCTTCGGCACCTTGCCGGTGCGGAAGCCTGGGATGGCGGCGCGCTTCTGCAAGTCTTTGACCACCTGGGGAGCGGGAAAGGGAGGGCAAACCACGATGGAACAGGAGCAACAGGGGAGTAGGAGCACAAAAAAGAAAGGACGACACGGCACAGAGGAAAGGAGTACCAAAGACCCAAAGCCGAGCAGCAGAAACCATTGTGTCAGCGAGCTGCGTCAAGTTCGGGCACAGCTCATGAAGCGGTCCGTACTCTGTGTCAAAAACAACCTCACCAGCACGGCAGCGGTACCTGGCGGCAAGCGCCACAGGGACCCAGGCCACTGACCAGCTCAACGTCCCAGCTGAACGTGGTACTCCCTTCCATGGCGGCAGCGGGAGCACCAGGCACCAGCACGTCCCAAGTCTCTCCCTCTCCCTCGTTCTTCCAACTCGCCTGCCCCCCCGCCCCCCCATCTGCCCAGCAGCCCAGCCGTGCGTACCTTGTTGTAGCACAGCGCCACCTCATCAGCCGACACGTGAATCGTGACGCCGCGCATCGAGTTGGGAAGCGGCGACTCCTCAATGGTCACCTTCATGGCCAGCTGCCGAGCCGCCCGTCCCCGGCGGCCGCCCGCCGCAACCACTGGCAGTACAGACGCAGCGGCAGCGGGCCGGCCACCAACCCGCGCGCCACCAGCGGCAAAGGCCGACGCCGACGAGCGCGTGGTGGTCGCGGCCACGGGCGTGATAAACGCGGCGGGAGCCATGGTGATGATTGGTGTGGTTGGAAGTCGGGGGGGGGGAGCGGGGGGGGTCAAAAACGCTGGAGGAGGCCGTGCGCGACGCGTGGCGAAGGACACGGTTCACAAAACAGCCCCAGGCGGGTAGACGGGCAGGATGGGGGGGGGGACGTAGCGACTTGTTCGGCTGCGACGGCGACGGCGGTGGAGCAGCGGGCACTCGGGGGCTGGGAGGTAGAGCTCGGCGGGCAGGGTGCACGCCGCATCGGCCGAGTTTGAGCTGCGGCCCCGCCGGTGCCAGCCTTGACCGACGTTGAGCCCAGAATTTTCGGTCGTGTACAGGTTGCAAGCGGAAAACTGTCTGCAACACACGAGATACGGCGCGAACGTATTTGTTCTGTGTCTCAAGTCTACCAATTAACAGCAGAACTTTCTTTACAAGTGACCAGTGAAAAGTGGGCTCCTTTGTAGTTGCCGTAGAAAAGCGGCTCTTCCGTTTTTCGCTCTTCTTCGGCCGCTTCTCTTGCTCTGATTGCAGAGGGACGGAGGCTGAAGAAGAGACACACCCGCACGCCCGGCGCGAGCGGCAGCACGGCCGCTCTTTGGAAACAAAGTTGGGGGCGTCTTGACAGCCCAGGCTTCTGCTGTAGCACCCACCGTCGTTGATGCTCCTCTGTTGTCGTCCAAGCCCAATGAGGATGACTCAGACAACGTGGCGATGTTCTCGCTGTTTTCCTTTTCCTTCTGTGGACATACTGAGAGATGAGAGGCTGCTTCGTGGCGCTACAGCCCCTGCACAGGAGGAGCCGATCCCCCCGAGCGCGCTCGACGCACGAAGCACATCCCAACCTCCATTGTCCATCCCCCTCGGCCGGCTCCCTTCCACCAGCCTCAAGGCCAGCAGCGTCTCCACTCGGGGCTGCTTGGCCGTCGTCGAGGTTGGGCGTGACCATGGACGTCCGGCGGCGGCTTCGTCGTGGCATCGGCCGGAGAACTGAACAGGGGCGGGAGGTCGGCGGGGTTGGGGCGATCGTCGTCACGGCTGCATCGTAAACCCCCAGCGGCGGGGCCTATGAGGGCAGATGAGGAGAACGTGGCCACCCACCCAACACGCCGGTCCCCCTCCGTAACCCTACCTTCCCCTGGCGCCCGTCAGTGTGGGTACAGTATCTGCGCATGGTTTGGAGGCCACAGAGTGTCTGTCCGCCCACCACCCCAAACGCTCCCGCGAATCCCTCCTGGATTTGTCAGCATCCCCTCAACAGTCGAGGGCTGGGGCCGAGCGCGCAGACCGCCGACAGGGGCGAGGGGTGGCGCGCGGTCGTAGACCGCCCGCCCGTCGTTGGGGATGCGATCCACATCGCATTGCGAGGCGCGGAGGGGGCGGAGCACGGCGGAGCGGACAGACGCCAGGTGGTGGCCCCCCGTGCGGAACGTTGGTGTCACGTCGTGCGGGGACGAGCATCGGGCGGGACCCACCGCGTTTCGCCCGTAGCGGGCCGCCGAGCGGTCTCCCTCCACCAGCGGCAGCGCGAGGAACGGGGCCCCGCTCCACAAACGAGTGGCAGATGATCTCACCGATACCCCCGGCTGCTATGTATGGATGGCGGGCCCTCCCCGTGGCCGATGCGGTGGCCCCACTGACACACCCGCCACGGGGCCCCAAACAGGGCGGCTCGGATTGGGATCACGAGCCGGCGGCGGCCGGGGGCCGCCGCCCCCCCCAGCAGTGACCGGCCCGCAGGCCACCCTCCCCAGCATCGCGAGGCCCCCCCTCTCACAGCGCCCCAAGAGCGCGAGTGGGGGGCTCCGCTCTGGTGCGGGACAGCCAGCCGGCTGGCCAGCCGGCCAGCCAGCCAGCCCCCCCCCCCCCCCCTCCCCCGCAACCAACAGTGTGCGCAGCGCTACACCAGCTGGCGGGGGGGGGGAAGGATGCGGTGTCGGTGGAGCGTCGAAACTACAGCGTCCCCCCCCCACCCCCCACCCCCGCACCCGAGTTGAATGGGTGCGCTCGCTGCGACGACGAGAGGGAGGAGCGCCACCGCGTGAGCGACTCGCGGCTGCACCTGCCACGCCTCTTGGTGCCGCCGCCGTGGCAGCTGCGTCTGCACGGCTGTGGCGGCGGCGGTGAGTGTGGGGAGTGGGGGGTCGGGGTGGAGGAGGCCGCGGGCGGGCGCGCCGGTGGGATCCACACCGGGGGTGGCGCCCGCGGCGAGACTGGTCGGCGGGCGGTTGCGACCCTCCCCCCTCCCCCCCCCCTGTGCATTCCACCTCAAGAGTGGTGGTGGTCCCGGCCGTGGCCCCTAGGAGGTGGAGGTGGTCCTGGTGCTGGTGCTGGCGGTGGCGTCAGTGACGGCGGCATCATGGCGGTCGGCGGGTCGGGGGACCTGGGCGGGGACCCCTCCCCCCCCCTCCCCCTTCCCTCCTCGCGTGCCCGGTTGCCAGTTCTGCCCGTCCTCTTTGGTGCCGGCGTGGGGCTCACAGACGCCCTCTTCTACACCTACCTCGTTGGCTCCATCATCGGACTGGGCGGCACCAACCTGCTGGGTCTGGGCGCGCTCGCCGCGGGCGCCGGCCTGGGTCTGCTGCTCGCGCCGTTTGCCGCCGCCACCTCGGACGTGCGGATGGGCGGCCGCCGCCCTGCGGTGGTGGCAATGCTCGCCGTTGCGTTTGTGTGTGCGGGCGCCTTTGCGGGGGTTGTTGGCAAGTTCCGGCCGTCGACCGAGGCCGCGCGGGCGTCCAAGCCCCGCCTCGTCGCGGCGGTGCTGCTCGCCACCGCGTACCGGGCGCTGACGCTGGCGGCGCCCGCGGTGGGGGCCACCATTGAGCACGCCATGGTCGGCCCGCCGGCGCCCTTTCCTGTCCGCCGCGACGCGGCGCTCGCCACCTTGTACGTCACTGGCAGGGCGGGCGTGCTCATCGGCGGCATTGTCATCCTGTGCGTGACGGACCGGGAGCGGGCGCTGCCGTTCGTGGCCGCCGCGGCCGCGGCGGGACTCCTCACCCTGAGCGTCAGTGCCATGACGCTGCAGCGGCCGCCACCGCCGCCGCCGTCGCCACCGGCCGACGTGGACCCCAATGTCGACCGCGATGAGGACCTGCCGCCGCCGACGACGGTGTTCGCCAAGGTCAAGGCGGATGTAAAGGGGGCGCTCGTCAACACCCCCCCAGGCCTCTACGCCATCTACCTGACGGGCAGTCTCTACGGGGTAGCATACGGGCAACTGGCGGCTGTGACGGCCCCTTACCTGGCAGAGGTTATCTTTATGCAGCCGGTCGGCTCGTCCGAGGCGCTGGAGTGGACGGCCAAGGGCTTCCTCATTGCGTGGGCGGTTGGCATCGGTGTTGACGCAGCGGTGCCGTCGCTGGCCGACCTCGTCCCCTCCCACAACCGGTGGTTGTGGCCACTGTCGCTCCTTGGCGGTGGGGGCCTCTTTGCGGGCCTCGCCGTTGCCGAGTCGGCAGACCTGGCGGTAGCCATGTTGGGCCTCCACGGCATCGTCACTTCTTCTCATGCCTACTACTCCACGGTGGTGGCCGCCGCATCGGTGCACCCGTCTTTGCGGGCGCCAACCACCGCCATGCGGACGGCCACGACGCAGGTGGGGCTGCTGGCGGGTGCACTTCTGGGGGGGATGCTCTCCGCACGGCGGGACGAAGGGTTCCGCGACGTCATGGCCCTGTCGGCGGGCGCGTGCTGTCTTGCAGCCGTCGCGGCCGCGTGTGTGGGGGCCTTTCCACCGCTCGCACGGGTGAGCGGCGTGCCGACCAACGCCAACGTGCTGCTGCAGCGGGCGGCGGCGGCGGTGCAGCAGCGGCGGCGGCGGCGGCAGGAGGGGGGGAGCGGGGGCAACGGGGGCGAAGGGGAGGGCACGGCAGCCGCGGCTGACCCGCCTGCCATGCGGTGGCACAACCAGATGAGCATGAACTACTGGCTTGAGGATGAGGTGTTCTACGACGGCAAGGACCGGATGGGAGAGGCGCACCGGGCGGGCTCGTCGAGTGGGGACATGGAGCAGATCTGAGGGGGGGGGGCTTGGGCTTTCATCCGCTCCTGACGCGGCAGGAGGCTTTGTATATGAGGGCAGTTGCGTGATACGGAGCGCACACTAAAATTTAGTGTAGGGGGGACGCAAGCACAAAAGTCGAGGGCCTACGCACGAGCATACACCCTTTCCCGGGGCCAGCACGCTCATTGCCGCTTACGATGCGGCGGGGGCGCCCTGCAAGTGACGGGCTGTAACGTGACGCTGGTCGAGAGGTCTTGTGGCAGCCCAAGCATTCACGCGGTCGAATCATCGTTCCTTGTTCGCTTGCCTCTGCGCTTGATGTGGCGGGAAGCCCAGGCGTCTGACGAGGGCCATGCCGACAAGTCGAATAGCCGAGCGCAAGCATATAGAGGTCGGAACTTTTATCGACGTGAGTGCGCACACCCCACGAGCCCTGCTGGTCGTCACAAACCCTCCAAGCCCCTCCAGTCGATGGAAAGCGCTGCGCGCGCGGAACAGTGGACGCCTCATGCCCAACCACAAGACCTGTCGGTCGAGTCAAGCAGGTGCGCAGGGCCAAGCAGGTCACAGGTACCAAAGCGACGGGACAAACGTGTCGAGGGCGGGCGCAAGAGTGAACAGGTGAGTTCCTCTCCCCCAAGACAAGAGACGCAGCGGTCCAGGCCGCCTCGAGCTCCAGCCGCCCCCCACCCACATCCCTCGCCGCAGCCGCGACAGCGGCTGCGCCCACGTCGTCTTGCGTCAGACAGCCAAGGAAAAAAACTCTCGTCACTGCTCCCAAAAGAAGATATTGATAGGGAGATCGGAAACTCTAGTCCGTAGAGAAATTCCTATATCATCACTGCAAGAAGAACGGGGCCCGGTGGGGGGATGGGGAGAGAGGCAGGGGCAGTAGGGTCAATGGCGGAGGGGGGGGGGGGGGGGGGGGGGGCACCGAAGGGTCCATACATACCTCTCACCGTGAAGGGGTACCGGGGCAGAGGTGGAAGAAGAGCTGGATGAGGGAGCGGTATCAGCCAAGAGCGGCACGAGAAGTCGCGATATGGAAGCGACGCCGCCGGACATGTGGAGCAAGAGGCGGCGCATTGCGGCATAGGAGGACGGGTGGACGACGACGTTGATCAAGGGTCGAAGCGGGCTCGCCAGTGAGCAGATCCATTGAATTGCCTTTCGGATCAACTGGAGGATTGTGTAAGAATTGGTTTCCAGGAAAGAAGTTATTCTTGGCGAAAACGGGGGGCGACTTCTGCTGGCTTCCTGAAGATAGGGACCTGTTGTCAGCTTTTCGTGAAAGTGCAGGTTGACGAAGTCGATAAAGTCTTCAACCCTTGTTCCATGGGCTTTCACCGACTCAGACACTGCGTGCCTTCGTAGTCCTGCGTCGGTGCACTCAGCGTCGATGGCCTACGGGCAGACGACCCACCCACATAGCAGCTGCAGGCCCTGCTCACCCTTGCGAGGGGAACCCCCGCCGCAGCAGCCGCCGCCGCGGCGGCAGTGGCGCTGGCGGTGGAGGCCAAGGCACCCCCGTGTAGCCGTGCCAGCCGTACAGTACCGACCGCCGCAGAGGCCATTGCCGCCGCTGTGATGGCGGCAGCGACGACGCGGCGGCGGTCGCCAGTGCCCCTCACCACCCGTGCGGCTGCTCGGCATGGGCGGCCGCCGAGTGGGCGCGGCGGCCGCCGCCGCCGCCGCCGCTGCCGCGTCGGCAACCACCGCGGCTGGGGGTGTGCCGCGTGGGCGCCGTCAGCGGTGGGGGTGGAGCGCCCGTGGGGGCGCCGTTGGCGGCGGTAGAGGGGAGCCCGGGGGGGGGGGGGTAGGAAACCAAGCAGCCGTACCTCTACAGCGGCCGTCCACGCTCGCCGGGCGCCCCTGCCGTCGGTGACGGAGGGATGGGAGCGGGGCGAGCGGCCGGTACCCGCATGCAGACAGCGCGGGGCGGAGCGCGGCGCGCGACCGGTGAGGGGGAGGGGGGGGGGTCGCACCGGGTGCGCTCGCTCGCCGTTGCCGGCGCGGCGGGGGGTGGCAGCATCCGCCGGGGAGCGACGAGATGGAGCGGACCCCGCACCCGCGCGCGGAGGCGCCACCCCTTCTTGCAGCGCGGCGGCGGCGGTGATGGTGGTGGCGGCGGCGGCGGCGGCGGCGGCGGCAGCTGTGACAGCGGCGGTGGCGGCGGCGGCAGCGGCGACAGCGGTGGCATTGGTGGCGGGAGCGGCGCCCCCCACCCCGCGACTGCCTCCCCTGCGGGTGGAGTCCGGGGGGGGGGGGGGGGGCACCCCCGCCGCGTGGCCCCCTCGGCGGCGACGGCAGCGGGAACAGCAGCGGCAGCAGCAGCAGCGGCACAGGCGCCGGCACCCCACGGAGGGGGTCATCCCCCCACCCGCCAGCGTCCCGCCCGGCGCCGCCGCCGCAGCTGCCAACGGCAGGGGCGGGGCGGTGGCTCACCGCCGGGACCCGGGTGGCCCCTCCCCGCTGGCCGCGTGTCCAGCGGCGGCGGCCACGCTGCCGGCGCGCCAGCCGCGGGCGGTGGCGGCGGCGGCGGCGGCGGCGCAGGGCACCCACCCCCCCCCCCCCCCCCCCCCGCCCTCACTGGCGGCTCGGCCGCCGGCGCTGCGGCGGCCGCTGCTCTGTAATCGCCGCCAATGCCGCCGGCATGCCACCACCGCCGCATCCGCCTCCGCCACCGCCGCTGCGACTGCAGCCGCCGCTGCCGCCGCTGCCGCCGCCGACGCTGCTTCCCCGGCGGCTGGTGCGCCCCCCGCTGGTGCTGTGGGATCGGCTGGCGCAGGTGCGGTGGCAATGACAGCCGCCCCGGACACGGCAGGTGGCCGTGGCGGTGGGGGAGAGGTTATTTTCCTGGCCTTTGGACGCCACGGGACGTTGCGTGTGTGTACGTACCGGGGATGGGGGGGTGGGGGGGGGGTGGGGGGGGGTGGACGCCCCTGCGGGACGGGGCTCAAGGCGGGGACTCCCAACGCCGTCATGGCCGCGTCTATGGTGGCGGTGTTTTCGGGCGGTACGGGAGATGCTGGGGGGGTTGGGGGGGGATCGGTCGGGGGCGCCCGTGTCCATCGTATTAGCCGACGGAAATGGGGCAGGGGGGGGGGGGGGGGCGCCCGTGCTTGCTTCCTTCCGCCGCGGCGGTGGCAAGGGGGAGCGCGGTTGCGCGCACAGCTGCGCGTGTGTGAGTCTGTGCATGCCGTCCACGCCGTGAGCTGTGGACTTGACGGTGGGGAGGGGGGGGGGCGCTGGTCCTGTGCCCGCGGCGGCGTGCGCTGGGGGTCCTCGACCTTGCTCAACACGCCCCCCTGGCGGCCGTCCCACCCCATCTCCGCCCCCCCGCCTATCCGACGAGCCCCCCCGCCCCCAGCCACGCGGGCGGACCAGCCGTGCCGCCGCCATGCAGCCGCCGCTCCCCGAGCGGAGCGCGATGACCTCGGCGGGCAGAGGTGCGTTTGTGCGCGGGCGGGGGACCGGTGGGAGGGCTGGTGGAAGCGGCGCCGTATGCAAGCGTAGGGGCCGCACAGAGGGATAGGCCAAGGAGCTCGACAGCGACTCTTGCTTGACCCCCCCCCCCCCTGGCCGGCTGACGGGTGGGCGTGGCCGCGCCGTAGCGACACGGGGGCGCACCTCTGAGCGGCCGTGGCGACACGGGGGCGCACCTCTGAGCGGCCGTGGCGACACGGGGGCGCACCTCTGAGCGGCCGTGACGTACAGTGGCTGTGGCAGAGGCGGCAGCAGCGGCGCGGGCGGCGGCGGCGGCGGCGGCGGCGGCGGCGGCGGCGGCGGCGGCGGCGGCGGCGGCGTCGGCGGCGGTGGCCGTGTCGACGGGACGGCGTCGCCACCCCCCCCTCTCCTCCCTTCCGCCGCGATCGATTCGCAGACGCGCGTCTCCCCCCCCCCACCGCCCCCTCCTTGTCGGCCCACCGCCCCCAATCCCCCGTCCCCCACGCTCACCCTCTTCCCCCCAGCTCCCTCTGTGACGCCCAGCGCCATGGTCGCTTGGTGGCCAACCGCTGCTGCCAGCGCCGCGCACGGCGGCGGCGGGGGGGGCGACGGGTGCGGGGGCGGCCGCCGCGGCGGGTCGCCGGCCGCCACCCGACAGCCAGTGGCGCTGGCGGCGGCCCCCGGCGGAACCTGCGATGACCGTAGGCACGCCCAGCCCCCCCGGTGGCAAAGACAACGATGGCGCGGGGGCGTCCCCACGAGCGCGTGAGCCACGGCCCTCCCCCCTCCTGCTCCGACCCCCGACTGGTTTGGCAGCGGCGCTCCCGCCTTGCTGCTCCCTCCCCCACCTGCCCCGCCCCGTCCCATCCTCGTAGCGGCCGCGGCAGACCACCCGCGGGGGCCACCCGGCGGGAACGGCGGCGGCGGGCGCGGCGGCGGGCGCGGCAACACGCCCAGGCGCCAAAGGCAGGCAAGCCCAACAGCCCAGGCGGAGCGCGGTACGGCCGCAGACGCTGCTGTTGGGTGGGGGCTCCCTGCCGTCCCCGCTGCTGTGGTCGACCACACCGCTGCGCCTCGCCCTCCTCCCTGCCGCCGCCCCGCACCGGGTGATGCGGCGGTGGCGGCGGCGGCGACGGCGTCCGCCATCGCAGCCGCCGTCTCCGTAGGCCACACCGTTAAGCGCCCCCCCGGCCCCCCCCACCCCCACCCCCGCGCGAGCTGCCTCCGGCGTAGCAGCGACGTTTTCGGGCTGCAGCGGGACTGTGACTGTGTGCTCTCCCGAGCCGAAGGACTTTTCCACAGGCTTCCACAAGTGCGTTCTTCACGCCCGCCTCACCCGATGGGCACATCCCCCTCGGGCCAAGTGATGCGCTGGATGGGCACACGCGCGCATCTGCGCGCCTGCGCGCGCCGGTGCGTTCAACAGAGTGCACGACACCGCCGGCGGAGTGGGCGGCGCCCGGCGGGAGGAGGGCGCCGCCCACAAAAAGAGGAAGACACACACCACCGCTGGCGGCAGGCACGACACCTCCGGCGGAGTGGGCGGCGCCCGGCGGGAGGAGGGCGCCGCCCACAAAAAGAGGAAGACACACACCACCGCCGGCGGCAGGCACGACACCGCCGGCGAAGTGGGCGGCGCCCGGCGGGAAGAGGGCGCCGCCCACAAAAAGAGGAAGACAGACACCACCGCCGGCTCGGGGACTGGCGCCTCCGCCAAAGCTACCAACCCTCCGACCGCGCATCCGCGCCCACCACCCAGAAAACGATCAAGCACCATGACCCAGCTCGATATCCATGCAGCTCTCTATGTACATGTCCTGCAACTTGCGGAAGGCGACGTTGGACTGGGCAATGGATGAGGCGCAAGCAACAGAACACCAGAGCTTGCGCGGCTGTTGGTCCGAAGACGCGCTCGAAGCCCACCGCATAACCCGCACCATGAACAAATCCAGCTCTCTAGCGTCCTTGTCGACCTGGAAGCGCCCCTGCCATTTGGGCCGCGTCTCCCACTGCAGGCGCCACTCGTCCGGAACGCCATCTTCCAACAGGAAACAGGTGTCCATGTCAATGATCTTGACGTGGACGACCCCGTCAGTATCCACTCGATGCATGATGTTAGACGTGTACAGATCTCCGTGGACAACCCCACTGTCATGAAGCTCACGCACCGCAGCCTCGCATGCGTCCACAAACGGTCCCGCAAGCTGCCCATCAGGGACAAAAGCCTGAAAAGGTGGTCCGGGGTTCTCAGGACCCGTCGCCGCCAGGTTGGGGAAGAACGCGCACCACGTGTCCGACTTGGCGGTTGTAAAACTACCGGGGCGGACTAGCCCAAAGCCCATCGGATAACACAGCGTCTTGCGCAACCCGGCCTTGCTGAGAACTCGGAGCACGGACACGACGTGAGCCAGCGACGAGTCAAAATCATCAGGGTAAACCAGGTGGGAGAGACAGCCGTTCTTGATGTGGATGGAGGGGGGCACGTTGATGGAGGATATGACGGTGTCGCCAGCGATCCGCGTGGTCGGGAACGACCGGACAAGCTGCATCATCTCACCCATGTGGTGCTGCGTCTTCCGGAGGTATCCATCTGCCATGTTAGCGTGCTCAGGCTCCCACAGGTCAAGCTCTGGGGAGAGAGTCCAGGACAGAGGCACCGAGCCCCCAGCAATGTAGACCGCTGCAAACTGAATCGACCGGCCGTTGGTTACGTCCACCGGCACAATAATCTTGGCCGGGGGCAGTCCCCGGTGCAGCAGGCCCACGGCCACGCTCGTGCCAAGCGCTAGCGCCTGAGGGAGAGCATTGCTGCACGCAACAGTCGAGGCCTTGTACTCCCGCACTCGCAAGGGCACATACACGCCGTGCACAGTGACGCCGCCGAGGCAATCAGGCTTGGAAGAATCAGTAGAAACGACGGTGGGGAGGTTAACCTTTGACAACTGCTCCTGGAGCTTCACCTCCTCGTCATGATGCATGTCCAGCTTGAAAACGACCGAGGATGAAAATGGCCAGCTCCGTTTGTGCTGGCCGAGCTCTTCAGGCGTTGGGACCAGCGCGTCGTACAGCCGGTTGTCAGGGGTTGGATCGAAGAAAGACGACGGGAGTGCGGTGGGTCCTTTGCCTTTCTTGTCCGCCGTCTGGTCGGAGGCCGAAGATGAGTCAAAGACCAGCCTCGGGCGGCTTACATCCGACGTAGGCAGAGGGCCTGCCACAACAGCCTTCAGCACCTGATTGAGGATGGCTAGTCTAGACGCCCAAGCCTCCTCAAGGTTCTTGATAACAGGTGCGCCTGGCATCTCCTCGTGCGCCACTGCAAGTCGACGACGACAGCGAGCCTCCTCGAGAGAGGCCTTGGCCATCTCCAGGCCGTGAATCAGCTCATGGTGTGGAGCTTTGCCGTCGAGGTTGAGCTGCCGCAATTCGCTTCGTATTTCGGCAACCTCAGCCTCATAGCACAACTCATCCTTACGAGCATCCCCGAGATTCGGTGGTGCCATGACTTCGGTAGATGTCGCACGTCCTGTAGAGCCTTCACTTGATGAGTTCGGTCGTAAGGCGCGGGACCCCACCCTTCTTGGAGCCATGAAGATGCTTCCCAAGTACAGGGATGCCCGTTCCAAACTGAGCAAGAGACACGCACAACAGCGCAACCTGGGACACGGTGCGCACCTGCAAGGGCAGCAGCAACACAGAGCGCCCGTCGATGGGAGGTTTTAAGCGAATGAGAGTGGTGAGTAGTAGCGCCGGCGACAGCCGGCCGGTCGGCGGAATCAAGGCGCGCGTGACAGCGGGTCGAGCTGCAGCGACGCCAGCTGCCCGTCGCGAAAGAAGTAGGCGGACAGCAACCACTCCAGCTACCCGACGGTAGCAGCTCGAACGTCGTACCGGTGCCGTCAAAGCCCATGTAGCGTCAAAACCCCGGTGCCGTCAAAACCCCTGTAGCCTCAAAACCCCGGTGCCGTCAAAACCCCGGTGCCGTTAAAACCCATTTAGCGTCAAAATCCCGGTGCCGTCAGAACCCCTGTAGCGTCAAAACTCATGTAGCGTGAAAACGCCTGTGCCGTCAAAACCCATGTAATGTCAAAACACAGGTGCCGTCAAAACCCATGTAGCGTCAAAACACCGGTGCCGTCAAAGTACCGGTGCCGTCAAAACCCCTGAAGCCTCAAAACCCAGGTGCCGTCAAGACCCCTGTAGCGTCAAAACCCATGTAGCGTCAAAACCTCGGTGCCGTTAAAACACTGGTGCAGTCAAAACCCCTGTAGCGTCAAAACCCTTGTGCCGACAAAACCCCGGTGCCGTCAAAACCCATGTTGTCACCAACCAGGGAAACCACAGCCTTCGATCCGCTGCTGCAATAGATCGAAGGCTCCACACTAGAACGAAGGCATATGCACCAATCACAAGGCGGAAACGTGGCACACCACGTGGCTGGCCCCGCGACAGCCATGCTCGTCGGCCCCCTCCCGGGACCCGTGTACCGCCCCCCTCGATGCTCCTGTGACGTGCACCGCGCCGCGCCCCTCCCCACCCCCCCGTCGTCGTCGGCCGCGACCTCCTTCCTCGGCGAACGAGCCGCGCACCTTCTCGCCGTTCGCGCTCCCTCTGCTTTCCGCCCCCTGCTGCTCCTGCTGGTTGTGGCGCGCTACGAGGCAGCGGATCGGTGGTGCTGCTGCGTCGGCTGCCCTCCCGTATTGGCGCTGCTCGTCGCCCTCGTCCACGGATACCCGTCGGCGGCGTACTGCTCGCTGATGCGCGGCTCCCCCTGTAGTGCGTGCTACCATCGTCTGCGGGCGCTACCCGGTGTGGCGGCGGATCGCGGACACTGGTGCGGCGGTTGCCCGCCTGCCGCTGTCGGTGCCAGGCGCCCACGATCGGCAGCACGGCTTGGGCGCTTGCGCAGCTGTGGCAGGTGCTTCCTTCCCGCCCGGATTGGTTGGGTAGAGGTCGCGGCTGAGGCCGCTGCACGTATGCGGCGGCGCCCCCCGTCGGCTCGCGCCCAGCAGACGGTGCTTCTGTCTCGTTTGTTGCCGGTCGGTCGGCTGCGCGGCTTGGGCGGGTGAGGGTGCGCGGGACGGCCGGCTGCCCGGCTGCAGCCGGTGCGCCCCGTCGTCGCCGTTCCGGGTGGATCGGCGGTGCGGCTGGCGTGCCTGGCCGCGTGGGCCCGGCGGTGACCGCTTCCTGGCCGCCTGAAGCCGGTCCGTCAATCGGCGCCGCTCTGGGCTCTTCGGTTGCGTGGGTGGGGCGGGTGGCCGCGTGGGACCGGCGTTGGCTGCTGGCCGGCCGCTCGTAGCTGGTGCTCCCCGTCGCCGACGTCGCAGGCGGGTCGGCGCTGCGGTTGGGGCGGCTGGCCGCGTGGGGGCGGCGTTGCGTGCTTGCCGGCAGCCTGTAGCGGGTGCTCTTCGTGGCTTCTTGCAAGCAGATCGGCGGTGTAGCTGGCGTGCCTGGCCGCGTGGGGCCGGCGTTGGCTGCTGGCCGGCCACGTGTACCGGGTGCTCCCCGTCGCATGTTGCAGGCGGATCGGCGCTGTGGTTGGGGCGGCTGGCCGCGTGGGGGCGGCGTTGTCTGCTAGCCAGCCGCCTGAACCGTGTGCTCCCCGTCGCCGCCGTAGCGGGCGGATCGGCGGTGCGGCTGGCGTGCCTTGCTGCGTGGGGCCGGCGTCGGCCGCTTGCTGGCCGCCCGCAGCCGGTGCTGTCAATTTGCACCGCTCTGGGCTGGTCGGCTGCGTGGGTGGAGCGCGTGTGTGGGTGGGGCGCTTGCTTGGCTTGTGCGGGTGCGCCACTGGGGCAGCTGCACAGCCGCTCTCGCTGCGCTCGGTCGGCGCTCTGTTGTAGGCGGCCGCGTGTACGCGGTGCTCCCCGTCGCCCGCGTTGCTGTTCGGTCGGCAGCGCCGGTGTGGCGGCTGCGCCAGTTCGGTGGTTGCGGGCGTGGTGTGGCTGCGTGGGTGGGGCTGCTGCTCGGGTTGGGCTGCGGCGCTGCTGCGCGGTTGGGGCTACTGCGGTGGTACCGTGGCTGCGTGGCCGCGCGGCGCCGTGGCTTCTCGGTTGTGGCTGCTGCGCGGGTGGGTCGGCTGCGCGGGTGGGGCTGCTGCGCGGCTGCTCAGTGGTGCCCGCTGCGCGAGTGGGGCGGCTACGAGGGTTGAACGGCTGCGCGGGCGGGTCGGCTGCGTGGGTGCGTCGGCTGCGCGGGTGGGGCGGCTGCGCGGCTACGCGGGTGAGGCGGCTGCTCGGTTGTGGCTGCTGCGCGTGTGGATCGGCTGCTCGATTGTGCCTGCTGCGCGGCCAGGCTGGGTGCGCGTGTGCGGCGCTTGCGCGGCTACTCGGGTGCGGCGGCTGCTGAGTTGGGGCTGCTGCGCGTGCGGTTCAGCTGCGCGGGCGGGCCGGCTGAGCGTGTGCGTTAGCTACGCGGGTGGGGCGGCTGCACGGCTGCGCGGGTGTGGAGACTGCTCGGTTGTGGCTGCTGCTCGGCTTGAGGTACTGCGCTGCTGCCGCGGCTGTGCTGCTGGGACGGCAACGAGCCTCGGGTGGCTGTGCATCGAGGGGGACTACCCGCTTCGGTTCGGTTGTTTCCGTCGTATCCATCGCTGTCTGCCCGTCGGCTGGCCGTCGGGTTGCCTGTGTGCCGGTGCTGTTCTTCTTCACCACTGAACGCGCCGCCGCTGCAGGTGCCGTAGGGCTGGTCGGCGGGTCGGCAGGCCGGTCTGGACAGCTTTCGCTTGCATTCCGGGGTGACTTGCCTTTTAGATTCGAGCGGATCGGCAGTGCAGCCGGAGCAGTTTTACGCCTGCGGCGAGCGGTACCCGGTGTCTGTTGCTGGGTCATCGATGCGTTGCTGCAGCAGCATTCTGCCTAGGGCGAGCTTGAACCGCGGTCTTGTTTGCTGACTGCCTGACGGTGCAGCGCGAGGTACCAGTGAGAAGATCTGGCTTCACGATCCTGCTGAAATGGATGACACCATGTGGATGGGGTCGTCGAGCGGAAGTGCGTCGTCAATGGACTCCGACCCCATATTCGTGGCTTCCGCTCCGCCGTCGGTTGAATCCGCACGGCCGAGTGAGAGCGTGCCGTCTGTGGTGAACCTGGCCGGATGTAGCTCTGTTGGGTCTGCTCGCGACATCGTCAACAGTGACCGCCAGCCCAGTGCTTCCGATATTGTTGTTGACGAAGACAGGGGAAGTGGGGACGCGGACGCACCAGAGCTACAGCCGGTCGCCAGTCTTGAACAGCCTGCTGGTGGTGATCAATGTGAGGCAGATGGTGATGCGCCTGTTCCCGCAGCTGTTGCGCCGCACACTGTCAGGGGCGACCGCACGTACGGACAGGGTAGACCGGGAACAAAGCACGGCCGCGGAGGGAGGAAGCTGGGGTCAGACCGCCACACCAAGAAGAACTTTGGTACCGCTGTGCGCCGAGTCGTTGGTGCGTACCTGTGCAAGGTACCAGCGGCCACGCTCTCGTCCAATTGCGGCATCTCGGCGGAAGCGGGGGTCACCACGATTGAGCTGTTGAGTGCCAGGGCCAAGGCACCTGGCAACGAAGAGGTGTGGCTCCTGCCAGGCATGCTTGGTGTCGTCGCGCGATGGGGCGAGTGGAAGCGGGATGGCACTGGGGACCACGCGAGCGTTTGCGTGTGGCTTGCTGCGAACGGGCGGTGTCGTTGTACGTGCGTGGGGTCGAACACTCATCGTGACAACAACGTGTACGACAGAGCAACAACCTGCAAGCACGCTGCTACCCTCGGTGCCACCCTTGACGAGCTCTCGGCGGCCGTTGGCTTGCAACCTGAGCGTGTTCGACACCACCTGTACAAGAGGTTCCATTCAGGGCCAGGACCAGGAGGTGAACATGCGGCCATGGACAATACCTGCTTCCACGTCAAGGGAGCTTTGTACGTTGCTGTTTGCTCGTCGGCTTTTGGTGCTCTTCTAGTTCCACTCTACCTGACGCACACGAGGTCATCTTGCTCTCTTTGCCCCGGCGCTCGGACGAAGACCTGCTCCCACGTCATTGTTGCGCAAGAGTGCGGCGCTCCTCACCACGCGCATCGGACATCGGCGCAGAGAGCCGCTCCCTCACTGGAGGTGTCCGCTATATCCCGACTTCGTATCCCCTTGCACAACTGTGTTGCTGCCATACGCCTTAATGCGGAGGTGTCGGCCAAGACGGTTTCTGGCGGGGAGTTCGTCGTCCCTGCTCCAAAGCGCTGCCACTTTTGCGCTGCACGGGGGAGGCCTCACCAGCTCATCTTGCCGTCGACAAGAACAGGGGCTATCGCCTGCACTCGCGGCTTCTGCAAGATGGTGGTGCACGTGGCCAAGTGCTCGTCATGCGAGCAGTGGGTGTGCCGCGACGGTCGAGAGGAGCATATCGTTCTCCTCACGATGACATCCGCTGCCACTGTGACGTGGATGAGGTCCATGGCGCACGACGCTGCGGATGGGGCAGCACTGACGACAAGCACTAAGAAGTGGATCAGAGCCGTGCGCAGAGAAACGGTAGCTGGCGTCCTTCCATCCACCAACCCAACGCGCAGCGGCCGCATCTTGCGCAACATTGTCGTAGTCGGCCTGAAGCTGATGGCAGCAGATCTGCCCCCCGAGCTGTTTACTTGTGTGCACTGCATGGACAACGACGGCAGGTACAAGTGGGTGTCTGCTGACTCGATCTGGGTGGGCTTTGGCAGTGGTGCAGACCACGTGCAGTTTGACCACGTCGTGGAGGCTGTACCTGAGAATCGACGTGCGATCAGGGCCGCCTACCTCATTCGTGGCGAAAGCGTCCGGCGGATTGTGCGCGACGTCATGAAGCCAAAGAAGGATCTGAAGCTGCTGTCTCGGGCTGTGAAGCCTGCTCAACTGGCTGTTGGCGTGTTGTTGCCCGATGCCGTTCCCATCGATGGCAGAGTTTCCCAGACGGCGGGAGAGAAGGCGATTGCCGGGGTGCTGGGATCCATCTTTGACATGAACGCAGCAGCAGCGAAGCTGTTGACGGCGCTGCACACGGGGCTGGCCAAGTACAAGACCCGCAGTCGCGTCGAGGCGGCCAGGCGCACGGAGGCCTGCCAGCACCTGGCGGCATACATCAACTCACGCAAGTCTGGCAAGCAGAAGCCCTCCCAGCCTACAGATGCCGCAGACCAGCAAGTTGCGGGCGCACCTACGACGACTCTTCCACAAGGCGTGATGCGAAGTTCAGCGCAGCCTGCTGGCGACAATGTAGCCGGCCTGGACGCGCCACCGCCCTCCTCCAAGCACATTCCAGCACAAGGTACTTTGCTGGCTCCTCCTACTGACCGCTCATCACAACGGCTCAGTCCTTTGAAGAACCCGCCGGCAGCTGCTGTGAAGACGCCTGCTTATCGGGCCGCTCAGCACGCACGTGACACTGGCGCTGCACCGCTCTCTCTGACCACTCCTGCTGCCCAGCTGCAAGGAGATACCAACGGCGTTTCTGTTGCACGTGGGCGACAGGCGCCCCCCCGTCAGCCAGATTGTGGTCGCAAGCCGTTCAAAGCCGGGAAGGGTGACGTGGAAGCGGACTCCCCATTTCTTCGTCCGGCGGTAGTGGCGCTCGACAAGGACCAGCGGCGGGAGCTGTTGTCTTTTTTGACTGCAATCACCATTGACAGCGTCGTCCTCCCGTTCCGCCCTGGCCATGCAGAGGTGTTGCGCCAGCTGGCCACGCTTTTAGACCAAGTGAACCACGGAGCGGTCGTGGCGGATCTGCTGGCTCGGTCGACGTGGGACGCAGACCCTAAGGACGATGACGACCATGCGCCCATCGTCATCTTACTGCGCGAGCTGCGCTTCGTGCAGTTGGGTCTGCGCTCTTTCTCGTGCATGTTTGAGGCGCACGCTGGGCTGTCGTCAACTCTTGCCAACGGTCTGCGGTGCGTTGCGGCGTCGATTGACCAATTTGTGGCGGAGTGGCGCAACGGACCGGAAGGGTCAACCCGGTACCAGAGCAAGTGGGAGGGCGGCGGGCGCTCGCAGGCGGACATGGCTCGCGATTTTCGCGCGGCATACCCATCCGCTGCTAGAAGCCATGAACGAACCGGTACCTGCGCACCTTCTCTACCTCAGTGTCGCCCCGAGCCGTTTCTTTGGAAGGAAGTGTTGTCCACCGGCATGTGCTCGAAGCACTACGCCAAGGCACACAAGTTCTCGCCGGGCGCCATGACGTTCTGTTGCGGGTGCAAGCACCCTCTCATTATCGCCTTCTCCGTCCTGGACCTCAAGGAGGCGCCTCAGGTTCTGCTCAACATGCTGCTCTCCCGTTTTGCGCGCCTGCCGCGGTTCCTCATCTACGACTTCTCTTGTGGCGCTTTCCGTGTGGCGCTCGGGAAGCTGGCCTGGCTTCTGCTGGACTGCACCGTGGTGTCGGACCGGTTCCATATCTTCAATCATCTGTGCTCGGACGCATTCGACCCGCGTTCGTATGCCAAGCTGGACGGAGTGGACTCGGGGGCTCCAGAGCAGCGTAATGCACCCATCCGTCGCATCCAGACTACGCTCCAGGGCATGGGCGTAGGGCCCTACACCAACCTCTTGGCGTACCAGACGGCCATTCTGAACCACGAGGCACAAACCAAGTGGGCTTTGAAGGTGGAACGTCTACCTGACGACTGCGACCTTGCCGGTCGATTCTTCACGCTCTATCCTTGCTGGTGCTGCGACGAGCCCGATCCGGCGGCAGACGCCATCACCGACTCCAAGTCTTCCGCCGATGACGTAGATGAGATCGTGCCAGAAGACAACAGGGCAATGCAGTTGGACGAGGGCGAGGGTGAGCGTGAGCGTGATTGTGAGCGCGCGAGTGGGAGTGATCCTGACTATGCCACTGTGTCTGGAGATATATCCGCGTCTACGAGCGTGAGCTCATTGAGTGGGGAGGGGAGAGCCGAGGAGAGTGGTGCCGGGGACTCGATGGGTGCCGATGGGGCGTGACATGGCCCTGCATTGGTGTAGGTGCTCTTTTATTCTTTGCTGCCGTAGGTCGTGGTCGGCGGGCCTACCCCCCGCGCCGCCGTCGCGGTCGGGCAGCACGTACTCGGCGGTGGCGCCGCCGCCGTCGCCGTCGCGGTCGGCGAGCACCTCGGCGGCGGCGGCGGCGGTGCCGCCGCCGCCCGAGCGGTCGGCGAGCGCCCTCTCCGCGGCTGCGCCGTCGTTGCGGTGGGAGGGGCGGCCGGGGGGGGGGGCGGGGGGGGGGGGGGCGCCAGACGGCGACGCGCCGACGCTGTCGCTCGGCGGGGGGCTGAAGGACGTGCTGCTCGGGCCACCGACGGGAAGGGGGGGGGGGGGGGCGCCGCGAGGTGGGCGGGGGGTGGAGGGAGGGGTCGCTGGCGTGGCTGCCGGTGGGGTTGGCGCGCCGCCGGTGCGGCGGGCAGAGAGCTTTGCGTCGACGGTGATGGGAGGGGGAGGGGGGTGTACGCCTGGGGGGGGGGGAGGCGAGGTTGTGTCGCCCGTTACGACGACCGCGACGGCGGCCAGCCGCGGCCGCCGTGGCCGCCTCTCCGGCACGCGCTGGGGGGCGTCGGGCCGCGGGGGGGTGGCGGCCGCGGCGGGGGTGGCGGCGGTAGTGGCATGGCATCATTGGGGGGGGTGCCGAGGGGGGTGGTCGTGGCGGGGGTGGGGGTGGGGGTGGTGGCGGTGGTGGTGGGGGTGGGGGTGGGGATGGGAGTGGCAGGGGCCGGTCGGTGCGGAGTAAGGTGAGCCGCTGGCTGTTTTTCGGGTGCCGGCGACGGACGTCGGCGGTGGGGGTGAGGCGGCGGGTCGGCGTGGCGTCGCTGCTGCGGGTGTGACTTGGTGGAGGGGGGAGGGGTGAGGGGGGTCGGCCGGCGGCGAGGGTGGCGGCGAGAAGACGCTGGTGGGCCGACGGTTGAGGTATCGGTATGAAGGCCCCCGGGCGGCACGGATGTGGCAGCAGCAACGCATGCAGCAGGAGACGGAGGCCACGCTGGCTGCCGCCCCATCGGCTAGCAGCTGCTTCGCGTGTTGAGCAAGTATTGCCGTAAAAGTCCCGTCGCTCACCTGTCGTGCCCCCGCTCCACCTCGCTCCCGACCTTCTTCCAGCCGCCTCGTTCGTCCCTCTTACCCTCGTCAAAACTGCGCTCCTCCGCCCCGCCGACCCCCCACGCGCCACACTACCATCACACTCCCACCTCCTTGTCGCCCCCCTCCCACGCAATCATGTTGAGGTCCACCAACGGGAGACACTATCAGCCACCGCTAGAGACGACCATGTGGCGGCATGTCGCCAGCGCGGACACAACGTAAGACAGCGACCGGATCATCCCGACGACACGGAGAGGTGGCGTTACATCCGGCACATTGGTGATCACCCTCGCTGCTGCAGAGGTGCTAGGCGCCCCTCACCAGGTCGGCCGTGCTCGCGGTCGCGACGAAAACGTGGTCCATGAACTCGGGCAATAGACGGCCGACTTGCTGCAGTGCTGCGTCTCTGGAGCTGTGGTCGCGGCGCCTCGGAGTGGAAAAAGACGCGCGACGCGGGATGAGGACGGAGGGATGGCAGATCGGGCTCAACACACCCCGCTTGGCCAGAGGTAAACGACCGCGAGAGGACCTGTCTCCTGCAGCCCAGATGGAAGACGGACCACAATTCCAGGGGGCCACCATGGGTTTTATGCCCGATGAAACAGATGTCAACCATTGAATCTAGCTTTTTGGGTAGAATTCAATGCCGAGAATGAACCAAATGCACAACGATTGTAGATGATTGGTGATACTTGCGAGCGCATCGCTCTGTAACTCTCTCGCACACGGAGATCGTACCTTGTTTCTTCCTGACCCTCCCTCCTCTTACCGCATGCCTATAGCGACTCGCCAAGCGACTGAAGCACAGAGGCGGGTGTGGCAGTATTGACCCCCAGGTAGGGGGGGGGGCAACACGTGCCATGCAAGGGGCGGCAGGCCACTAGCCTGATCCGTTCCTCCCCCTGCATTTGGGTCCATATTCCCTAAGTTTGGGATAGTTAGCTTAGTAGTAAATCCAACTTGGATTTGAGGGTTTTCTGCATTTATCGTCTTGAATTTTCGTGTGGCCCGGTGGGCAGGTGCTGGGGTGGGAGATTCTGAGTGGCGAGATTCTGAGTGGACCCTGGGGGGATAAGGGGAGGGACAGCGGGGCTTGGCCCTGCGTCCCCGTCCCGACCAAGAAACTGTTGGACCACACACCATCCTCTTGTTTGTCCGTGGGGGGTTTGCCCCACAACAGGGACAGAGTGTGTGCGACTTGCACTTCTTCCGGTTCCCCCGACACGGGAGGCAGCCCTAGCACACCGCCCAAACTTGGGTGCCGTGTGTGCTTGTGGTTTTTGCCACATTTGGTGGAGCAGCAGGAGACAGAGGTAAACTTTACCTCCGGGTGCACCCGGGTGTAGGGGGCCCTCTGTCTCAGAGGAACGGTGGACTTGGACCGTGTCATACGGATCGTCAGCCAACATGGCTAGTTCGGACCCCCCGTCGTCCGGGGAGTACACGGGTGACGCACGTACTTCAGTGCCTTTGAATACTGGTGAGACACAGGTGGGTTTACCTGGGGTCGCAGAGGGACTAGAGGTCCCTCAAGCCAGCAGGAATGGAAGTATGGGCGGGCAACAGGCCACCCCGACTTAGTCGGGAGTTCACTCGGGTGACACTTCTGATGTGGGTGGGCCGAAGTCTGGCCACCGCGTGGTATACTCAACGGGAACGTCCCAAGGGGTGAGGACTGTCCCCGCGGGTTCCACTCGGGTTGGAGCCAACTTTGGCTTGGAGCCGTCGCCAACTAGGCTTTCGGAGGACGGCGGACCTCCGTTGGTCGGCGATGGGCTCGCGCCCATGCCCCCGGTTGAGACCCCTGAGGAACGTGGTTACCCCTCAGGTGGACTCCCGGAGGCGGACCGAGACTCAACTGGAGTCGTCAATCCACTCCTCGCGGAAACTGTCCGTCGGGAGGCGACCAATGTGTTGCGGCAGACTTTGCCGGACCTGGTGGTCACGATGACGAATACTATTTTGAATCAGATTGTGGCGAGTTTGCCAGATGGCCTTAATGTCCAGACCGGACTGGGGCTTTCGAGCCCGCAGGCGCAGGGGGAATCTCTCCTGACGCCTATTCCGGGTCGCCCCGAACAGGGGGGGACCCCTGTGACTCCCAACGTGGGAGCCGCACCATTCTCGGTGGGGCGTACGCCCTTCACGGGGGAGTTCCCCCCGGAAACGCCGGCGGCTACACCAAGCGCGCCGCGCCGGACTACAGGCACTGAGGGTGAACTTACCCCAGTGCCACAGCGGCTGGTCCCTCAACGTGAGGTGCCGCCCAAGATCCAGGTAGCCAACCCGGTCTACCAGAAGATCTTTGACTGTGAGACCTACGCCCTCCACAACAAGTCGGTGGCGTATGGTCCTGACCAGGCCCGAGCCATGGGCCGTGCCAAGAAGAATGCACTTCATTCTTTTGGGCACAAAGCGGAGTGGGATGGAACTCCCCCCCTCCGTGTCTTTGAGTTCCTACGTCGTTTCACAAAAGCCTGTGACGACAATGCCATAAGTGAAGGTATGGCTTTTTACATGCTACAGGAGTTTACCAAGGGCGACCTGCGGACAGAACTTATGTCCGTCATGCCCAGCTCCTCAAGTGGAGGCGCTGGGGAGGTGACGTCCTATTTGGAGCTCGTCAACTGGTTGTTGAGAGCCATGGTTGATGAGGCAGCGTTGGCTTCTCAAGTCAAGGAGTTTACGCATGCCCATCAGGAAGAGGCGGAGGACGAGTTGTCCTTTGCGGAGCGAGTCCGTAAGCTCAACAATCTTTGTGGGTTTCTTCATCCACAAGCTGTGGTGAAGAGTCGGTTTGTGGAGGGACTCCGTTGGTCAGTCCGGATGGAGACCCGGGAGCATAACACTGCCCGGGCGACCCTGGCCGAGTTGGCCAGGTTCGCTTACCGCAGAGGTGAGGCCTACCGCAAGTTGCGGGAGGAACAACGCCAGAAGCGTCAGGCCGAGTTGGCCAAGGAACGAGAGGAGGCGCGCCAGGCCAGAGAGTTGAGAGAGGCACGCCGAATCCGCAAGGAGAGGGTGGTAGCTGCCGTGGGAACTTCCCAGGGTATCCCTTCGTCTTCCCCAGTTGGGAAGATCCCTCCCGGAACAGACCATCGGTGTTGGAACTGCAACTCCGATGGACACTGGGCATATGATTGCCCCAAGTTGAGTAAACGCATCCAACAACTTGTTAGGAATGCGAGTAAGAAGTCGGCTACGAACGAAGTACGTTCACGCCGCGAGGGTGGGTCTCGACCGGTCGTCGCGGTCGCCACACCCTCGGCGGAGGAGGCGGACACGTCGTCCTCGGACTCGTCGTCTTCCTCCCCGCCCTCAGATTCGGACGCCAAGTCGGCGGGAAACGAATGACCGTTGGGGCTGGTCGTCCGAAGCTCACAACGGCAGCCTCGGCCAAGTGGGCCAGGAGGACGAACCAACCGTGCCGGATACTGCGGCGACCTAAGGGAGTCCGCCCACCTCGGGTAGGACTCCCCAAGAACGTAAACCCACGTCGGGTCATCGCGGTGCTGACGGGTGAGAACTTCCAGGTGGCTGGACGGGTGCAACTTGCCCCCGGCCGCGCCTGTTGTGCCCGTATCGTACTTGATACCGGGTCAGGAGCCTCCTTGATACGCAAGTCGCTATTACCAAAGGAGGTGAAGCTCCAACGCTGGAGGTCCAAGGCTGACCATATGATTGACATCAATGGTGGGGTACTTCCCATCGTTGGTGCCGTGACCCTACCAACTAGGTTGGGGACCCATGAGGTCGACGTGACCTATGGTGTAGTTGAGAATATATCGGTACCCCTGCTTCTGGGTACCCCTTATGTCGTTACACAAGTGCCTTTGATTTGTGGCCCTGAGTACTGGGTCAAGTTGATGAATGGGGAGACTATCCCCATTCTTGGTAAGGGAAAGTCTGTGGCTCCTGTGACAGTCTCACAGTCGAAGCCTGTTTGATCTGTGAGGGAAGGGTTTACTGCTACCCTGCGTCTAGCCCGTAAAGTCACGTTGCCCCCCAACTCGGTGGCGCACGTGGATGTTGTAACTGATTATACGGGGAACGGGTTGGTGCACCCTAACCCCCGTCTTGCTCGCAAGCACCAAGTGCATGTTGCCCTTGGCACGATGGACTCCAAAGCCGGAGTCCCGTGGAGGATCCAGGTGATGAACCTGAGCCCGACGCCCAAGTACTTCAAGTCCGGAGCCAAGTTCGGCTATATCGACCAACACGAGGGACCGGTAGTAGCGGTCACCCTCAACGCGGGCGCAAGTAGCGACCCGAAGTCCGGAAAGGAGAAGCATCAAGCCAAGTCGGCCGCCTCTCCTCGGCCCCATGTGAACATGGAGGGTGTTCCACCCAGGTTGAGGGTTCAAGTTGAACGCCTCTTGGACCAATATCACAAGTTGTGGGATGGTCAATTGGGACTCATGAGAGCTACCCAACACCGGATCGAGTTGAAGCCCGGTGCACCCCCTATACGCCAACAACCGTATAGGGGAGGACCCCGTTCAAGGGCCCTCGTTAAGGAGCAAGTTGCTCGCATGGAGGCCCTCGATGTGATCGAGGCCAGCAACGCCGAGTGGGCGAGTCCGGTGGTTATCGTCCCCAAAGTTGATGGGACCCCCCGGTTTTGTATCGACTACCGTAAGCTCAACGAGAGCACGGTGAAGGACAGTTATCCCCTACCTAGGATGGATGACTGTCTGGACTCTCTGGGGGAGGCAAACGTGTTCTCTACCCTGGACTGTAACGCGGGGTACTGGCAAATTCCCATTGCCCCGGAGGACAGGCACAAAACTACCTTTACCTGTCACTGTGGTACCTACCAGTGCAAGCGTCTACCGTTTGGTCTGTGTAACGCGCCGGCAACTTTCCAGCGCACTATGGACATGATTCTGGCCGGAGTACGGTGGCAGATCTGTCTTGTGTACCTAGACGATATCATTGTGTTCTCCCGAAGTCCGGAGGAACACATTGGCCATCTTGGCCAGGTGTTCAAGCTACTTGCTGACGCCGGTGTGTCACTGAAGGCGAGTAAGTGCCACCTCTTCACTCAAGAGGTGGAGTACTTGGGACATGTTGTCCGTCCGGGGCGACTCACTGTTAACGAGAAGAACTTGAGGGCCATTCGTAAGGCTCAGTACCCCCGGACCCAGACCCAGATGAGGAGCTTCCTCGGGATGTGTAACGTGTACCGACGTTTCACCAAGGGCTTCGCCAAGGTGGCGAAGCCGTTGAATGAGCTAGTGAGCTCAACGCTACCGAAGAAACTGCCTCCCCCAAGTCGGGTGGAGCAGGAATCCTTTGAGACTCTTCGGGACCTTCTGCTGAAGCCCCCCATCTTGGCTATTCCCAGGTTGAGAGGCCACTACATCCTGGATGTGGACGCTAGCTACGACCAACTTGGTTGTGTGTTGCTTCAGCAGCAGCCGGACAAGGAGTACTTGCCGGTGGGATACTTCAGTAAGGGGCTGAACTCGGCCGAGAAGAACTACGGAGTCACCGAGTTGGAAGGACTCGCAGTGGTGTGGGCGGTGACGTCACTTCGTCACTACCTAGAGGGTGAGAAGTTCCTCATCCGCTGTGACCACCGCGCGTTGCAGTTTATCTTCAAGACGGACTGTACGAACACTCGTCTCAACCGGTGGAGGGTGCGACTGGCACCCTTCAACTTTGACATTGAGTACCGACCTGGCAGGCAACATGCCCTTGCCGACGGCCTCTCTCGGGTACCCACCGAGGGGCTGGACACTAACCCAGTCGATGAGGACATCCCCATCGTGGGGGTAGTCACGCGCTCGGGTCAGGCGTTGAACCCCGAGGCGCCAGGGAACAAGAAGTACTTGCCCCTGTCCCTGGAAGAGGTGGTGAAGGCCCAGGCCGAGGATCCCTATCTGCAAGTCGCAGAGGGATACATTGGATACGGTGGTTGAGACGCGCTTCTTTCTGGGAGACGATGGCCTCCTCATGAGGAGGGGGGTATTCCAGGGGACTGAACAACTTGTCGTCCCCGCATCCCTCAAGGACAGTATCCTTGAGAGGGAGCACAACGCTCCCACGGGTGGACACCTGGGGTCTAGTAAACTGTACCAGACCCTGAGGACCAGGTACTACTGGCCGTCCATGGTGGTGGACATCTACAGTTGGGTGGCTGCCTGCACAAGTTGTGCACAGAACTGTCTGATGGAACGGCGGCCTAGTACGGCTATGCTATTGTTCCCGGCCAAGGAGCCCTTCGCCGCGTTGGCCATGGACATCCTTGGGCCACTGCCAGTGACCGAGGAGGGCAACCAGTACCTCCTGGTCATCTGTGACCGCTTCACGAAACTTACGCGAGCGATCCCCCTGGCGGAGATCACGGCCATGTCGGTCGTGTCAGCCTTCCTAGATCACTGGGTTGCCGCGTATGGCATTCCGGATAGTACACTATCGGACAATGGACCGCAATTTGCGTCTGTACTGTTTCAGGGAGTGCTGGATATGTTGGGGGTTAAGGCAAACTATGCCACCCCCTACCACCCACAAACTAATGGGCAGGTGGAGCGCTTCAACAAAACTATTGTTAGGCAGCTGCGCCACTATGTGAGTGAGCACGTGAAGACGTGGGACCAATACATTTCTATCCTTACTACTGCCTACAATTCGCAGGTTCACTCATCTACAGGGGAAGTACCCCTCGCTTTTGTGACCCCCCGTCGCGTGCGGTCTATTGCCGTGCGGCGGTCGCTCCCAACTAGGGAGGATGGTGGCAGTACGCCTACTCCTACTGAGAGTAAGGCGGAGTTCGCCGCTAGGCTTGAAAACCTCATCCCTAAAGTCAGGGCTGAGATGGACAAAGCACAAAAGCGCTACAAGCGTACCTTTGACAAAAAGGTGCGCAATGCTAAACATGTCCCCGAGCAGGGTGACTGGGTGCTGGTACACTCGCACACCCCAACTGGGGGTAAGCTGGTATTCCAGACGAAGGGACCGTACCAGGTCCTTCGTACTGATGGGCGGCGCTTCACCATCGAAAGTGACGATGGGGTCCGCACAGTGAACGGACAGGACGTGGTCAAAGTTGCACCACCGCCTGCAGGCGACCCAGCTTGGGCGCGTGCGTTGGAATCGTGGCGCCTCCCCTCACTGCCTGCGGCCAAGCAGGGCCCGCAGGAGTACGTGTTCGATAAGTTCATCGACCACGGATGGGATGAAGACACTGACCGCCTCATGTTGAGGGTGCGTTGGTTTGGCTACAAAGCCAAGGATGATACGTGGGAGTATGTGGAGGACCTTCCCGCTGAGAACGTCCGGGCGCACTGTGCCCGGAATGAGATAGACCCTAACAGCCCTCCCTCAACGTGAGGGAAGGCCGAGCAACAGTGCCAAGAGAGTGCTTCAAGTCGAAGTGGTACGCAGAGTGGCTTTTAACTACAGCCCTAACCCTCACACTCTCACAACAAAGGCAGCTGCCAACTAGGCACGCATGCTAGACTCTCCCACTCCACGGCCCTCGCCCTCACGTGGAGGCGAGCGGCGAGACCCACGCCGATAACGGTCTCCACTCGTTGGAGGGGGCGTCGGCTCCAAGTCGGAACCGTCGCGCCCCTCACGGTCGCGCAAGTGGCGCCGACCGTGGCCACTCTTCTGCCTGGTCTTGCGCGCAAGTTTGCGACGCAGACGCTGGACAGACGCCGTCTCCGACGGGGTAGAGGACTCCGAAACGGAGTAAGACAACTCGTTTTCCGATACGGAAGGAGAGCGCCGCGAGTGTCGGCGACGACGGCGAGGAGGCGAGTATGCCCGGCTCGCGCGACGTTTGCCACGCCCAAGTGGGGCTGGCTGGGGCATAATAGCCCCAATGCGAGCCAACTCGGCTGTCATAAACTCCGCCACCGACTCGCAACTCGCGGTCGCCACTGCAGTACGAACGCGCTCCTCAAGTTGAGGAGTCTCGGAACTCTGTAGGGTTGCGGTCGACGCGGCCAACCAGGAAATGGTGCGCACCAACGTGGTGATCATCATCTCTGAGGTTAGAGGCGTGGGCGGCAACACCAACTTGGGGTATACCGTCAGGAGGGTGGCCCCCAAGTTGGGGGACACCGGGGTGGAAGACTCCACGGCCACTCTGATCGGGATGTTCCCGTGAGGTTGGAAAGGAACAGGAGGAAGCGGAGGGGCCCGCCGAGGTGGCGGTACCCGGGTGTAACTGCGACCCCGACTTGGGGCCCCCGCAGTAGGTTGAGTCACATGGTCATCATATGAGGGCACAGCCATAACTATGGGCTTGTCCGGGGGTGGCGCAGTGTGGCGATCCACCCCCGGGGCATACGGGTAGTCCCCGATGCCCAACCCCTCTCGTAGGACCACACGGCCGTCGTGAAGTTCACGAGCGACCCACACGAACTGGCGAAGTGCGCCATCGTCCTTAGGCCCACGAGTGGGGCGGCGCAACTTGTGCTCAATGCTCTCCCACTCGATAAACTTATGGAGCCGGAGCATCTCCTCAAGTAGAGTGAGTTGTCCTGATGAGCACCCCTCAGCAACTAGCTGAAGGGTGAGCTGTTCCAAACCTTGGATGAGCCGGAGGGGGAGATGCCAGAGCATCCCCCGCCGCTGAACACAGGACACCCAGGTCGACATGACCTCGAGGAGCCACTGGGTGGCCAGCATGGCCCACACCAGGTGATCAGGGGAAGCCGTCAACATGACGGAGCCGAAGTGGTCAAGCAACCGTGGCAACAACGCCGGGAACCCGTAGGGGACCTCACCTTGAGGCCACCACTCGGGCTTCTTCGGATAGTACTGCTCCTTACTGGCAGCAGACTGTTGAGGAAACTCAAGTTGAGCCGAGGTCACCAAGTAGGGACCTCGCCGAAAGTCTTTCTCCATCCGCACATCAAAGTGATGAGTGTGCGGATCGGCCTCGTGGAGGTACGGCGGGCGAGTTGCCACAGCGTCCCACGTGAAGGTCGGCAAGTCGCCGGGACCCGGGATAGTTCCCCCGCGGTCCTCCATGGCCTTGGCCCGCTGAACGTCCTCAACCTCCTCATCGTCCAGGAAGGCAAACTGGTCCGTCCTGAAGCCGGCAGGGAACCCGACCCTACGGGGATACTTCTCCCGTAGGCGGTCCCATACCCGGCCCATCGCTGCGCCAAGTCGGCCACAGCGAAGAACAGTCAGCCCCTCCTCATAGAGAGGCCAAGCGGGGTAAAACCACCGCCCCAAGGCCTCACGCGGGACAACTTGTCCCGCCTCCGGGGGAGACCCCGCCGTCAACCCAAAGCCGGGTGACGCGGGAGTCCCGTCCCCCGGAGCGATCGCGGAGCCCCCGCCGGAAGTCCCGGCGGGTGCTGCACCGTAGGAGGTGTCCTCCATGCGCTCGTCAAGAGAGTCCGTCTCCACTCCCGGAGTCGCCATGGCTCTCCCCAAGTTGGGGAGAGACGCTCTGGCTATCGCGGCACGAGACCCGCTGTAGCACAATAGGAATCCGTCGCACGTCCACTCTCAGGGAACACTCACCAAGGGGGATCGGCACCAACGTCACCGGGAGGCCAAGGTTGCTGTCCTTGGAGCGCAAGCCACGGGACCAAGATGGGAGCCCAAATGGGAGGGGTTTGTTGTTCTACCTTGGCCGGCGGTGGATTCGCCACCGGCCCCCACGTTATAAACCCTCGGAGACACTACTAACTACCCTCCACCCCAAGATGCAAGTCCCTCTGGTCATACGTAACTTATAGATACCGTGACCAGCTCGGACTCTCAAATTGAAGTTAAGGATTAGAAGTAGCCCCCCTGATATTAGGGTCACAATACGGACAACCATATTGCTACACCCGCCTCGAGTTGAGGGGGACTCGGATCGTGGGTATACGGGTGGCCTCCCCAGCGTGGGTGTAGCACAATAGGGATCCGTCGCACGTCCACTCTCAGGGAACACTCACCAAGGGGGATCGGCACCAACGTCACCGGGAGGCCAAGGTTGCTGTCCTTGGAGCGCAAGCCACGGGACCAAGATGGGAGCCCAAATGGGAGGGGTTTGTTGTTCTACCTTGGCCGGCGGTGGATTCGCCGCCGGCCCCCACGTTATAAACCCTCGGAGACACTACTAACTACCCTCCACCCCAAGATGCAAGTCCCTCTGGTCATACGTAACTTATAGATACCGTGACCAGCTCGGACTCTCAAATTGAAGTTAAGGATTAGAAGTAGCCCCCCTAATATTAGGGTCACAATACGGACAACCATATTGCTACATATCCCCCCCTTAGATTCGGCCCGTCCTCGGGTCGAGTTGCATTCGGGTTACCGAATGTAAGTGGGTCGCGTGACTGTTTACCCGTCGGGTGGGGCTTTGCGCCCCGTCGCGACAGACACCCCTTTACGAGGTTGTCCGAGGGGGGTGCCCCCCTTTGTGTGGTACACACACGATCCGTTTTCCGGACCGTTAATTTCCCGATGCGGGTTTTTGTTCACGACCCCCCTTTCCGAGGGGTGGTGCAAGCGGATCCGCCACCAGGTGCCTGGTGGTAGGGGGGTCCCTCTCGTGTGGACGATTGAGTGGGGGGCGGGGGCTGCCCGCGTTGCGTGGGGGCGGTTGGGGGTGACCCCCCTTGCTTACCCTGTGTGTGGGTGTGGCCCCGTCCCGCCCAGGTGCCTGGGTGGAGCGCGGTCGTAGCCCCGTGGGGCGCGGGTCGACCCGCGTGCCTGCGGCGCTTCTCGTGGCCGTTTGTGGTCATAAGCGCGGGTGCCCGCGCTTCCCTGGCTCGTCCCGGTTAACCCACCGTACCGGGTCGTAGCCGTCGACGGCTTGTGGGCGCGGGGGACTCCGCACCCGTTATCATGTCCTATCCCCAGGTGCTTGAAGAGGAGGAAGACCTCCTGATCGGGGAGGAGATGGAGGACGACGCGCCTGTCGGTCCCGACGCCGCGCGTTACGGGGTGAGCTCGTCTGACGACGACGCGCCTGCTGTGTCCGTCCGTCTGTCGGCCGGAGGACTGTCGTCCGTGTGCAGCGGCACGACGGTGCCGTCGGCCGGAGGTCAACCCGGCGGTCAACCGCGCGTGGCGGCTTCTACCCCCCCTCTGACGGCTGCCCGGATGGAGCCTGGTGCCGGTGCCGGCTCACCGCAGCTACCCCAAGATGGTCCGCCCTGCGGCGGAGGTGGCGACCCGCAGCCGACTCCGGCTGGTCAAGGTGGTCCGGGTGTCCGGGCGGTGACTCCTCGAGGCGGTCCCGACGTTGACGCGGGTGGTGGTGGCGGTGCGACACCCGGTGCGGCGGGTCAAGACGGTGCGGGTGTCCGCACGGCCGGGGCTCCGGCTCCGGAGGCTGTCCAAGTGCCTTCCCCTTCCGAGGCGGGGGCTACGCCGACGGGTGGTGCCGGCGCCGGTACCAGACCTGCGGTGCCGCGGGTGTCGAGCGGTCAAGACGCTCCTTCTCCCATGGCGGTTGACACCGGGAGTTACTCCGGGCGGGCGCCCGCCCTTCTTCTTCCTCCTCGGCCTCGTCCATCTCCGACGTCGGCCCCTCTGCCGGTGGTGCGTCCCCCGGCGCCCCCGATTCTTCCTGGTCCTGCCCGGGTTGCCCCGTTGGGTGGCGGCGTCGCCGTGGCGGCGGGTCAACCCGCCATGGCGGTGTCCGACTTGGTGGCTCGGGTTCGAGGCCTCACGGTGCAAGAGTCGATGGAGTCCGATGGGCGTATGCGGGTGGACTTCCACCTGGTGCATCCCCGTGGAGCGTCCTCCCGCCGCGTTAAGGTGGACCCGAGCTGGGAGCGGGAGTTGGTGCGGCTGGTCAACCAGCCGAACGCGGTCCGGGTGGAACATCATTGGATCCTGAGTCAGCCGGACGACCGGCATGCGCAGCTCTGGCGCACACGGGTGGGACGGGGTGAGGTCTACCTCGACCCCAACTTCGGGGTCTGCGACCTGATTGCCCCCGCGTTGCCGCGGGAGATTGACTACCCGGCTAGTGCTCGGGGGATTGCGGCGGCGGCGGAGCCGGTTGCGTTTGGGGAGACGGTGGGCAGTACCGGTCGGTATCCCGACTTTGACTACTACCCGGGGGTACCCCCGTATCTGTCGTTGACGGCTCCCTACCCGCCCATGGCGGGGTTGAAGTCGGCGTCGAGTTGGCGACGTAACCATGGTGTCATGGCGGATGCGTTCCGCACGGATATAACGTGTGCGTTGCAGACCGGCAACGGTCGTGCTCCGGTACACACTCCCGTGCGCCCGCCGCTATGGCAGGAGGGGTGGGAACCCGCCCCTGCTTTCCGGTTTGACACCGGCTCCTGTCTTCGCTACTTCGGGAGTGTGTTGGCCTCGCGACCGGTCCACCCGTTGCAGGGTACCTTCACCCTTGAGGTTACCCTCGGGCAGGCTTCATCCTTCTTGCTGTCCGTCCGCCGGCAGGGTCGTCTGTTTCATCTTCCGACGGGTGTCCGTCGGCACATCGCGCAGTTGGGCGTGGATCTGATAGCCGCCAAGACCGGGTTGGCCCGGGAGTTCGAAGCCCTGCTGGCTGTTCACGATGCCGTGAACTGGACTGGGGTGTTGGCCCTTCCCCCGTACCGGGACCCGCAGGCTGGGGCTTCCCCCTTGCCTCGTCACTCGTTGCGTGTCCGGCGTACTCAGCCGGGTGAGCCCAGTTGCCATGGGTGGGCATCCACCGAGGCTGTTGCTGACCTGGGTATTCCCATGGTTATCCATGACCCTCTTCAGGTCCTTGCTCCGTGGTTCGGTAATCCGATGCCGGCGGCGGTTGGCCGTCGTCCCCGAGAGTGGGGCTCTGTGGGTGGGGAGCGTGAGGTGTCCCGTCGTCGGGCGGAGTACCGCCGTGGTTACGGTGGAGCCCCTTCGGTAGGGTCCTACCGGGCCTCGTATCAGGTGCCACCGGCTCCGGTGGTAGCCGTGTCGGCTCCTGTGGCTCCTCTGGCTGCGCCAGTGTCAGCTCCCGCCCCTGTCATACAAGACGGGGGTCCCCGTCTCTGGTATGATGGCGTTGACGCCCTTGTTACCCGCGCAATGCGTGGGGGTCTCTCTGTTAGCTGGGGGGATATCCCCCCAGGTGCTGCGCTGGTTGGGTCAGCGCGTTGCTTCGGTGGCGTGCTGGACCGCCTCCAGAAAGCTCTGGAGGACGTGGAGGCTGGCCGCAGCACCCTCGTCCAGCTATGCACCGAGGTAACTCGGGTGGTCGACCGTCGTGACGTTGCCGACAGGTGGAGCACGGAGGTCTACGCGCTTACGCGTGAGTGGCCTCCCTCGGGCAGTGGGTCTACCCACTGAGGAGTGCTATTGTTTGTGCGGGAGAGGGCCCCGGCAACCCTTATGGTAGCCGGGTAGTAGTGAGTATAAACTCATCCCCTTTTGGGGGCATTGCTTGCCTCTGTTTGCTGCCCTGGGGAGTACCCCTTCTGGCTCAGTGGTGCCTTGCCTCCCGTCCAACTTCTTCCGGTAGGTTCATGCTTGGGGAGGTAATCCTCCCTCACTTGGTGTCTTGGCTTGGGGAGGTCATCCTCCCGTGTAAGCTCCCTAGTTACTTCGATATTATCGGAGTTAGCCTTTACCTTAAAGTTAACTTATTAAGGTTCAGGTTTTACTTAGTTACCTAAGCTTAGCTCTACTTAGTTACCTAAGCTTGGTTCGACTTAGAAACCTAAGTCTGATTTGACTTAGAAACCTAAGTCTGCCGTAACCACGTCACACCCTACTTAGTAGGTATAAGCCTCACCCCCCAACAGCCGAAGTCGGTGTCGGTTGGGTTGTTACAGTAGGCGTCGTCGCCTCATGTACGGCATGAGGAGTTGGCGGGGTATATTTGCCGCCTGTTCCCAGGTGGGTGAGTCGTATCCGACCCACATAACCTTGACGTACCAGGGTCCTGGTAGGTCCGGGTCGGTGTGTCCGACCACGCTCTCTACTTGGTATGGAATCCCATCCGGTCCCACCGGGTCATCTGACCGGTGGGTTGTAAAAGCTTCATGTAGCAACCCAGCCGGTACCGGCTGAGGCTGTTCCGGCATCGGAGCAGGTGTCACATCATTGAGGTTGATGCGTTGAATCTCCGTATCGGAGTGCAAGATAACAGAGTGGTCATCTCTGTGGAGGATCTGGTACGGTCCCTTGACCGGTTGCATAAGCTTGTTCCCTCGGAGCTTCTGGTGTCTGATATAGACCCAGTCACCTGTTACCAGGGTTGCGTTGCGCACCCGTAGTCGGGCGTCGAAGTTCTTCTTATACCGAAGTTGTGTTCTGTCAAGGGCACCCTTGAGCTTAGGAATCATCCACGATAGCTTGGCCAACCAAGCTAGGTGGATGCGTTCGGCGGGTCGGCCCTTCGGTGTATCATACCGAGTGCACCTGCCGGGTGGCAGCGTCAAGTTACCGACGCCTAGTGGCATGACCCACTCCAGCGGAGCAATGTTTGTGCTCCGATGTGGCCTGGCATTGTATGCCAGGGTGAGTACGGACAGAAGCCTGTCCCAAGTGTTCGTGTGCTCGGCCACGTAGCACTGTAGCATCTTTACGATGGTGCGGTTGAACCGCTCCACCTGTCCGTTGGACTGCGGATGGTAGTCGGATGCCCGACGTGGTTCGATACCGAACATGCCCAGGACCTTAGTGCAGAATGCCGACGTAAGGTTTGTTCCGTTATCGGAGAGGAGTTGCTTCATGACTCCGTATGCACTGATCCAGTGGTCAACCACTGCGTTCATGATCTTGTATGCCGTATCATTCGGGATGGCTGCCGCTCTTGACAGCTTAGTGAAGCGGTCAGACATGACCAGGATGTACCTGTTCCCTTCTTCCGTTATCGGAAGTGGCCCGAGTATGTCGATAGCGACCTGCTCGTTGGGCCCATCAGGTGGGAATAGCTTCATGGCAGACGCCCGCCTATGTAGACTCATGCGGTTACGTGCACAGGGGTGGCATCCCCTTACGTGGTCGACCACGTCGACGGCCATTGCTGGCCAGTAGAAGAACCTTCGCATTGCTGCGAACATACGTGAACCCCCCGGGTGTCCGGCTGTAGGGTTCGCATGTTCTCGTTTCATGACGGCTTGCCGTAAGGACACGGGAACCACGACTTGATGTCGTCCATCGGCGGGTGCCCGCCGGTATATGAGTCCGTCTTCGTTCTCGGAGAAGATGCCGGCCGTACCAGCCAGGAGGTTAGCACGATGACTACTACAGTCATCGTCGTTGGCCTGTGCCTCGCGGAAGTCCGCGAGGGTCAATGGGCACGCAAGGTGTGCCATGGTATGGTCAGCCATACCCTGGGTAGCATTACCCACCATGCACACCGGTACTACCGGGATGTCCTCGTCCACCGGGCGGGTATTTCCGCTCGGGGTGTCGAGTCGAGACAATGCGTCTCCGAGGTGGTGGGTTGACCCAGCCTTATACACCGTGCGGTAGTCGTGCTCGGCCATCTTCAGCCTCCATCGGGCTAGCCTCCCATGGCTATCGGAATCCTTGTCACCAAGGTTGAGGAGCCATCGTAGGGGTTCGTGGTCGGACCTCACGATGAACCTGGAGCCCTCCAGGTATGGACGGAGCAGTTGTACTGCCCATATAACTCCGAGGCATTCACGCTCGGTGGCACTATAGTTCCGCTCAGCCGGGTTGAGTGTCCGGCTGAAGTACCCTACCGGACGTAGGTCCGGGGTAACGTTGTCGGTACCTATCAACGTCTCTCCCTGTAACAGGGTGCATCCCACTTGTGTATCACACGCATCGACATCGATGACGAAGGTACCCCGTCTATGCGGTAACGCAAGGACGGGGGGGGCTAGTAGGGCTCGCTTCAGCGACTCGAATGCCTCCTCTTCGCTAGGCGAAGGGGGTTGGAGTACCTTGGGTAAGGTACTGCTCGTAAGAACCGTTAACGGTTTAGCTATCCGAGCGAAGTCCTTGACGAACCGTCGGTATACATTGCACATTCCCAGGAAGCTCTTGAGCTGCGTCTGGGTGTTAGGGAACCGGGCATCCCGGAGTGCCCGGGTATTGGCTTCGAGTACCCCTAGTTTACCAGGGGTTATCTGGTGGCCCAGATACTCGACCGTCTGTTGGAAGAAGGCGCACTTCTTCAGACGCAGGGTTACCCCGGCGTTCCTCAAGAGGGTGAGTACCTCGTCAACATGTTGTACATGGTCATCCATGTTACGCGAGAAGACGATGACGTCATCGAGGTACACTAGGCAGTTACGCCACTTCACCCCCGACAGTATGATGTCGATAGCCCGCTGGAATGTAGCGGGGGCGTTGGACAATCCGAAGGGCATCCTTAGGAACTCGTACACTCCACTGTGACAGACGAATGCCGTCTTGGGGATATCCTCGTCCGCCACCGGGATCTGCCAGTATCCGGCATTGCAGTCGATGGTGGTAAACACCGTAGCCTCCCCCAGAAGTCGATGCATTCATCCATCCTTGGTAAAGGGTATGAGTCCTTCTTGGTAACCAAGTTGAGGCGTCGATAATCGATGCAAAACCGAGGGGTTTGATCCTTCTTCGGCACAATAACGACTGGGGCACCCCATTCCGACATCGAAGGTCGGATCACCTTAGCTTCACTCATCCTCTTCACTTCTCCATCAACGATCTCTCGTTGCCTAGGTCCCGCTCGGTGCGGTTGTGAGCGGGCGGGTCGTGCGCCTGGTACCAGGTCTATACGATGTTGGGTTGCCCCAATGGTCCCCAAGGCCCCGCCTGTCCACATAACGTCATGCTTTCTTAGCATCCGTCGTACCCCTTCGGCTACCGAAGGGGGAAGGTGGTCGAGGTCAGCCTCGGCCAGTGCCTTCAAGGCCTCTTGGTCCTTTGGCGGCAGGTCCGCCGGAGCCGCCGATGGGTTAGGCTTCCCGTCATCGGGTTGCTGTCGCTCGGTGGTCTCGGCGACCGCCAGTACTTCAAGTGGTTCCACTTGACCTTCCTTATCAGGGGTAAGGATATCTCCTTCGTAGAGTTCGGCAATCCCGAGGATAGTTCCCTTCGGGAGGGTGACTGCCTTACGGCGGTAGTTCGCCATCACTAGGAGGGACGACCCTCCTGCTGGGAGGTCTATGAGACCGTTGGCCATGGTCAACCCATGGCGCTTGTACGTCCGCAAGTTGGACTGGACTCTGCAGATGCCTGCGAGGTCGCAGTTAACCGGGAGGACTGTCCCTGACAACGGCTCAAAGCGAGTTCGCTTGGCCACCCGAAGTGTCTTCGGCTCGACGCTTGCGTACACCTCAGCCACGTTAACGTGGCTTCCTTGTAGCGTCAGGTCCCTGACGATAGCCGTGTGTCCTCGCTTCGTCCCGTCGGCTTCTTGAAGCTCGACGGTCCTCCGGCCTGGCCGGATTGCATCAACGTGAGCGTTGATGAAGGTGCACCCCAGTATGCAGGGCACCGATAGCGTTTCACATACCAGGAAGTCAACTTCCGTGGTGAGATCCCCGATGGTAACCTGCAGCGACATCGCTGCGGTCGTACGAATGAGTCGACCATTCGCGTCCTTGATGGTGGGTCCCCGAGTCACTCTGACTCGTGGAAGCCACTTGTCCGGGAGGGTATCCTTCCGGATAAGGTTGGGTCCAGCCCCTGTATCCAGTACAGGGTAGTACGATCGTGTCGACTGGGGGTCAACCCCCAGTGTGGCTGATACCTTGAAGTTCTCCAAGGTAAACAACACATGTCCTACACCGATATCCGGTGTAGCTCGGGCATCCTGAACAGGGCCCTTGTCTGGTTCAACGTGACGGGGCTTCCCGTCCTCTCCTCCCAACCTTGGAGGTTGGTCATCAATCCCCTGACGCCGTGTCGTCGGGGCCGGAAGGTGTACCCGGGGGTTGATGCGGCGTCGGCTCAACCGCGCTCTCCGTGGGGCTTTCCCCGCGGTACTCCGGGGTGGCTTGCTTGGGTAACCCCAGCGCCCCCCGGTCATCCTTCCTCTTACTCGTTTCCCGCCCTTGGTAGGGTGCTGTCCGCCGGGACATCCGGCTGAGGAGGTGCCCCCTCGACGGCCAGTACTCCACCTGGAGCTGGCTGCCTACCCGGTGCGGGTCCGGGTGCTCGGGCGGGATACCCCCCGGTGGATGCCTTGCGTTGCGCCGCTGCCCGCCGAGACTCCTCGGGGATGAGTGGGCAGGAAGACATCCAGTGCTGGGGATTCCCACACAACATACATCCGGACGTGCCGGTCCCTCCTTGAGTTCGCATCGGGGTAGCCCCGTAGCTGCGGTTGCCTCCCTCGGGCGCCCGAGTGCCTGCTCCCTGGTAGGCCTTGGGTCCTTGGGTCAACCGGAACATGGACTCCCCCAACCGGTTGGGTCGGCCCGCAATCTGCGGAGGTGCCTCCGTACGTACTGCCCATGTAGGCAGGGGCTGGTGGGGGTTACCCGTAACCGGGGCATACCCCGTCGTCCGCACATACGGGACGCGCCGTCCCGCTACCTCGTTGACCTGGAACTGGGTCCCAGCCGGGGCGATGTACGCTACCGTACCGTGCTCATCAATCACCGGCGTCGCCGGTAGCAACAGGTGGCCCTGTTGGTCGACTAGAGGGTCATCCTCACCAATAGGGGTATGTTCGGTCGCCACCAGTACTGGTGCGGCTTTACGTTCCACCTTCTCTTGCCTCGGTACCGGGGTAAGACTGGGCTTGCCTCCCTCACCCTTGGGCTTCGGGGCCAAGGCACACTCCGGGTGTAGAACCCGGTAGGCGTCCCCTAGGGACTTGCACATATGCATCAGTCGACTGAAGTTCGTCCGTGCCGTGTTGGCGCCCCGTGCGGATATCCGCACGTAGTTGGGTACTCCTGCGAACAGGATGGCCCGTAGCTCCCCTTCTCCGAGGAGCTTCCCCAGCTCGTAGTCGAGCTTTTGGATCCGGCGTCCAAACATGTCCTCATCCTCCCAGGACTGGGCGGTGGCAGTGCGAAGGGCCCGATAGTGGTCCTCGCACTTGTTCTCACTGAGGTAGCTGCTCAGCAGCTCCTTCAATATCCCACGGTAATCCATGGGGGTGGCCGCGACCCTCATTCCCGGCATCGGGGATGCCTGGCGAAGAATGCCTCGCACCCGTTCATCAACAAAGAACGGGAGGATCTCCAGGGCCAGCCCCTCGTTAACGAGCGCCTTGTCTGCGGCTGCCTTGAAGCTAGTCAAGAAGCCGATGACTGCCAACGGGCGTCCGTTCGGCCCCCCGAACATAGGGACTCCCTTCATAAGGGTCTGCATAGAGCGGATCGCCCGATGCGACGTATTACGCATCGATTCCGATACGGTGGTAGAGCGGTCCTCCAAACGATAACGTTCCGGAGTAAGGACCGACCGGAAGACCTCGTTGACGATCTCCGTGTCAGCGTCCTGGATATCCAGTCGCTTAGCCAGTTGATGAGCGAACTCATCGGACTCCATCCGCTTCAGTAGGCTCGCAGTTACCTGCGCGGTCATAGCTTCCACCACTGAAGATGGTACTTCAGGCGTCGGCACCTCGGGAACCCGAGTTGCCAGGGCTCCTTCGTCGTGGGGTACTGCGAGAGGGTACCCCCTCCCCCAATAACCGACTCTCCCCCGGCGTACGTATCCGCCGGGTCGTGTCCGCGGAGTCCGCTTCGGGTGCTCCGAGCGTATCGCTCCGTGTGACTCCGTTCCAACTCTGCCGACGAGTCGGACCCATATCCCATTGTGTCCGGGGGTTGTCCAGGAGTAGCAACACCGGGGTTGACCCTGGTGGACTCCGAAAGTAGTCCGGCCGGTTCGAACCGTACCGGTGTGGGAGGAACACGACGGGGTCCCGTCGTGTGCCGTGTTGACATCAACACTGCCATTGCGTCCTCCGTCCGATCTTGACGGGCGTCGAGCCCGGAAAACCGGGCCTCGATGCGGGCCAATGATGCCATCAGGGAATCCCCTGGTGAAGGAGGCGGCGGAGTGAGGTCGGTCGACGACAGTTGAGGCGGGCCCCCGCCTCCTGCCGTCCGAGCCGTGCCAAACGTCGATCCGGCACCGGAAAGCATTGGCGTCTCAATGTTATCGATCGGGTTACCGATCCCGGTTCCCGTAGTCACCTCCGGAGTCGGCGTCGACGCCGATCCGTCATCTTGAACGTTCCCCGTCTCTTGGGTAGACATAGTCACAATCAGTCCACCGACGCAACGATCACCACGAATAAGAGAGCGAGGGGGTAGATTGGGGAGAGTAACAGTAGATCACAGTCACAGGTAAGAGCTCAACACAATCGATCAGGTCGCAACACCACGAGTACAAGAAAAGGACCGGATCCCTATCCGTGTGCCAGGGCCGAAGACGGCGTCACCACAAGGGTGACGGAAACCCGTCCCCTGCTGCTCCACCAATGTAGCACAATAGGAATCCGTCGCACGTCCACTCTCAGGGAACACTCACCAAGGGGGATCGGCACCAACGTCACCGGGAGGCCAAGGTTGCTGTCCTTGGAGCGCAAGCCACGGGACCAAGATGGGAGCCCAAATGGGAGGGGTTTGTTGTTCTACCTTGGCCGGCGGTGGATTCGCCACCGGCCCCCTCGTTATAAACCCTCGGAGACACTACTAACTACCCTCCACCCCAAGATGCAAGTCCCTCTGGTCATACGTAACTTATAGATACCGTGACCAGCTCGGACTCTCAAATTGAAGTTAAGGATTAGAAGTAGCCCCCCTGATATTAGGGTCACAATACGGACAACCATATTGCTACACCCGCCTCGAGTTGAGGGGGACTCGGATCGTGGGTATACGGGTGGCCTCCCCAGCGTGGGTGTAGCACAATAGGGATCCGTCGCACGTCCACTCTCAGGGAACACTCACCAAGGGGGATCGGCACCAACGTCACCGGGAGGCCAAGGTTGCTGTCCTTGGAGCGCAAGCCACGGGACCAAGATGGGAGCCCAAATGGGAGGGGTTTGTTGTTCTACCTTGGCCGGCGGTGGATTCGCCGCCGGCCCCCACGTTATAAACCCTCGGAGACACTACTAACTACCCTCCACCCCAAGATGCAAGTCCTCTGGTCATACGTAACTTATAGATACCGTGACCAGTACGGACTATCAACTTGAAAGCCAAGGATTAGAAGTAGCCCCCCTAATATTAGGGTCACAATACGGACAACCATATTGCTACATATCCCCCCTTAGATTCGGCCCGTCCTCGGGTCGAGTTGCATTCGGGTTACCGAATGTAAGTGGGTCGCGTGACTGTTTACCCGTCGGGTGGGGCTTTGCGCCCCGTCGCGACAGACACCCCTTTTCGAGGTTGTCTGAGGGGGGTGCCCCCCTTTGTGTGGTACACACACGATCCGTTTTCCGGACCGTTAAATTCCCGATGCGGGTTCTGTTCACGACCCCCCTTTCCGAGGGGTGGTGCAAGCAGATCCGCCACCAGGTGCCTGGTGGTAGGGGGGCCCCTCTCGTGTGGACGATTGAGTGGGGGCGGGAACTGCCCGCGTTGCGCGGGGCGGTTGGGGGTGACCCCCCTTGCTTACCCCGTGTGGGGGGGCGTGGCTCCGGTCCAGGTGCCTGGGTGGAGCGCCCCCGTAGCTCGGCTGGCGCGGGTCGTCCCGCGCTGCCGTATCGCTCGTGCCCAGCTGTGTGGTCATAAGCGCGGGTGCCCGCGCTTCCATGGCTCGTCCGTGCGAGCGTTCTCTGTACCGGGTCGAGCCGGCCTCGGCTTTTCTGCAAGGGGCGCCCCTGCCACCCCGGTTGCACCATGTCCGACCCCCAGGTACCCAGGGGCGAGGACGACCTCCTGCCTGAAGAGGGGGAAGAGGTGATGGTGGACGACGTTCCCGTCTCCGCCACCGCCGCCGAGTGCTTCCTAGCGAGCTCGTCGGAGGACGAGGACGACCGGGTGACCGTTCGTGTGGCCCCGGACGGTGCTCCGGGCGGTTTGTCGTCCGTGTGCAGCGGCACGACGGCTCCGTCGGGTGGCGGGCAACCGCGGGTAGCTGCTGCGTCTACCCCTACTCCTCCGGCGGCCCGGATGGCTTCTGTCGCCGGTGCCGGCGCGGCTCAACCTCAAGACGGCGTCGCCGGCGTGTCGGGCGGTTATGGTGGCACCCCGACCGGGACGGCGGGTCAAGACGGCGCGGGTGCCCGCCCGGGTGGTTCATCCGCGGCGGCGGGTGGCGGGTCTACCCCTGCTGCCCCCGAGGTGCCCCCGTCGGGCTCGGGTGGCGGCGTTGCTCTGCCCGCGGTGCCGCGGGCGTCTGGCGGTCAAGGTGGGTCTACACCGATGGCAGTGGACTCCGGTAGTTACTCCGGGCGGGCGCCCGCCCTTCTTCTTCCTGCTCGGCCGCGTGCGACTCCGGCGCCGGCCCCTCTTCCGGTGGGGCATCCCCTGGCGCCCCCTATTCTTCCTGGTCCTGCCCGGGTTGCCCCGTTGGGTGGCGGCGTCGCCGTGGCGGCGGGTCAACCCGCCATGTCGATGTTCGACTTGGTGGCTCGGGTTCGAGGCCTGACTGTGCAATAGTCAATGGAGTCCGATGGGCGGATGCGGGTGGACTTCCACCTGCCCCATCCCCGTGGAGAGTCCTCCCGGCGCGTCAAGGTGGACCCGAGTTGGGAGCGGGAGCTGGTGCGGCTGGTCAACCAGCCGAACGCGGTCCGGGTGGAACACCATTGGATCCTGAGTCAGCCGGACGACCGGCATGCGCAGCTCTGGCGTACTCGGGTGGGACGAGGTGAGGTCTACCTCGACCCCGCCTTCGGGGTATGCGACCTGATTGCTCCCGCGTTGCCGCGGGAGGTTGACTACCCGGCTAGTGCTCGGGGGATTGCGGCGGCGGCGGAGCCGGTTGCGTTGGGGAGACGGTGGGCGATACCGGTCGGTATCCCGACTTTGACTACTACCCGGGGGTACCCCCGTATCTGTCGTTGGCTGCTCCCTACCCGCCTATGGCGGGGTTTGAAGTCGGCGTCGAGCTGGCGACGTAACCATGGTGTCATGGCGGATGCGTTCCGCACCGATATAACGTGTGCGTTGCAGACCGGCAACGGTCGTGCGCCGGTATACACTCCCGTGCGCCCGCCTCTGTGGCAGAGGGGTGGGAACCCCCCTGCTTTCCGGTTTGACACCGGCTCCTGTCTCCGATACTTCGGGAGTGTGTTGGCCTCCCGGCCGGTCCACCCGTTGCAAGGTACCTTCACCCTTGAGGTTACCCTCGGGCAGGCGTCCTCCTTCTTGCTGTCCGTCCGCCGGCAGGGTCGTCTGTTTCATCTTCCGACGGGTGTCCGTCGGCACATCGCGCAGTTGGGCGTGGACCTGATAGCTGCCAAGACCGGGTTGGCCCGGGAGTTCGAGGCCCTGCTGGCTGTTCACGATGCCGTGAACTGGGCTGGGGTGTTGGCCCTTCCCCCGTACCGGGACCCGCAGGCTGGGGCTACCCCCTTGCCTCGTCACTCGTTGCGTATCCGGCGTACTCAGCCGGGTGAGCCTAGTTGCCATGGGTGGGCGTCCACCGAGGCTGTTGCTGACCTGGGTATTCCCATGGTTATCCATGACCCTCTTCAGGTCCTTGCCCCGTGGTTCGGTAACCCGATACCGGCGGCGGTTGGCCGTCGTCCCCGAGAGTGGGGCTCTGCGGGGGGGAGCGTGAGGTGTCCCGTCGTCGGGCGGAGCCCCGCCGGGGTTACGGTGGAGCCCTTCGGTAGGGTCCTACCGAGCCTCGTATCAGGTGCCACCGGCTCCTGTGGTAGCCGTGTCGGCTCCTCTGGCTCCTCTGGCTGCGCCAGTGTCCGCTCCCGCCCCTGTCATACAAGACGGGGGTCCCCGTCTCTGGTATGAGGGCGTTGACGCCCTTGTTACCCGCGCAATGCGGGAGGGTCTCTCTGTTAGCTGGGGGATATCCCCCCAGGTGCCGCGCTAGTTGGGTCAGCGCGTTGCTTCGGTGGCGTGCTTGACCGCCTCCAGAAAGCTCTGGAGGACGTGGAGGCTGGCCGCAGCACCCTCGTCCAGCTATGCACCGAGGTAACTCGGGTGA
>CM020619.1:28630609-28732690 GCA_009829735.1 Pyropia yezoensis | reverse complement strand
AGATACCGTGACCAGCTCGGACTCTCAAATTGAAGTTAAGGATTAGAAGTAGCCCCCTGATATTAGGGTCACAATACGGACAACCATATTGCTACACCCGCCTCGAGTTGAGGGGACTCGGATCGTGGGTATACGGGTGGCCTCCCCAGCGTGGGTGTAGCACAATAGGGATCCGTCGCACGTCCACTCTCAGGGAACACTCACCAAGGGGGATCGGCACCAACGTCACCGGGAGGCCAAGGTTGCTGTCCTTGGAGCGCAAGCCACGGGACCAAGATGGAGCCCAAATGGGAGGGGTTTGTTGTTCTACCTTGGCCGGCGGTGGATTCGCCGCCGGCCCCCACGTTATAAACCCTCGGAGACACTACTAACTACCCTCCACCCCAAGATGCAAGTCCCTCTGGTCATACGTAACTTATAGATACCGTGACCAGCTCGGACTCTCAAATTGAAGTTAAGGATTAGAAGTAGCCCCCCTAATATTAGGGTCACAATACGGACAACCATATTGCTACATATCCCCCCTTAGATTCGGCCCGTCCTCGGTCGAGTTGCATTCGGGTTACCGAATGTAAGTGGGTCGCGTGACTGTTTACCCGTCGGTGGGGCTTTGCGCCCCGTCGCGACAGACACCCCTTTACGAGGTTGTCCGAGGGGGGTGCCCCCCTTTGTGTGGTACACACACGATCCGTTTTCCGGACCGTTAATTTCCCGATGCGGGTTTTTGTTCACGACCCCCTTTCCGAGGGGTGGTGCAAGCGGATCCGCCACCAGGTGCCTGGTGGTAGGGGGGTCCCTCTCGTGTGGACGATTGAGTGGGGGGCGGGGGCTGCCCGCGTTGCGTGGGGCGGGTTGGGGGTGACCCCCTTGCTTACCCTGTGTGTGGGTGTGGCCCCGTCCCGCCCAGGTGCCTGGGTGGAGCGCGGTCGTAGCCCCGTGGGGCGCGGGTCGACCCGCGTGCCTGCGGCGCTTCTCGTGGCCGTTTGTGGTCATAAGCGCGGGTGCCCGCGCTTCCCTGGCTCGTCCCGGTTAACCCACCGTACCGGGTCGTAGCCGTCGACGGCTTGTGGGCGCGGGGGACTCCGCACCCGTTATCATGTCCTATCCCCAGGTGCTTGAAGAGGAGGAAGACCTCCTGATCGGGGAGGAGATGGAGGACGACGCGCCTGTCGGTCCCGACGCCGCGCGTTACGGGGTGAGCTCGTCTGACGACGACGCGCCTGCTGTGTCCGTCCGTCTGTCGGCCGGAGGACTGTCGTCCGTGGTGCAGCGGCACGACGGTGCCGTCGGCCGGAGGTCAACCCGGCGGTCAACCGCGCGTGGCGGCTTCTACCCCCCCTCTGACGGCTGCCCGGATGGAGCCTGGTGCCGGTGCCGGCTCACCGCAGCTACCCCAAGATGGTCCGCCCTGCGGCGGAGGTGGCGACCCGCAGCCGACTCCGGCTGGTCAAGGTGGTCCGGGTGTCCGGGCGGTGACTCCTCGAGGCGGTCCCGACGTTGACGCGGGTGGTGGTGGCGGTGCGACACCCGGTGCGGCGGGTCAAGACGGTGCGGGTGTCCGCACGGCCGGGGCTCCGGCTCCGGAGGCTGTCCAAGTGCCTTCCCCTTCCGAGCGGGGGCTACGCCGACGGGTGGTGCCGGCGCCGGTACCAGACCTGCGGTGCCGCGGGTGTCGAGCGGTCAAGACGCTCCTTCTCCCATGGCGGTTGACACCGGGAGTTACTCCGGCGGGCGCCCGCCCTTCTTCTTCCTCCTCGGCCTCGTCCATCTCCGACGTCGGCCCCTCTGCCGGTGGTGCGTCCCCCGGCGCCCCCGATTCTTCCTGGTCCTGCCCGGGTTGCCCCGTTGGGTGGCGGCGTCGCCGTGGCGGCGGGTCAACCCGCCATGGCGGTGTCCGACTTGGTGGCTCGGGTTCGAGGCCTCACGGTGCAAGAGTCGATGGAGTCCGATGGGCGTATGCGGGTGGACTTCCACCTGGTGCATCCCCGTGGAGCGTCCTCCCGCCGCGTTAAGGTGACCCGAGCTGGGAGCGGGAGTTGGTGCGGCTGGTCAACCAGCCGAACGCGGTCCGGGTGGAACATCATTGGATCCTGAGTCAGCCGGACGACCGGCATGCGCAGCTCTGGCGCACACGGGTGGGACGGGGTGAGGTCTACCTCGACCCCAACTTCGGGGTCTGCGACCTGATTGCCCCCGCGTTGCCGCGGGAGATTGACTACCCGGCTAGTGCTCGGGGGATTGCGGCGGCGGCGGAGCCGGTTGCGTTTGGGGAGACGGTGGGCAGTACCGGTCGGTATCCCGACTTTGACTACTACCCGGGGGTACCCCCGTATCTGTCGTTGACGGCTCCCTACCCGCCCATGGCGGGTTGAAGTCGGCGTCGAGTTGGCGACGTAACCATGGTGTCATGGCGGATGCGTTCCGCACGGATATAACGTGTGCGTTGCAGACCGGCAACGGTCGTGCTCCGGTACACACTCCCGTGCGCCCGCCGCTATGGCAGGAGGGGTGGGAACCCGCCCCTGCTTTCCGGTTTGACACCGGCTCCTGTCTTCGCTACTTCGGGAGTGTGTTGGCCTCGCGACCGGTCCACCCGTTGCAGGGTACCTTCACCCTTGAGGTTACCCTCGGGCAGGCTTCATCCTTCTTGCTGTCCGTCCGCCGGCAGGGTCGTCTGTTTCATCTTCCGACGGGTGTCCGTCGGCACATCGCGCAGTTGGGCGTGGATCTGATAGCCGCCAAGACCGGGTTGGCCCGGGAGTTCGAAGCCCTGCTGGCTGTTCACGATGCCGTGAACTGGACTGGGGTGTTGGCCCTTCCCCCGTACCGGGACCCGCAGGCTGGGGCTTCCCCCTTGCCTCGTCACTCGTTGCGTGTCCGGCGTACTCAGCCGGGTGAGCCCAGTTGCCATGGGTGGGCATCCACCGAGGCTGTTGCTGACCTGGGTATTCCCATGGTTATCCATGACCCTCTTCAGGTCCTTGCTCCGTGGTTCGGTAATCCGATGCCGGCGGCGGTTGGCCGTCGTCCCCGAGAGTGGGGCTCTGTGGGTGGGGAGCGTGAGGTGTCCCGTCGTCGGGCGGAGTACCGCCGTGGTTACGGTGGAGCCCCTTCGGTAGGGTCCTACCGGGCCTCGTATCAGGTGCCACCGGCTCCGGTGGTAGCCGTGTCGGCTCCTGTGGCTCCTCTGGCTGCGCCAGTGTCAGCTCCCGCCCCTGTCATACAAGACGGGGGTCCCCGTCTCTGGTATGATGGCGTTGACGCCCTTGTTACCCGCGCAATGCGTGGGGGTCTCTCTGTTAGCTGGGGGGATATCCCCCCAGGTGCTGCGCTGGTTGGGTCAGCGCGTTGCTTCGGTGGCGTGCTGGACCGCCTCCAGAAAGCTCTGGAGGACGTGGAGGCTGGCCGCAGCACCCTCGTCCAGCTATGCACCGAGGTAACTCGGGTGGTCGACCGTCGTGACGTTGCCGACAGGTGGAGCACGGAGGTCTACGCGCTTACGCGTGAGTGGCCTCCCTCGGGCAGTGGGTCTACCCACTGAGGAGTGCTATTGTTTGTGCGGGAGAGGGCCCCGGCAACCCTTATGGTAGCCGGGTAGTAGTGAGTATAAACTCATCCCCTTTTGGGGGCATTGCTTGCCTCTGTTTGCTGCCCTGGGGAGTACCCCTTCTGGCTCAGTGGTGCCTTGCCTCCCGTCCAACTTCTTCCGGTAGGTTCATGCTTGGGGAGGTAATCCTCCCTCACTTGGTGTCTTGGCTTGGGGAGGTCATCCTCCCGTGTAAGCTCCCTAGTTACTTCGATATTATCGGAGTTAGCCTTTACCTTAAAGTTAACTTATTAAGGTTCAGGTTTTACTTAGTTACCTAAGCTTAGCTCTACTTAGTTACCTAAGCTTGGTTCGACTTAGAAACCTAAGTCTGATTTGACTTAGAAACCTAAGTCTGCCGTAACCACGTCACACCCTACTTAGTAGGTATAAGCCTCACCCCCCAACAGCCGAAGTCGGTGTCGGTTGGGTTGTTACAGTAGGCGTCGTCGCCTCATGTACGGCATGAGGAGTTGGCGGGGTATATTTGCCGCCTGTTCCCAGGTGGGTGAGTCGTATCCGACCCACATAACCTTGACGTACCAGGGTCCTGGTAGGTCCGGGTCGGTGTGTCCGACCACGCTCTCTACTTGGTATGGAATCCCATCCGGTCCCACCGGGTCATCTGACCGGTGGGTTGTAAAAGCTTCATGTAGCAACCCAGCCGGTACCGGCTGAGGCTGTTCCGGCATCGGAGCAGGTGTCACATCATTGAGGTTGATGCGTTGAATCTCCGTATCGGAGTGCAAGATAACAGAGTGGTCATCTCTGTGGAGGATCTGGTACGGTCCCTTGACCGGTTGCATAAGCTTGTTCCCTCGGAGCTTCTGGTGTCTGATATAGACCCAGTCACCTGTTACCAGGGTTGCGTTGCGCACCCGTAGTCGGGCGTCGAAGTTCTTCTTATACCGAAGTTGTGTTCTGTCAAGGGCACCCTTGAGCTTAGGAATCATCCACGATAGCTTGGCCAACCAAGCTAGGTGGATGCGTTCGGCGGGTCGGCCCTTCGGTGTATCATACCGAGTGCACCTGCCGGGTGGCAGCGTCAAGTTACCGACGCCTAGTGGCATGACCCACTCCAGCGGAGCAATGTTTGTGCTCCGATGTGGCCTGGCATTGTATGCCAGGGTGAGTACGGACAGAAGCCTGTCCCAAGTGTTCGTGTGCTCGGCCACGTAGCACTGTAGCATCTTTACGATGGTGCGGTTGAACCGCTCCACCTGTCCGTTGGACTGCGGATGGTAGTCGGATGCCCGACGTGGTTCGATACCGAACATGCCCAGGACCTTAGTGCAGAATGCCGACGTAAGGTTTGTTCCGTTATCGGAGAGGAGTTGCTTCATGACTCCGTATGCACTGATCCAGTGGTCAACCACTGCGTTCATGATCTTGTATGCCGTATCATTCGGGATGGCTGCCGCTCTTGACAGCTTAGTGAAGCGGTCAGACATGACCAGGATGTACCTGTTCCCTTCTTCCGTTATCGGAAGTGGCCCGAGTATGTCGATAGCGACCTGCTCGTTGGGCCCATCAGGTGGGAATAGCTTCATGGCAGACGCCCGCCTATGTAGACTCATGCGGTTACGTGCACAGGGGTGGCATCCCCTTACGTGGTCGACCACGTCGACGGCCATTGCTGGCCAGTAGAAGAACCTTCGCATTGCTGCGAACATACGTGAACCCCCCGGGTGTCCGGCTGTAGGGTTCGCATGTTCTCGTTTCATGACGGCTTGCCGTAAGGACACGGGAACCACGACTTGATGTCGTCCATCGGCGGGTGCCCGCCGGTATATGAGTCCGTCTTCGTTCTCGGAGAAGATGCCGGCCGTACCAGCCAGGAGGTTAGCACGATGACTACTACAGTCATCGTCGTTGGCCTGTGCCTCGCGGAAGTCCGCGAGGGTCAATGGGCACGCAAGGTGTGCCATGGTATGGTCAGCCATACCCTGGGTAGCATTACCCACCATGCACACCGGTACTACCGGGATGTCCTCGTCCACCGGGCGGGTATTTCCGCTCGGGGTGTCGAGTCGAGACAATGCGTCTCCGAGGTGGTGGGTTGACCCAGCCTTATACACCGTGCGGTAGTCGTGCTCGGCCATCTTCAGCCTCCATCGGGCTAGCCTCCCATGGCTATCGGAATCCTTGTCACCAAGGTTGAGGAGCCATCGTAGGGGTTCGTGGTCGGACCTCACGATGAACCTGGAGCCCTCCAGGTATGGACGGAGCAGTTGTACTGCCCATATAACTCCGAGGCATTCACGCTCGGTGGCACTATAGTTCCGCTCAGCCGGGTTGAGTGTCCGGCTGAAGTACCCTACCGGACGTAGGTCCGGGGTAACGTTGTCGGTACCTATCAACGTCTCTCCCTGTAACAGGGTGCATCCCACTTGTGTATCACACGCATCGACATCGATGACGAAGGTACCCCGTCTATGCGGTAACGCAAGGACGGGGGGGGCTAGTAGGGCTCGCTTCAGCGACTCGAATGCCTCCTCTTCGCTAGGCGAAGGGGGTTGGAGTACCTTGGGTAAGGTACTGCTCGTAAGAACCGTTAACGGTTTAGCTATCCGAGCGAAGTCCTTGACGAACCGTCGGTATACATTGCACATTCCCAGGAAGCTCTTGAGCTGCGTCTGGGTGTTAGGGAACCGGGCATCCCGGAGTGCCCGGGTATTGGCTTCGAGTACCCCTAGTTTACCAGGGGTTATCTGGTGGCCCAGATACTCGACCGTCTGTTGGAAGAAGGCGCACTTCTTCAGACGCAGGGTTACCCCGGCGTTCCTCAAGAGGGTGAGTACCTCGTCAACATGTTGTACATGGTCATCCATGTTACGCGAGAAGACGATGACGTCATCGAGGTACACTAGGCAGTTACGCCACTTCACCCCCGACAGTATGATGTCGATAGCCCGCTGGAATGTAGCGGGGGCGTTGGACAATCCGAAGGGCATCCTTAGGAACTCGTACACTCCACTGTGACAGACGAATGCCGTCTTGGGGATATCCTCGTCCGCCACCGGGATCTGCCAGTATCCGGCATTGCAGTCGATGGTGGTAAACACCGTAGCCTCCCCCAGAAGTCGATGCATTCATCCATCCTTGGTAAAGGGTATGAGTCCTTCTTGGTAACCAAGTTGAGGCGTCGATAATCGATGCAAAACCGAGGGGTTTGATCCTTCTTCGGCACAATAACGACTGGGGCACCCCATTCCGACATCGAAGGTCGGATCACCTTAGCTTCACTCATCCTCTTCACTTCTCCATCAACGATCTCTCGTTGCCTAGGTCCCGCTCGGTGCGGTTGTGAGCGGGCGGGTCGTGCGCCTGGTACCAGGTCTATACGATGTTGGGTTGCCCCAATGGTCCCCAAGGCCCCGCCTGTCCACATAACGTCATGCTTTCTTAGCATCCGTCGTACCCCTTCGGCTACCGAAGGGGGAAGGTGGTCGAGGTCAGCCTCGGCCAGTGCCTTCAAGGCCTCTTGGTCCTTTGGCGGCAGGTCCGCCGGAGCCGCCGATGGGTTAGGCTTCCCGTCATCGGGTTGCTGTCGCTCGGTGGTCTCGGCGACCGCCAGTACTTCAAGTGGTTCCACTTGACCTTCCTTATCAGGGGTAAGGATATCTCCTTCGTAGAGTTCGGCAATCCCGAGGATAGTTCCCTTCGGGAGGGTGACTGCCTTACGGCGGTAGTTCGCCATCACTAGGAGGGACGACCCTCCTGCTGGGAGGTCTATGAGACCGTTGGCCATGGTCAACCCATGGCGCTTGTACGTCCGCAAGTTGGACTGGACTCTGCAGATGCCTGCGAGGTCGCAGTTAACCGGGAGGACTGTCCCTGACAACGGCTCAAAGCGAGTTCGCTTGGCCACCCGAAGTGTCTTCGGCTCGACGCTTGCGTACACCTCAGCCACGTTAACGTGGCTTCCTTGTAGCGTCAGGTCCCTGACGATAGCCGTGTGTCCTCGCTTCGTCCCGTCGGCTTCTTGAAGCTCGACGGTCCTCCGGCCTGGCCGGATTGCATCAACGTGAGCGTTGATGAAGGTGCACCCCAGTATGCAGGGCACCGATAGCGTTTCACATACCAGGAAGTCAACTTCCGTGGTGAGATCCCCGATGGTAACCTGCAGCGACATCGCTGCGGTCGTACGAATGAGTCGACCATTCGCGTCCTTGATGGTGGGTCCCCGAGTCACTCTGACTCGTGGAAGCCACTTGTCCGGGAGGGTATCCTTCCGGATAAGGTTGGGTCCAGCCCCTGTATCCAGTACAGGGTAGTACGATCGTGTCGACTGGGGGTCAACCCCCAGTGTGGCTGATACCTTGAAGTTCTCCAAGGTAAACAACACATGTCCTACACCGATATCCGGTGTAGCTCGGGCATCCTGAACAGGGCCCTTGTCTGGTTCAACGTGACGGGGCTTCCCGTCCTCTCCTCCCAACCTTGGAGGTTGGTCATCAATCCCCTGACGCCGTGTCGTCGGGGCCGGAAGGTGTACCCGGGGGTTGATGCGGCGTCGGCTCAACCGCGCTCTCCGTGGGGCTTTCCCCGCGGTACTCCGGGGTGGCTTGCTTGGGTAACCCCAGCGCCCCCCGGTCATCCTTCCTCTTACTCGTTTCCCGCCCTTGGTAGGGTGCTGTCCGCCGGGACATCCGGCTGAGGAGGTGCCCCCTCGACGGCCAGTACTCCACCTGGAGCTGGCTGCCTACCCGGTGCGGGTCCGGGTGCTCGGGCGGGATACCCCCCGGTGGATGCCTTGCGTTGCGCCGCTGCCCGCCGAGACTCCTCGGGGATGAGTGGGCAGGAAGACATCCAGTGCTGGGGATTCCCACACAACATACATCCGGACGTGCCGGTCCCTCCTTGAGTTCGCATCGGGGTAGCCCCGTAGCTGCGGTTGCCTCCCTCGGGCGCCCGAGTGCCTGCTCCCTGGTAGGCCTTGGGTCCTTGGGTCAACCGGAACATGGACTCCCCCAACCGGTTGGGTCGGCCCGCAATCTGCGGAGGTGCCTCCGTACGTACTGCCCATGTAGGCAGGGGCTGGTGGGGGTTACCCGTAACCGGGGCATACCCCGTCGTCCGCACATACGGGACGCGCCGTCCCGCTACCTCGTTGACCTGGAACTGGGTCCCAGCCGGGGCGATGTACGCTACCGTACCGTGCTCATCAATCACCGGCGTCGCCGGTAGCAACAGGTGGCCCTGTTGGTCGACTAGAGGGTCATCCTCACCAATAGGGGTATGTTCGGTCGCCACCAGTACTGGTGCGGCTTTACGTTCCACCTTCTCTTGCCTCGGTACCGGGGTAAGACTGGGCTTGCCTCCCTCACCCTTGGGCTTCGGGGCCAAGGCACACTCCGGGTGTAGAACCCGGTAGGCGTCCCCTAGGGACTTGCACATATGCATCAGTCGACTGAAGTTCGTCCGTGCCGTGTTGGCGCCCCGTGCGGATATCCGCACGTAGTTGGGTACTCCTGCGAACAGGATGGCCCGTAGCTCCCCTTCTCCGAGGAGCTTCCCCAGCTCGTAGTCGAGCTTTTGGATCCGGCGTCCAAACATGTCCTCATCCTCCCAGGACTGGGCGGTGGCAGTGCGAAGGGCCCGATAGTGGTCCTCGCACTTGTTCTCACTGAGGTAGCTGCTCAGCAGCTCCTTCAATATCCCACGGTAATCCATGGGGGTGGCCGCGACCCTCATTCCCGGCATCGGGGATGCCTGGCGAAGAATGCCTCGCACCCGTTCATCAACAAAGAACGGGAGGATCTCCAGGGCCAGCCCCTCGTTAACGAGCGCCTTGTCTGCGGCTGCCTTGAAGCTAGTCAAGAAGCCGATGACTGCCAACGGGCGTCCGTTCGGCCCCCCGAACATAGGGACTCCCTTCATAAGGGTCTGCATAGAGCGGATCGCCCGATGCGACGTATTACGCATCGATTCCGATACGGTGGTAGAGCGGTCCTCCAAACGATAACGTTCCGGAGTAAGGACCGACCGGAAGACCTCGTTGACGATCTCCGTGTCAGCGTCCTGGATATCCAGTCGCTTAGCCAGTTGATGAGCGAACTCATCGGACTCCATCCGCTTCAGTAGGCTCGCAGTTACCTGCGCGGTCATAGCTTCCACCACTGAAGATGGTACTTCAGGCGTCGGCACCTCGGGAACCCGAGTTGCCAGGGCTCCTTCGTCGTGGGGGTACTGCGAGAGGGTACCCCCTCCCCCAATAACCGACTCTCCCCCGGCGTACGTATCCGCCGGGTCGTGTCCGCGGAGTCCGCTTCGGGTGCTCCGAGCGTATCGCTCCGTGTGACTCCGTTCCAACTCTGCCGACGAGTCGGACCCATATCCCATTGTGTCCGGGGGTTGTCCAGGAGTAGCAACACCGGGGTTGACCCTGGTGGACTCCGAAAGTAGTCCGGCCGGTTCGAACCGTACCGGTGTGGGAGGAACACGACGGGGTCCCGTCGTGTGCCGTGTTGACATCAACACTGCCATTGCGTCCTCCGTCCGATCTTGACGGGCGTCGAGCCCGGAAAACCGGGCCTCGATGCGGGCCAATGATGCCATCAGGGAATCCCCTGGTGAAGGAGGCGGCGGAGTGAGGTCGGTCGACGACAGTTGAGGCGGGCCCCCGCCTCCTGCCGTCCGAGCCGTGCCAAACGTCGATCCGGCACCGGAAAGCATTGGCGTCTCAATGTTATCGATCGGGTTACCGATCCCGGTTCCCGTAGTCACCTCCGGAGTCGGCGTCGACGCCGATCCGTCATCTTGAACGTTCCCCGTCTCTTGGGTAGACATAGTCACAATCAGTCCACCGACGCAACGATCACCACGAATAAGAGAGCGAGGGGGTAGATTGGGGAGAGTAACAGTAGATCACAGTCACAGGTAAGAGCTCAACACAATCGATCAGGTCGCAACACCACGAGTACAAGAAAAGGACCGGATCCCTATCCGTGTGCCAGGGCCGAAGACGGCGTCACCACAAGGGTGACGGAAACCCGTCCCCTGCTGCTCCACCAATGTAGCACAATAGGAATCCGTCGCACGTCCACTCTCAGGGAACACTCACCAAGGGGGATCGGCACCAACGTCACCGGGAGGCCAAGGTTGCTGTCCTTGGAGCGCAAGCCACGGGACCAAGATGGGAGCCCAAATGGGAGGGGTTTGTTGTTCTACCTTGGCCGGCGGTGGATTCGCCACCGGCCCCCTCGTTATAAACCCTCGGAGACACTACTAACTACCCTCCACCCCAAGATGCAAGTCCCTCTGGTCATACGTAACTTATAGATACCGTGACCAGCTCGGACTCTCAAATTGAAGTTAAGGATTAGAAGTAGCCCCCCTGATATTAGGGTCACAATACGGACAACCATATTGCTACACCCGCCTCGAGTTGAGGGGGACTCGGATCGTGGGTATACGGGTGGCCTCCCCAGCGTGGGTGTAGCACAATAGGGATCCGTCGCACGTCCACTCTCAGGGAACACTCACCAAGGGGGATCGGCACCAACGTCACCGGGAGGCCAAGGTTGCTGTCCTTGGAGCGCAAGCCACGGGACCAAGATGGGAGCCCAAATGGGAGGGGTTTGTTGTTCTACCTTGGCCGGCGGTGGATTCGCCGCCGGCCCCCACGTTATAAACCCTCGGAGACACTACTAACTACCCTCCACCCCAAGATGCAAGTCCCTCTGGTCATACGTAACTTATAGATACCGTGACCAGTACGGACTATCAACTTGAAAGCCAAGGATTAGAAGTAGCCCCCCTAATATTAGGGTCACAATACGGACAACCATATTGCTACATATCCCCCCCTTAGATTCGGCCCGTCCTCGGGTCGAGTTGCATTCGGGTTACCGAATGTAAGTGGGTCGCGTGACTGTTTACCCGTCGGGTGGGGCTTTGCGCCCCGTCGCGACAGACACCCCTTTTCGAGGTTGTCTGAGGGGGGTGCCCCCCTTTGTGTGGTACACACACGATCCGTTTTCCGGACCGTTAAATTCCCGATGCGGGTTCTGTTCACGACCCCCCTTTCCGAGGGGTGGTGCAAGCAGATCCGCCACCAGGTGCCTGGTGGTAGGGGGGCCCCTCTCGTGTGGACGATTGAGTGGGGGCGGGAACTGCCCGCGTTGCGCGGGGGCGGTTGGGGGTGACCCCCCTTGCTTACCCCGTGTGGGGGGGCGTGGCTCCGGTCCAGGTGCCTGGGTGGAGCGCCCCCGTAGCTCGGCTGGCGCGGGTCGTCCCGCGCTGCCGTATCGCTCGTGCCCAGCTGTGTGGTCATAAGCGCGGGTGCCCGCGCTTCCATGGCTCGTCCGTGCGAGCGTTCTCTGTACCGGGTCGAGCCGGCCTCGGCTTTTCTGCAAGGGGCGCCCCTGCCACCCCGGTTGCACCATGTCCGACCCCCAGGTACCCAGGGGCGAGGACGACCTCCTGCCTGAAGAGGGGGAAGAGGTGATGGTGGACGACGTTCCCGTCTCCGCCACCGCCGCCGAGTGCTTCCTAGCGAGCTCGTCGGAGGACGAGGACGACCGGGTGACCGTTCGTGTGGCCCCGGACGGTGCTCCGGGCGGTTTGTCGTCCGTGTGCAGCGGCACGACGGCTCCGTCGGGTGGCGGGCAACCGCGGGTAGCTGCTGCGTCTACCCCTACTCCTCCGGCGGCCCGGATGGCTTCTGTCGCCGGTGCCGGCGCGGCTCAACCTCAAGACGGCGTCGCCGGCGTGTCGGGCGGTTATGGTGGCACCCCGACCGGGACGGCGGGTCAAGACGGCGCGGGTGCCCGCCCGGGTGGTTCATCCGCGGCGGCGGGTGGCGGGTCTACCCCTGCTGCCCCCGAGGTGCCCCCGTCGGGCTCGGGTGGCGGCGTTGCTCTGCCCGCGGTGCCGCGGGCGTCTGGCGGTCAAGGTGGGTCTACACCGATGGCAGTGGACTCCGGTAGTTACTCCGGGCGGGCGCCCGCCCTTCTTCTTCCTGCTCGGCCGCGTGCGACTCCGGCGCCGGCCCCTCTTCCGGTGGGGCATCCCCTGGCGCCCCCTATTCTTCCTGGTCCTGCCCGGGTTGCCCCGTTGGGTGGCGGCGTCGCCGTGGCGGCGGGTCAACCCGCCATGTCGATGTTCGACTTGGTGGCTCGGGTTCGAGGCCTGACTGTGCAATAGTCAATGGAGTCCGATGGGCGGATGCGGGTGGACTTCCACCTGCCCCATCCCCGTGGAGAGTCCTCCCGGCGCGTCAAGGTGGACCCGAGTTGGGAGCGGGAGCTGGTGCGGCTGGTCAACCAGCCGAACGCGGTCCGGGTGGAACACCATTGGATCCTGAGTCAGCCGGACGACCGGCATGCGCAGCTCTGGCGTACTCGGGTGGGACGAGGTGAGGTCTACCTCGACCCCGCCTTCGGGGTATGCGACCTGATTGCTCCCGCGTTGCCGCGGGAGGTTGACTACCCGGCTAGTGCTCGGGGGATTGCGGCGGCGGCGGCGCCGGTTGCGTTCGGGGAGACGGTGGGCGATACCGGTCGGTATCCCGACTTTGACTACTACCCGGGGGTACCCCCGTATCTGTCGTTGGCTGCTCCCTACCCGCCTATGGCGGGTTTGAAGTCGGCGTCGAGCTGGCGACGTAACCATGGTGTCATGGCGGATGCGTTCCGCACCGATATAACGTGTGCGTTGCAGACCGGCAACGGTCGTGCGCCTGTATACACTCCCGTGCGCCCGCCTCTGTGGCAGTAGGGGTGGGAACCCGCCCCTGCTTTCCGGTTTGACACCGGCCCTTGTCTCCGATACTTCGGGAGTGTGTTGGCCTCCCGGCCGGTCCACCCGTTGCAAGGTACCTTCACCCTTGAGGTTACCCTCGGGCAGGCGTCCTCCTTCTTGCTGTCCGTCCGACGGCAGGGGCGCCTGTTTCATCTTCCGACGGGTGTCCGTCGGCACATCGCGTAGTTGGGCGTGGACCTGATAGCTGCCAAGACCGGGTTGGCCCGGGAGTTCGACGCCCTGCTGGCTGTTCACGATGCCGTGAACTGATTTGGGGTGTTGGCCCTTCCCCCGTACCGGGACCCGCAGGCTGGGGCTACCCCCTTGCCTCGTCACTCGTTGCGTATCCGGCGTACTCAGCCGGGTGAGTCCAGTTGCCATGGGTGGGCATCCACCGAGGCTGTTGCTGACCTGGGTATTCCCATGGTTATCCATGACCCTCTTCAGGTCCTTGCCCCGTGGTTCGGTAACCCGATACCGGCGGCGGTTGGCCGTCGTCCCCGAGAGTGGGGCTCTGCGGGTGGGGAGCGTGAGGTGTCCCGTCGTCGGGCGGAGCCCCGCCGGGGTTACGGTGGAGCCCCTTCGGTAGGGTCCTACCGAGCCTCGTATCAGGTGCCACCGGCTCCTGTGGTAGCCGTGTCGGCTCCTCTGGCTCCTCTGGCTGCGCCAGTGTCCGCTCCCGCCCCTGTCATACAAGACGGGGGTCCCCGTCTCTGGTATGAGGGCGTTGACGCCCTTGTTACCCGCGCAATGCGGGAGGGTCTCTCTGTTAGCTGGGGGGATATCCCCCCAGGTGCCGCGCTAGTTGGGTCAGCGCGTTGCTTCGGTGGCGTGCTTGACCGCCTCCAGAAAGCTCTGGAGGACGTGGAGGCTGGCCGCAGCACCCTCGTCCAGCTATGCACCGAGGTAACTCGGGTGATCGACCGTCGTGACATTGCCGACAGGTGGAGCACGGAGGTATACGCGCTTACGCGTGAGTGGCCTCCCTCGGGCAGTGGGTCTACCCACTGAGGAGTGTTATTGTCTGTACGGGAGAGGGACCCGGTGGCCCTTATGGTGGCCGGGTAGTAGTGAGTGTAAACTCATCCCCCGCTGGGGGCATTGCTTGCCTCTGTTTGCTGCCCTGGGGAGTACCCCTTCTGGCTCAGTGGTGCCTTGCCTCCCGTCCAACTTCTTCCGGTTGGTTCATGCTTGGGGAGGTTATCCTCCCTCACTTTGTGTCTTGGCTTTGGGAGGTCATCCTCCCGTGTAAGCCCCCTAGTTACTTCGATATTATCGAAGTTAGCCTTTACCTTTAAGTTAACTTATTAAGGTTCAGGTTTTACTTAGTTGCCTAAGCTTGGTTCGACTTAGAAACCTAAGTCTGATTTGACTTAGAAACCTAAGTCTGCCGTAACCATGTCACACCCTACTTATTAGGTATAAGCCTGACCCCCCAACAGCCGAAGTCGGTGTCGGTTGGGTTGTTACAGTAGGCGTCGTCGCCTCATGTAAGGCATGAGGAGTTGGCGGGGTATATTTGCCGCCTGTTCCCAGGTGGGTGAGTCGTATCCGACCCACATAACCTTGACGTACCAGGGTCCTGGTAGGTCCGGGTCGGTGTGTCCGACCACGCTCTCTACTTGGTATGGAATCCCATCCGGTCCCACCGGGTCCTCTGACCGGTGGGTTGTAAGAGCTTCATGTAGCAACCCAGCTGGTACCGGCTGAGGCTGTTCCGGCTTCGGAGCAGGTGTCACATCATTGAGGTTGATGCGTTGTATCTCCGTGTCGGAGTGCAGGATTACAGAGTGATCATCTCTGTGTAAGATCTGGTGCGGTCCCTTGACCGGTTGCATAAGCTTGTTCCCTCGGATCTTCTGGTGTCTGATGTAGACCCAGTCACCTGTTACCAGGGTTGCGTTGCGCACCCGTAACCGGGCGTCGAAGTTCTTCTTGTATCGAAGTTGTGTACGGTCAAGGGCACCCTTGAGCTTGGGCATCATCCACGATAGCTTGGCCTACCAAGCTAAGTGGATCCGTTCGGCCGGTCGGCCCTTCGGTATATCATACCGGGTGCATCTGCCTGGTGGCAGCGCCAGGTTACCGACGCCTAATGGCATGACCCACTCCAGCGGAGCGATGTTTGTGCTCCGATGTGGCCTGGCATTGTATGCCAGGGTGAGTACGGACAGAAGCCTGTCCCAAGTGTTCGTGTGCTCGGCCACGTAGCACTGTAGCATCTTTACGATGGTGCGGTTGAACCGCTCCACCTGTCCGTTGGTTTGCGGGTGGTAGTCGGATGCCCGACGTGGTTCGATACCGAACATGCCCAGGACCTTAGTGCAGAATGCCGACGTAAGGTTTGCTCCGTTGTCGGAGAGGAGTTGCTTCATGACTCCGTATGCACTGATCCAGTGGTCAACCACTGCGTTCATGATGGTGTATGCCGTATCATTCGGGATGGCTGCCGCTCGTGACAGCTTAGTGAACCGGTCAGACATGACCAGGATGTACCTGTTCCCTTCTTCCGTTACCGGAAGTGGCCCGAGTATGTCGATAGCGACCTGCTCGTTGGGCCCATCAGGTGGGAATAGCTTCATGGCAGACGCCTGCCTATGCAGACTCATGCGGTTATGCGCACAGGGGTGGCATCCCCTTACGTGGTCGACCACGTCGACGGCCATTGCTGGCCAGTAGAAGAACTTTCGCATTGCTGCGAACATACGTGAACCCCCCGGGTGTCCGGCTGTAGGGTTCTCGTGTTCTCGTTCCATGACGGCTTGCCGTAAGGACACGGGAACCACGACTTGATGTCGTCCATCGGCGGGTGCCCGCCGGTATATGAGTCCGTCTTCGTTCTCGGAGAAGATGCCGGCCGTACCGGCCAGGAGGTTAGCACGATGACGTCTACAGTCGTCGTCATTGGCCTGTGCCTCGCGGAAGTCCGCGAGGGTCAATGGGCACGCAAGGTGTGCCATGGTATGGTCAACCATACCCTGGGTAGCGTTACCCACCATGCAGACCGGTACCACCGGGATGTCCTCGTCCACCGGGCGGGTATCCCCGCTCGGGGTGTCGAGTCGAGACAATGCGTCTCCGAGATGGTGGGTTGACCCAGCCTTATACACGGTACGGTAGTCGTGCTCGGCCATTTTTAGCCTCCATCGGGCTAGCCTCCCATGGCTATCGGAATCCTTGTCACCAAGGTTGAGGAGCCATCGTAGGGGTTCGTGGTCGGACCTCACGATGAACCTGGAACCCTCCAGGTATGGACGGAGCAGTTGCACTGCCCATATAACTCCGAGGCATTCACGCTCGGTGGCACTATAGTTACGCTCAGCCGGGTTGAGTGTCCGGCTGAAGTATCCTACCGGACGTAGGTCCGGGATAACGTTATCGGTACCGATCAACGTCTCCCCCTGTAGCAGGGTGCATCCCACTTGGGTGTCGCACGCATCGACATCGATGACGAAGGTACCCCGTCTATGCGGTAACGCAAGGACGGGTGGGGATAGTAGGGCTCGCTTCAGCGACTCGAATGCCTCCTCTTCGCTAGGCGAAGGGGGTTGGAGTACCTTGGGCAGGGTACTGCTCGTAAGAACCGTTAACGGTTTAGCTATCCGAGCGAAGTCCTTGACGAACCGTCGGTATACATTGCACATTCCCAGGAAGCTCTTGAGCTGTGTCTGGGTGTTAGGGAACCGGGCATCCCGGAGTGCCCGGGTATTGGCTTCGAGTACCCCTAGTTTACCAGGGGTTATCTGGTGGCCCAGATACTCGACCGTCTGTTGGAAGAAGGCGCACTTCTTCAGACGCAGGGTTACCCCGGCGTTCCGCAAGAGGCTGAGTACCTCGTCAATATGTTGCACATGGTCATCCATGTTACGCGAGAAGACGATGACGTCATCGAGGTACACTAGGCAGTTACGCCACTTCACCCCCGACAGTATAATGTCGATAGCCCGCTGGAATGTAGCGGGGGCATTGGACAATCCGAAGGGCATCCTTAGGAACTCGTACACTCCACTGTGACAGACGAATGCCGTCTTGGGGATATCCTCGTCCGCCACCGGGATCTGCCAGTATCCGGCATTGCAGTCGATGGTGGTAAACACCGTAGCTTCCCCCAGGGAGTCGATGCATTCATCCATCCTTGGTAAAGGGTAGGAGTCCTTCTTGGTAACCAAGTTGAGGCGTCGATAATCGATGCAAAACCGAGGGGTTTGATCCTTCTTCGGTACGATAACGACTGGGGCACCCCACTCCGACATCGAAGGTCGTATCACCTTCGCTTCACTCATCCTCTTCCCTTCTCCATCAACGATCTCTCGTTGCATAGGTCCCGCTCGGTGCGGTTGTGACCGGGCGGGGCGTGCGCCTGGTACCAGTTCAATACGATGTTGGGTTGCCCCAATGGTACCCAAGGCCCCGCCTGTCCACATGACGTCATGCTTTCTTAGCATCCGTCGTACCCCTTCGGCTACCGAAGGGGGAAGGTGGTCGAGGTCAGCCTCGGCCAGTGCCTTCAAGGCCTCTTGGTCCTTTGGCGGCAGGTCCGCCGGAGCCGCCGATGGGTTAGGCTTCCCGTCATCGGGTTGCTGTCGCTCGGTGGTCTCGGCGACCGCCAGCACCTCAAGTGGTTCCACTTGACCTTCCTTGTCAGGGGTAAGGATATCTCCTTCGTAGAGTTCGGCAATCCCGAGGATAGTTCCCTTCGGGAGGGTGACTGCCTTACGGCGATAATTCGCCATCACTAGGAGGGACGACCCTCCTGCTGGGAGGTCTATGAGACCGTTGGCCATGGTCAACCCATGGCGCTTGTACGTCCGCAAGTTGGACTGGACTCTGCAGATGCCTGCGAGGTCGCAGTTAACCGGGAGGACTGTCTCTGACAACGGCTCAAAGCGAGTTCGCTTGGCCACCCGAAGTGTCTTCGGCTCGACGCTTGCGTACACCTCAGCCACGTTAACGTGGCTCCCTTGTAGCGTCAGGTCCCTGACGATAGCTGTATGTCCTCGCTTCGTCCCGTCGGCTTCTTGAAGCTCGACGGTCCTCCGGCCTGGCCGGATTGCATCAACGTGAACGTTGATGAAGGTGCACCCCAGTATGCAGGGCACCGATAGGGTCTCACACACCAGGAAGTCGACTTCCGTGGTGAGTTCCCCGATGGTAACCCGCAGCGACATCGCTGCGGTCGTACGAATGAGTCGACCATTCGCGTCCTTGATGGTGGGTCCCCGAGTCACTCTGACTCGCGGAAGCCACTTGTCCGGGAGGGTATCCTTCCGGATAAGGTTGGGTCCAGCCCCTGTATCCAGTACAGGGTAGTACGATCGTGTCGACTGGGGGTTAACCCCCAGTGTGCCTGATACCTTGAAGTTCTCCAAGGTAAACAGCACGTGGCCTACACCGATATCCGGTGTAGCTCGGGCATCCTGAACAGGGCCCTTGTCTGGTTCCATGTGACGGGGCTTCCCGTCCTCTCCTCCCAACCTTGGTGGTTGGTCATCAATCCCCTGACGCCGTGTCGTCGGGGCCGGAAGGTGTACCCGGGGGTTGATGCGGCGTCGGCTCAACCGCGCTCTCCGTGGGGCTTTCCCCGCGGTACTCCGGGGTGGCTTGCTTGGGTAACCCCAGCGCCCCCCGGTCATCCTTCCTCTTACTCGTTTCCCGCCCTTGGTAGGGTGCTGTCCGCCGGGACATCCGGCTGCGGAGGTGCCTCCTCGACGGCCAGTACTCCACCTGGAGCTGGCTGCCTACCCGGTGCGGGTCCGGGTGCTCTGGCGGGATACCCCCCGGTGGATGCCTTGCCTTGCGCCGCTGTCCGCCGAGACTCCTCGGGGATGAGTGGGCAGGAAGACACCCAGTGCTGGGGATCCCCACACAACATACATCCGGACGTGCCGGTTCCCCCTTGAGTTCGCATCGGGGTAGCCCCGTAGCTGCGGTTGCCTCCCTCGGGCGCCCGAGTGCCTGCTCCCTGGTAGGCCTTGGGTCCTTCGGTCAACCGGAACATGGACTCCCCCAACCGGTTGGGTCGGCCCGCAATCTGCGGAGGTGCCTCCGTACGTACTGCCCATGTAGGCAGGGGCTGGTGGGGGTTACCCGTAACCGGGGCATACCCCGTCGTCCGCACATACGGGACGCGCCGTCCCGCTACCTCGTTGACCTGGAACTGGGTCCCAGCCGGGGCGATGTACGCTACCGTACCGTGCTCATCAATCACCGGCGTCGCCGGTAGCAACAGGTGGCCCTGTTGGTCAACTAGAGGTTCATCCTCGCCCGTAGGGGTATGTTCGGTCGCCACCAGTACTGGTGCGGCCTTACGTTCCACCTTCTCTTGCCTCGGTACCGGGGTAAGACTGGGCTTGCCTCCCTCACCCTTGGGCTTCGGGGCCAAGGCACACTCCGGGTGTAGAACCCGGTAGGCGTCCCCTAGGGACTTGCACATATGCATCAGTCGACTGAAGTTCGTCCGTGCCGTGTTGGCGCCCCGTGCGGATATCCGCACGTAGTTGGGTACTCCTGCGAACAGGATGGCCCGTAGCTCCCCTTCTCCGAGGAGCTTCCCCAGCTCGTAGTCGAGCTTTTGGATCCGGCGTCCAAACATGTCCTCATCCTCCCAGGACTGGGCGGTGGCAGTGCGAAGGGCCCGGTAGTGGTCCTCGCACTTGTCCTCGCTGAGGTAACTGCTCAGCAGCTCCTTGAGGATCCCACGGTAATCCATGGGAGTGGCCGCGACCCTCATTCTCGGCATCGGGGATGCCTGGCGAAGAATGCCTCGCACCCGTTCATCAACAAAGAACGGGAGGATCTCCAGCGCCAGCCCCTCGTTAACGAGGGCCTTGTCCGCGGCTGCCTTGAAACTAGTCAAGAAGCCGATAACTGCCAACGGGCGTCCGTTGGGGCCTCCGAACATAGGGACTCCCTTCATAAGGGTCTGCATAGAGCGGATCGCCCTATGCGACGTATTACGCATCGATTCCGATACGGTGGTAGAGCGGTCCTCCAAACGATAACGTTCGGGAGTCAGTACCGAGCGGAAGACCTCGTTGACGATCTCCGTGTCAGCGTCCTGGATATCCAGTCGCTTCGCCAGTTGATGAGCAAACTCATCCGACTCCATCCGCTTCAGTAGGCTCGCAGTTACCTGCGCGGTCATAGCTTCCACCACTGAAGATGGTACTCCAGGCGTCGGCACCTCGGGAACCCGAGTTGCCTGGCTTTCGTCGTCGAGGGGATACTGTGAGAGGGTACCCCCTCCCCCAATAACCGACTCTCCACCGGCGTAAGTATCCGCCGGGTCGGGTCCGCGGAGTCCGCTTCGGGTGCTCCGAGCGTATCGCTCCGTGTGACTCCGTTCCAACTCTGCCGACGAGTCGGACCCATATCCCATTGTGTCCGGGGGTTGTCCAGGAGTAGCAACACCGGGGTTGACCCTGGTGGACTCCGAAAGTAGTCCGGCCGGTTCGAACCGTACCGGTGTGGGAGGAACACGACGGGGTCCCGTCGTGTGGCGTGTTGACATCAACACTGCCATCGCGTCCTCCGTCCGCTCCTGGCGAGCGTCGAGTCCGGAAAACCGGGCCTCGATGCGGGCCAATGATGCCATCAGGGAATCCCCTGGTGAAGGAGGCGGCGGAGTGAGGTCGGTCGACGACAGTTGAGGCGGGCCCCCGCCTCCTGCCGTCCGAGCCGTGCCAAACGTCGATCCGGCACCTGAGAGCATTGGCGTCTCAATGTTGTCGATCGGGTTCCCGATCTCGGTTCCCGTAGTCACCTCCGGAGTCGGCGTCGACGCCGATCCGTCATCTTGAACGTTCCCCGTCTCTTGGGTAGACATGGTCACAATCAGTCAACCGACGTAACAATCACCACGAATAAGAGAGCGAGGGGGTAGATTGGGGAGAGTAACAGTAGATCACAGTCACAGGTAAGAGCTCAACACAATCGATCAGGTCGCAACACCACGAGTACAAGAAAAGGACCGGATCCCTATCCGTGTGCCAGGGCCGAAGACGGCGTCACCACAAGGGTGACGGAAACCCGTCCCCTGCTGCTCCACCAATGTAGCTCAATAGGGATCCGTCGCACGTCCACTCTCAGGGAACACTCACCAAGGGGGATCGGCACCAACGTCACCGGGAGGCCAAGGTTGCTGTCCTTGGAGCGCAAGCCACGGGACCAAGATGGGAGCCCAAGTGGGAGGGGTTTGTTGTTCTACCTTGGCCGGCGGTGGATTCGCCGCCGGCCCCCACGTTATAAACCCTCGGAGACACTACTAACTACCCTCCACCCCAAGATGCAAGTCCCTCTGGTCATACGTAACTTATAGATACCGTGACCAGTACGGACTATCAACTTGAAAGCCAAGGATTAGAAGTAGCCCCCCTAATAATAGGGTCACAATACGGCCAACCATATTGCTACAGTGGGGCGGCCCAGTGGAAGGTGAGGGGAGGTGGTGGTGATGGTGAAGTGTGAACTGAAGAGAGCAAGCTGCCAAGTGGGCAAGCTTGAGGAGAGGGGCGGTCAACGTGACCGCCTCCACATCCGCGTTACGTACTCGCTGGGGGACAGCAAGTCGCGCCCCCAACGCCGAGACGTGCGTTTACGCACCCCCTCACAGGGCCGACCGGGTCGGTCGGAACTGAGGAGAGGGGAGTGTGGCAGTATTGACCCCCAGGTAGGGGGGCAACACGTGCCATGCAAGGGGCGGCAGGCCACTAGCCTGATCCGTTCCTCCCCCTGCATTTGGGTCCATATTCCCTAAGTTTGGGATAGTTAGCTTAGTAGTAATCCAACTTGGATTTGAGGGTTTTCTGCATTTATCGTCTTGAATTTTCGTGTGGCCCGGTGGGCAGGTGCTGGGGTGGGAGATTCTGAGTGGCGAGATTCTGAGTGGACCCTGGGGGGATAAGGGGAGGGACAGCGGGGCTTGGCCCTGCGTCCCCGTCCCGACCAAGAAACTGTTGGACCACACACCATCCTCTTGTTTGTCCGTGGGGGGTTTGCCCCACAACAGGGACAGAGTGTGTGCGACTTGCACTTCTTCCGGTTCCCCCGACACGGGAGGCAGCCCTTGCACACCGCCCCAACTTGGGTGCCGTGCGTGCAAGTGGTTTTTGCCACACAGCCCGTACCAGTTGTCACCTACGAGAAGCGGAGACGTACAGCGCACAAACGCAGAGACGCACAGACCGTGGCAACACCGACCTCCTCCCCCCCCCCGCCCTCCCCCGACAGATGGAATAGTAGCGCGGCGTAGCCGCCGCGGAGCTAAAGCGGCGGCGGTGCAGCCATCCGCTGGTATAAGCCACGTACACGAGGGGTCTGCGAGCGCGTCGCGCCCGACACGCGGTCTCGTCGTGCACCACCGAGCAGCACACAGCGCGCCAGCTGCGCGCTTGCCCCGTCGCGCTGTGCGCAAACTATGAGATGGAGCGCAGCACAACAGGCGCGCCGCCGCGCGACTCGTGTGCGCGGCGAGGAGCGCTGGCGATCCCTCACCGCAAAGTCCCAGGCGCACCGCAGCGCACTCTGCCGCCTCACGGCGATCGCCCACGGCCAAGTCCCAGCTGTACTGGTCAACCACCCCAAAGCTGGGGGAACAACCACCCCAAAGCTGGGGGAACAACCACCCCAAAGCTGATCCCTCATTGGCCAATCTGCCTTCGATGTACTGGAGCAGTACATCGAAGGCTTCGATGTACTGCTGCAGTACATCGAACGCTGTGGTTTCCACCTCACCATGTAGCGTCACAACCCCGGTGCTGTCAAAGTCCCAGTCGCGTCAAAACCCCGGTGCCGTCAATACGCCCCGACAACGCGCCTCCTCGAAGCGCCCCACCAGCGACCCGCCCCCACCCCACCCCGCGCGCCCTCCCTGTTCCGCTAGTCATACCTGAGCGGCCGCACCTCATTGATTTGTTTGGCTGTGCTCTACGGCGGCGGATGCCGTGGCAAGGCGCGGATCGTGACTGGATCCCGCGACCACATTGTTCGGGAATGGGACGTGGACAGCGGCCAGTGCCTGGCCGTAGCCTCTACTGAGCGGCCACACGGGCGAGGTAGCTAGAGTGCTTGGCAGTGCTGGACGGCGGCGCCGACGACGGCTCGTCGCGCGTCGTGACGGGATCGCGCGACCGCAGCACGCGGGTGCGGGACTTGATCAGTGGCCGGTGCGTGTCAATGCTGAGCGGCCTCGCCGGCGCGGTGATGTGCTTGGCAGCACTGGGCGGCTGTGGGCGCGACGGCGGGTTGCGTGTCGTGCCGGGATTGTGCGACCAGAGAGTGCTGGAGGGTCACACAGCCAGGGTCACCTGCGTGTGCGTGGTGGAGGTGGGCGCTGGTGGTGGGGGTGGTGGGTCGGGGGGGACGGTGCAGCGGGTGGTGTCGGGTTCGGATGACCGCACGCTTGTGTGGGATGTCGCTTCGGAGGAGTCTTTCGTGCAGCAATACTCTGTTGCTGTTCCTGGACGTTTTTCTGAGCTGGTCCCTGTCGCAGGTCATCCTTCGCTTCTATTAGTGGCGTGTCGTTATGAAGGGATGGTGCTGGTGGATGCTTCTGTCGGCGATGGGCGGCCATTGGTGTCCGTTCCTGGCACAACCTGCGTTATCTTCGTCGGTGAGCACCGCATGGTGCTCGGTACCACCAGCGGTCACTTGCACGGGGCGCGCCTGTTGCTCTAGGCTAACCCCCCGCTGCACGCGACCCACCTTTCTGTTGCATGCTCGCACTCCTGCTGCCCGCACACTTCCGACCCTGCTTTCCTGGGTTGTGGCCAGGTCGACTTCTTGCAGCACTCTCGGCCGCACACATTTGTGAGGGGCCTCCCACTACCTCCTCGTCTCACCTGGCCTTCCGGTGGGTGTCGCGCACGCCCTCACCCCCTGGGGACCCCCGTCCACTGCCTTGCGTCATCCTCAGCTCTAGTGTCGGTATGTGGGGCGACGCAGCCCACCCAGGTGGAGCGGGCGGCGCGCACGTCCGCCGGGGCGGCGGTCCTTGACGACGCCGCCGGGGTTGCCCCCTGCCCAATCCTTTTTTGTTCTCTCCTTTTCTATTGCCCGGTCGCCAATGCCGACCGGCACCACCCACCCGCCGGCGTCACCGTCGCTGATGGAGGCTCAGTGAGACGGTGGCCAACGGTCGGTGCCTGTCCTCACAGACGCGGTGGTCACGGTTGTTAACGACGGTGCTGAGTGTCGCCCGGTGTCTCGCTGTACGGGCGGCTGTGCTGTCCCTCGCCGACTTTCCCTGCGTCCTGCTTAGTGTCAATGACGGCGTTGCGGTGGCTCGGCGGCTATGCATCCAAGAGAGGGGCGGCAGGTGGCCGTAGCTGGACTCCCCTTCTTTCGGGAATGGCGCCCAACGCGGGCCTCCTTCCCACCCTGTGTGGCGACAGGGGGGAAGAGAGCACCGCTGCCGGGGCCGCTTTCCGTGACGTCAGCGTTTGGGGTGGGCGGCCCTACGCCGGCCCCATGATGGCTGGCCGCCACCGACGCCGCGGCGAGGGCATGGGTGGTGTTGGCCCTGAAGGCTGCTGGCGAGACCTCACCAGTGCTGCGGCCGTCGCGGAGTTGCCCGCGGTGTGTGCGAGGAAAGTGGGAACCGCGGTGCCGTAGAGACGCGCTGAAAATGTGCTGTGGGACGGTGCCTTCGTCATGGCAGGGGCCGGTCAAGAGTCGTTCCCCGCTCCTTTTCTTAAAGTTACCGCGCGCCAGCGCCGTTGCCCCCTTTCCCCGCGCCCCCCCCCCCCCAAGCCACCCCATGTGTTTCCTCGTACTACCTTTTAAGTGGGGCAAAGGTGGTCGACGTGAGAAGGCGATGAGGTCCCGCACGGGCGCGAGCGGCGCCCCCCTCGCCCGCCCGAGCGCGCGTGGGAACGCCGCGAGCCAATTCAATGCCACAGGGGCGGCCGCTCACCGGCCTAAAGCTTTAGAAAGCGGGCCGACCAGACGAGCGACACATTCCGATGCAGAGGCTGGTCTGGTGGTGTTGCCCTCAAGAGGGGGTACGGCGGTCACCCCGACGACAGTCGCTCCGCGCATGCCGGCGGGCATGCTCCTCTTTCATCTGCTACCGGGGGATGGAAAGAGCAATGCTTTGACCTCCCCCTGAGCGTACGTTTGCGGTGTCTCAGACAAAGGAAGGCGCAGGAGCTGAGATCCAGCCAACCCGGCGCAGCTGTGCAGCCCTGCCGTTCACCTAGCGAGACAACTTCATCAAAACGCGACATGTGCATGCAGGGGGGGGCGTGCGGGGCAGGCGGGCGTGCGAGGTAGGCGGGCGTGCCGGTAGGTGGGCGTGCGGGGTAGGCGGGCGTGCGGGGTAGGCGGGCGTGCGGGGCAGGCGGGCGTGCGGGGCAGGCAGGCGTGAGGGGTAAGCGGGCGTGCGGGGCAGGCGGGCGTGCGGGGCAGGCGAGCGTGAGGGGTAAGCGGGCGTGAGGGGTAAGCGGGCGTGCGGAGTGGGCGCCGCGCAATACATGTGCAATAAACACTGAGTACGTAGGTACACACTCCCGGCCCGACAAAAGAGCGCCAAGTGTGAACCGACGAAAACCCCATGGTTCCGCCCCGCGACCATACCAACCCACTGCCTCCCCACCCCCCCCTCTCCCCACCCCATCTCAACTGTTCAACGACGTGAACAGCATGCGGGGCGTCTGCATCTCCTTTTGGGTATTGGCGATGGTGCGCTTCAGGATGCGCTTCTCCCCCCGCACCTGCCGCAGCGCCGCCCGCTGCTTGAGCGACAGCATCGAGTACGTCCCCCGGTCGCGCACCAGGGCATCGTCCTCGTCCAGCGTCCGCATATAGCCTGATAGGGCGGCGGTGCACGCGCCGAGCAGCGCCTGCGCGACCGCCACCTCGTTGCGCTCACATACAAAATCCCCCCAGTCGGCGCCCGAGTCCATTTCCTCCTCTGTGGCCACACAAAAGCGCAGGTACTCGATGAGCTCCATGGGGTAGCGGTCAGCATAGAGGGGGAAGGCCACGGACGAGCCCTCCTCTTGGCCGGCGCCCTCGAGGAACTTGACCTTGCGCGCATACATCGGGTCCGCCTCGTCCACCGCCACCGACACGTCCACCGCGTCGTACGGGTTGCGGTCCACCACAAAGCCATACAGCAACAGCAGTTCGGCGTTGGTCTTTTGCCCATACGTGGTGTACACCTGCTCCATCTTGCCATACGGACGGTCCGTAAACACGCACACGTAGCCTTCGCCCGTAAAGTTCTCCTGGAAGGTGTCAATGTAGGCCCCGCAGTAGGGGTTGTGGTTGAGAAGGTCCGCGTAGGGCACCAGCGCGAGCGTGCCGCTGCCACGCAGGAGGACCAGCCGCGAAAAGAGGACCGCAAACGCCCACTCCCAGGCGGCCTCGGTAAAGACGGCGGGGTCAAACACAGAGCGGGTGCGGCCAAAGAGGCCGTCGGGCCCGTTGGCGTCGGCGTACTCAGACGCCACCTTGCGGCGGAGGCTGGCGGCCGCCGCCACCGTCGGGCTGCCCGCCAGCCAGGCCATCTCCTCGTCCGACCACCTGAAGAGGGGCGTCAGCTCCTCGTCGGCCGGGAGCACCCCCAGGTAGGGGGCGTAAAAGGAGGCGTCGCCGAGGGAGCGCTCCCGGATAAGCAGCGTGGCAATGGCGATAAAGTCGTCCGTGTCGGGCGGCATGGCCGCGCCAAAGGTCTTGAGCGCCACCTCCTTGGTCAGCAACACCGTCAGGGGGAGCTTGAAGAGGGGCTCCCCCTGCACCACCCCCTTGACGGCGATCAGGCCGCGGCCCGACGGCTCCCCGTCGTCCGTCGTCTCGTTTGCAATCGCCAGCGGGTGGGGGGCGCGGCCCCAGGAGCTCTTGTCCGACAGGTACACTCCATTGTCCACCAGCCACGCCTCGAGGGCGCGGCTGGCCGCCGCCGCTTCGCCGGCGGCGCTCGCCCCCGCCGCCGCCGCGGACGGGGGCTCGGTAAAGACCGACCGCCGCGGCCCGTCACCGCCGCCGCCACCGGCAGACGCCGTGACCACGGGCACGGGGGCGCCCCGACATGGGAGGGGGGGAAGGGGAGGCGCACGACCGGCCCCGCACCGGCTCGGCAGCCGCCGCCGCGGCAGGCCAGTCGCCCGCATCGCAGCAGCGGCCGCGGCCGCGGCGCGCCGTGGCAGCGCCGCGGGGGGGGTGGGGAGGAAGGCGGCCAAGGGGGGAGCGCCCGCGGCGGGGCGGTCGGGAAGGGGGGGCATGGTTGGGGGAGGGGGAGCGGGGACAAGGGACAAGACGGGCTGACGGGAAAGGGGGGGGTTGGCGCGCGCGCTGCCGCCGTGGCCGCGGCTTGCAGACGCGGCGGCGTTGACGGAAGACGCTCTGGCGGCACCGTCCAGGACCGACGGCAGCGGCAGCGCCCGTCTGTCGGCAGGGCGTGACGGTTGGAGGGTGGCGGGCGGTGCGGGTCCGTCGCCCCTGGGCTTCGAGACACGGGCGGCGTGACCTCCCTGGGACTGGGAGAGAGATTTCGGTAGCGAAAAAAGACGAAGATGACGAAAAGAGAGGAGCTTCCGTCAAAGGTTGATTGTCTTCAATTGGTATACGTGGCGCCGTTGATCCGGCCCAATTCTGTCGCCGACGGTGCCAATCGCCCTCGGGCGCCTTCCCAGCTGGCCCTGTCGTCCAGGTCCAGCCAGGCCGCGCCGCTTCCTCTTCTTTTGGTACCACAGCTCAAGGCGGTCACTCCTCTTGACTCGGCAACGACGACTCCCCCCTCTCCCCACCCTCGATTCTGTGTCTCCTCCGTCCAACCCCCCCCCCCTCTGGCCTCCCCCACGCCAACTCCATCCTCTTGGTCCACCCACCGCCTTTCTCTACGGTCGCCATCCCCGGCTCTTGTATTTTTCACGCCCGGCGGCGGCCATGGCCACGCCCGGCGACTCCCCCCGGCCGCCTCCTTCTGGCGGCGTGCACATCACGGTGGGGGCGTATGATGGGGCCGTCCTGGGGCTGGCGCTCACCCCCGCCAGCACTGACGCCGCCGCGCGCGGGCGGCGGCGGCGGCGGCGGCGCCCCTCCCTTGGCGCGTCGCCTGCAACGGACGGCGGCGGGGGTGTGGGCGGCAGCAGCACTGGCTCCGCCGGCGGCAGCAGCGACGAAGACGACAATGACGATGACAGTGACGACAGTGGCGGCAGTGACGACGCCGGTGTCGCCTCCGTCCCGACCACCGACGACGACGACGACGACGACGACGACGACGACGACGACGACGACGACGACGACGACGACAGCGACGACGACGAGCTGAGGGATACGGACGACGACGGGGATGTCCCCCCGGTCGTCACCCTCACCACCCGTCACGCCCTGCGGGCCCACTTTGACGGCGGCGCCGGCTCGGTGGTGCGGGCGGTCGCGTCGTTGGGCCGCTACGCCGCGTCGGCCGGCGACGATGGGCGGCTGGCGCTCTACGACACGGTCGGGGGGGTGTCGCTCGGGGAGCTCCCCTGCGAGACCGGGCCCGTCCGTGCGCTGGCGTGGGCGGGTGGCGCCGCCGCCGCCTCGGACGCGGCGGCGGCGGCCAGCCGCAGCGGTCACCCGACGCACCTGCTTGCCGGCTCAGAGGCCGGCGGCATTGCCGTGTGGCGGGTGGGCGGCTGGGTGTGTGAGCGGGTGCTGACGGGCCATACGGGCGCGGTGGCGGCCATTGCCGTGCACCCGACGGCGGCGGTGGCGCTGAGCGTCGCGGCGGACCGGCGGCTGATCCTGTGGGACCTGGTCAAGGGCGAGCGCGTCTTTTGGACGGTACGTGGCCCGGGGGGACGAAGCGTGGTCGGGGGGGGGGGGATGGGGAGGGGTTCATCAAGGGGGGGGGGGTGGCTGACGGCGGTGACGGTGGTGGTGGCGGCGGTGGGGTTTGACTCCCTGCGAGGCGATGAGGTCCCCGCCGTGTGGCCGTCGTGGCCGCTGGCCGACGGGTGGGCATGTCAGCCAGTGCGCCCGCGAGCCATGGTGGCCGCGGCTCGCGTGGGGGCGCCGCGGCGTGCTGCGTCGACTGTGGCCGCTTTGGTGGTGCGCCCTGCCCCCCCGGTGTTCCGCTCTTGTGGGGCTTGTGTGGGACCGTCGCTCACCCTCCGCGTCTTGCTTGTTTTCCTGGCTGTCCCCGGTGCTGCTGTGGCTGCCCCCCCCCCCCCCCCTGTCTTGTTTGCTTCTCTTCCCTCTACCGCTCTTGTCTTTTGCTCCAATTTTTGTTCTTGTTTTTTGTTTCTCTCGTGTCCACAGAAAGTGCGGTCGGCGCCGGCAACCGCCGTCGCGTGGGCCCCCGACGGTGGCCGCTACCTCCTCGTCACCGACAAGGTGGTGAGCGTGTACCTCGCAACGGGGGAGCTGGCGGCGTCGCTGGAGCATCCCAAGCGCGTCCTCGCCGCGGTGTTTACGTCCCCCGTGGGGGTGGCCACCGCGGGGGAGGAGCGGGTCATCAAGGTACGTTGGGGGATGGGTGGGTGGGGGGGGTGTGCTTGAGAAGGCGAGGGGAAATTGGTGGGGGGGGGCGTGGGGGTTGGGGGGGGTTTGCTGGGCGAGGGCACATGGGCGGAAGGACCAGTGCGCGAGGACAGGGCAACGACGTACGAGGGGTGTGTGGGGGGGGAAGGTTGACAAGTAGCCGCTGGCACTGGCGAAGGGTTGATGGGGTGTTGGCGCCGCCAGGCCGCCCGATTAGGACTGCTACTGACGCCCGCTCCATGTGCTGGGTGTGCCGTTGCTTGCCGGCTTGCGTCTGTGGTCTGTCTTCCCCCCCCCCCCCCCCTCCTCCGCCGATGACATTGACCGGCCCCCTTCAGCTGTGGGACTCGCGGGACGCCACCGTCGCCGCCACCTCTGCACCCCACACCAACCGCATTCGCGGGCTGGCGGTGGTGCCCGGCTCGGCGCTGGCGTTCCCCCCCCCCCCCCCGTCACCAACGACGATGGCGACGGCGACGGCGACGGCAACGGCAACGGCAATGGCGGCGACGGTGACGGTGAGGGTCACGGCGGCGCCCCCCGCTGGACCGCCGCCGCCACCCTCCTCTCTGCCGACAGCGACGGCGGGCTGTGCGTGTGGGACGCGTCGGACCTGACCGCCCCGCTGCTGCGGACGCTCCTGCTGGGCGCCCCCCGGGTGACGGGCCTCGCCGCCGCCGCCGTGCCGGCGGGCGACACGGCGCCGCTGCGCGTCCACCCGCGGCGGGGCGCGGCCGCCCCCCCCGGCACGGCCACGGCCTCTGCGGCGGCGGCGGTGGCTGCGGCGGGTGGCGGCGCCGCGGCGGCGGCGGCGGCGCCGCGCGGTGGGGCGGGGGGCCCCCAGCGGCGGCCGCCGGGCCGCGGAGTGGCGGCGGCGGTCGCTTCGGCGGGGCGCGGGGGGGTGCCCGCCAAGCGGGCGCTCGGCATCCGCCTCCTCACCGCCGCCGACCGGGCCAAGCGGGCGGCGAAAAAGGCGGCGCGGGGGAAGAAGCGGGGCAAATCGGGGGGGGGGGGGGGGGGGGGGGGGCGCCGACGGCGGCGGGGGGGGGGGGGACGGGGGGGGCACCGACGCTCCCGACGGGGGGGGGGGGGCGCCGCCGCCCCCGCGGCGACGCGCGTGGACGCCCGGGGGGGGGGACGGGGGGGGGCCCGGTGGCCCCGGTGGCCCCGGTGGCCGTGGCGACCGCGGCGGCCGGGGCGGCAAGGCCGGCGGCATGGGCCGAGGCGCCCAGGGCGGCGGCGGCGGCGGCGGCGGCAAGGCCGGCGGCTGGGCCGGCGGGCCGGCCAAGCCGCGGGGGGTGGTCAAGCCCAAGCGCAAGGGCGGCCGCTGATGGATGGGGGGGGGGGGGGGGGGGGCGTCTGGCGTGAGAGGGGATGCGGGGGGGGGGGCGTGCAGGGTGGAGGTGCCTCGGCGGCACGCAGAGAGCGGGAAGAGCGGTCCAGGCAGGCAGGGGGGTGGGTGTTCCGAGCCACGGAGTGGTGTTTGCCGGGCTGGCGGCGATGCTGATCGAAAAGCTGCCGGCCGTGGCGCCGTGTCCCCCCCCCCCCATCCCGGCACCGGCCTTGGGCGCCCACCGCCAGGCAGTTCAGTCTTCTTCGCACCCAACAAGCGCCCCCCACCCCTCCCCTCCCGATTGTAGGTACACACGTTCGGCTGGCTTTCCTCAGAGGCCATCAAAAAACTCATTCGCGCCCCCCCCCGCGCCGCGGCCGCCCCGCCGCGCGCGCTTGCGCGGCGCCGGCGCCGGGTCGGCCACGAGGCCCGATGGCCGCCGCGGCCGCCGGCCGCCGCCAGCCCCGTTGCCGCCGCCGCTGCCGCTCCCGTCGCTGTCGCTGTCGCTGTCGCTGTCGCTGTCGCTGTCGCTGTCGCTGTCGCTGTCGCTGTCCCGGTCGGCGGCGGTGGCAGGCGCGGCGGCGGCGGCGGCGGGGCCGTCGGCGTCCACCTCGGCGGGCGGGACAAGGTCCCCCACCTCTCCCCCTCCGCGGCCGACGGCGTCGTCCCCCCCGTCACGCACCCGGGCGTCGGGGTCCCCCCCAGCGCCGTCGTCGTCGTCGTCGTCGTCGTCGTCCCCGTCAGCCAGGACGGCCGTGTCACAAAAGCGCACCAGCGGCTCGTGGCCAACCACCGCCAGCGTCGTCCGGTCGGGGGACAGCACCAGGCGCTCAATGGGGAGAGCGTCGACGGCGGCACCCGCCGCCGCCCGCGCCGCCGCCACCGCGTCGGCTTGGCCGTCCACGGCGTCGCCATCATAGCTCCCGTCGTCGTCGTCGTCGTCGTCGTCGCCGTCCGTGTCGTCGTCGTCGTCATCGTCGTCGTCCGTATCTCTGACACGGGGCGCGCTGTCAGGGTCGTTGGGGTCCACCGTGCGGGCACCCTCCCCCCCCCTTCTTCGCCCACCCCCCTTGCCGCCACCGCCACCTGCCGCCGCCGCCGCCGCCGCTGCCGCCGCCGCGGCGTCCGCCACCGGGTCCCCCCCCCCCCCCCCCCTCCCCCGTCATGGGGAGGACGCCAACAAAGCGCATCCCCCCCGCCCCCCGCCACCGCGGCAGCGCCACCACCCGCACCAGCCCGTCGGCAGAGCCCGTCAGCAGGAGGTCCTCGTCCCCCCCCCCCCCGCCGCCGTCGCCGTCGTCCCCCTCCCACGCGACCACCGCGTCCACACTGCCCGGGTGGCCCCAGTGGCGCGTCGGCGGCGGCGGCGGCTCGGCGGTGGCCGCCGCCGCCATCGCGGCCGCCTCGTACACGTGGACGGCGCCGCGGAGGGTGCCCGCCGCGAGGCGGCCGCCGCGGCCGAGCCGCGCCACCCCCAGCACGTCGTCCCCCGTCGAGGGGGTGATGGCGCGGAGGCGCGGCCGCCGGCCGCCGCCGCCGCTGCCGCCCCCCCCCCCGCCGCCGGTGCCCCCACCCGTGCCGCCGCGCACGTCCCACGCGCCCACCGTGCCGTCGCCACTCCCCGACAGCAGCGTCACGCCGTCGGCAGCGAGCAGCAGGCACGAAACATAGTCCCCGTGCTCCGAGGCGGTGCCGACGAGCGCCGCGCCCCCGCCGGCGCCCCCACACGCCCCACGGGCGCGGAGGTCCACCAGGTGCACCCCCCCGTCATCGTCCCCCGCCGCCACCACCGCGGCGGCCACCGCCGCCAGAGCGGTCGCCCCCGCGGGCAGCGTCAGCAGCGCCGACGACGGCCGGCCGCGGCCGCCGGCGGGCCCGTGGGTACTCCCCAGGTCGGCGCGATAGAGGGCGCCCGACGCGGCAGCGGCGACCACCACCCCCGCCGCCCCCCCCGCCCCCCCGCCGCCGCCGTCGCCCCCGCCCCACGACGGGAGCAGCAACGCCCTCAGGGGGTCCCCCTCCCCCTCCCTCTCCCCCCCGCTCGCCCGCCCCCCCCCACCGCCGCCGCCGCCGCTGCCGCCGCCCCCAGCCGCAGGGGCGGTCGTCAGGCAGGGCGTTCCGGCAGAGCCGCCGTCCCAGCCACCAGCCCCACCACCGCCCTCACCGCCGCCGCCGCCGCCGTCGGCCCCGCGGTGGGCGTGTACCCGGAGGGTGCCGTCAATGGCGCCGGTGAGGAGGGTGGTGCCGCCCGCCGGCGACGGCGGCAGAAACGCCGCGCACTGGACGACTACGTCCAGCGCGAGTGGTGGTGGCGCCCGCATGGTGCGCCGTTGCGCCGAGGGCGTCGAGGTGGGGGGGGAAGGGGAGTTTGCGAGGGGGGGGGGGGGAAGGGGGAGAAGGTGTAGGACGGCAGTGGCGGGCAGCGGAGGGCGGGGGGGCGGCAGGGGGGGGGAGGGGAGAGGCGGTCCAGGCCGGCCCGCGTCGTCGGGGGGCCAGACACGCCGCGGCGGCGCAGACACGCTACGGCGGCGCTGCCCATTGTGCTCGATCCGGTCTGAGAATGTGGATTGGCTCAGAGACCGAATTACACAAACTCTTTCTCGTTTTATGATACATACTGCAGGGGGACCCTGAGCGGGTCCGCGTAGGGATTTCGGCCGCATCCCAGAGCTCCACCCAAACAGCAAATTGATTATGGCTGTTTTCGGAAAATGGGATCCTTGCACCGCGTTGTAGCACGGAGATAGGTAGATAGACTTTTTAGATCACTCTCGTGTCTGCACTTGAAGTGATTGTAAACCTACAAGGCGCGCCGACTCTTGGCACGCAGCCCATCCCCACGACCAGATGCAGCGGTGGACCCAGTAGAGTGCTGTACACCTCCCTTGGCGTCAAGCGCGGGCCGCCGGCTGTACGCCTCGCAAGCAGGCCACGCCCAGCGCCTTCGCTGTGGGGCCCCCTCCCCCCTTCCCCCTCTCCCGGCCCGGTTAGCGCCTCTGTGGTGGGTGCACCACAGGGCTCCCATCAGGCCCGTGCCCCCAGTCCAGTCCACGTCTGTACGTAGGCGTCAGAGGGCCGTCCGCGCAAGACGGGCGGGCCGGACGGGTGCCCACTGGGCGTCTACTGGGGCGGCCCCACCGGCTGCCGCCCATCTCCGTGGCTTGCCGCGGCCTGCGTCCACTCCTTCCACGCCCCCCACAGCCGCTGCCACCAGCTCAGCGGCACGGCAGGGGTGGGTGTGCCCGCCGGCGACGGGAGTGCTGCCAGAGGCGCCGGTGGGGGCGCCAACTCGGTCGCGCGCGGTCGGCTCTGTTCGGCCATCGCCTTGACTATCAACCTCCGCAAGGGGCAGGCGCCCGGCCCAGCGACGTCGGGCGGGCTGGCCAAGTTGCCGCCCCCGCCCGCGGGGTACAGCTGGCTTGCGTAAAAGGTACGGAGCCCCCCGCGCAGCTGCTTGTCCGCCAATTGGAGTGTATCATCCAGGGTAGTCACGTCACTCAACGCACGGTGGGCGGGGCCAGAGGCAGTGCCCCGGCGGCTGGCAATGTCCTGGAGAGCGTAGCGCGACTCGTTTGGGAAGGACTCCTTGAACAGTGGCATGCTGCACACAAACCGCCACTCAGCCGGGATGAGGCCCGCCGATTCGAGCTCCTCCGTGACCTTCATGTTCTTTGTGCGTTTGATGCCTGCCGCCGCCGCCGCCGCCGCCGCCATCATCGCATCAGGGGCCAGCCGCCCCAGCTCATACCCCAGCATGCGGCAGTCAAATTGCGCGCCGTGGGCCACAAACAACGCCACCGCCCCGTCGCCCCGAGCGTTTAGCGAGGATGCCACAAACGCCCGCGCCTGCTGCCACACTTTTGCAAACGGGGGCCCCCCCGCCACGTCCAGGCGGATGCCACGGGTGGCGGTGGCGCGGCCGGGGATGGACTGCTCCGGGCAGACTAGCGTGGACAGCGCCGCTCCAGCTCGCTCCCGCCCAGGTAGCGGCGGGCACGACAGGATCGACTCGTGTATGGCAATCTCCCCCATCCGGCTGTCGCGGCCCCGGCCGATCGGCTCCACGTCCCACACAAAGACCACCACGGGCGCCGGCGGCGTGGCTGTGGATGGCACCCCGCCACGATAGGGGACGGGGAGAGGGGCACCCACCGCCGAAGGACCCGCGCGGAAGCGAGGGGCGGCGGCCAGAGGGCCACCCCGCAGAGCCTGCGGCGGGGGCACACAGCCCACCCCGGTCGCCGCCCGTGCGAGACCCCGCCGAGGGGGGTGCTCGGTCCAGCGGAGCGACACAGACGCGGTCACGATGGCGATGGCCGGGCCACCCCACCCCGCCGCGCCCGCGGCGGCGGCACAGCGGCCACGCAAGATGCGGCCGCCCCCCCGCAAGACGACCATGGCCATCGCCCTCTGTGGGTGGGCAAAGAGGTGGTGGACGATGGTGGCGACGCGTCCCGCTCCGAGGGGCTCGACGTCGGTGGTCGGGAGTAGGGTCTCAAGGGGGGCACCGCGGGCAGCTGGTCCCTCGACGGCGTGTCTGCCCGCCGCCCCTTCCATTTATAGGCCGCCCTGCTGGCAGCGCGTCGCCGTCCCCAGCCGCTGAGTGCAGCTGAGCGCAGGCGGGCCCAGTCCACCAGGGCCCGCTGCCCGGTGGGCCGCCTCATCGGCGCCCCTTCGAGTGGTTGACGCGCTTGCCCACAGCCCTGTCGCTGCTCCGGTCTAAGCGGAGAGAGGCGCGCGCGGCGCGGCTGTCGCCTGACTCGATACGGTGGTTTTCCCCCCTGAAGTCGTCACTTTCGCCACGTGGCTACATCGTCGTGCCAGCCACTCCTGCGATGCGCTCGTGTGCCTTGTCTCGAGCAGGGGAGCAAAAATTATATCGAGAAGGGGAGCCATAATACGTCAAGCAGGGCCCCGTGCAGGCACATGAGTGCCTGCTGTACACTATTAATGTACACCCCAAGCGAATGGCTGCAGTCGACGAGGGCGGCATGCGCTCTCACAGGCGGTGCGGCCAACGCGGACACCATCGCACGAAAACCGCAACAAGCGACTTTCTTTCCGTACAACATGTTGTGTTACGCTTCCCCCCCCTCCCAGTGCTTCTGCGGAACCGCAGCCCAATCGTGTGTCGAAACAGAGATGCGTCAGGCGGCGCACGCCTCCGCGGCCAGGCGCGCCGGTGCCACCCCCGTGTACGCCTCGTAGCGCACCACCGCCTGACCAGTGATGCTCTCCACCGCAAGGCGGCCACGAATTTCCGAGGCGCGCGAGTCGACGCGGAGGCCCGGCGCCAGCACCGAGCCGCTCACCTCTGTGTCCCGCAGTCGCAAGGAGCCACCCCCACAGTACGAATGGAGGGTGGTGGCGGCGACGAGGGTGGCCATGTCCAACCCCGCCCACGACGCGGACCGAAAAAAATAGTTGATGACCATCCGCCGCCGCCCAAAGTACTGCACCGACGTCAATGACGACGGCGGGTCGCGGACGACAAAGACGTCGACGCAGGCGTCACCCGCGGAGGGCGGCGCAGGGTAGAGCTTGAGCACGCTGTCCTCCACCACCACCCGCCCCGTCGGCGGCACCCCGCACACCGCCCGGCTGTCAGTGACGTGGCGCAGCCGGAGGGCCCATGTGTCGGTGCCCACCCCGGCGGCGCCGTCTACCTCCACCCCTCGCGACGCGTCAGCCGGGTCCGCACACGGCAGGCCGACAGAGTCGTCGAGCACCGACCGGCGGCCGAGCGCGGCGCGCCCCTTCAGCACCCCGTGCCGCCCGTACGCGGCGCCACCGACGGCCAAGGCGGGCGCGGTGGGGTGACAGGGACGCCCGCCGCCCACATCAAAGTCGACCAGGTCGGCCGTGCCCAGCACCAGGGCGGGGCCCTCGAGCGTGGAGGAGGAGAGGTCGAGGTTTCCATAAACAATGGTGCCCCACTCCTCAAACAAAGCGGGGAGGGAGGCGTGCGCGGCCGCCGTGTCAGCCGCAAAAACGGCGGGGAGCAACGCCGTGGCGGTGGCGACGGCCAGCGACGGCGCCACCAGAATAGCGGCACGCATGATGGCGGCGACGGGACCGATCACAGCCGACAGAGCAGAAGACGTGGGGGTGGGGTGTGCAGCAAGCAAAAAGGAGGGGACGAGGCCGGTGACCAATAGTCGACCTGAAGGAGGGAACAGAGACCACGCGATGGTTATTGCTCAAGCGGAGGGGGTAAGAGAGCGCATGGAGGGGCGGACAGGAAGGCGGGTGCTACGGGGGCGTGGCCCTTTCGGGGCGCAGTGCCGGCGGCGTCGTGGCGCCGACGAGCGGCGGGTGTGTGGCAGTGACCGTAAGGGTGGCGGAGCGAGCAGGTAGCCCTGACAGCGGTAATTCCCCTGCTCCCCTACGCGCGCTCATGAGCGCGCGTAGCATGAGCTCATGGGCAGACGACCAACGCGCAGCCGTGCACAAGGTGCCACCAGATGTCGCACGGGACTGCGAAGGGCGGGCCGACCAGCCAGTGATCACGGGGGGAGGGAGGCTCCCAACCCCAATGCGGGAACTGCCTGGTGGAGGTGGCAGGCAGGGGTTGAGCACCCCCCCACGCCCCTCCGGACGTTACAGTGTAGGCTATGTCTTGACTTGCAGAGGGTTGCTTTGGTGCCTGGGCGGGTCGCCGACAGCCTTGTTACAGCTGAATCGCGACTCCTGACGAAAATAGAAGAAGGGTACTTGTCACAGATTACATGTTACAATTTGTGAAGCGGTCGACGTTTTGTGAATGCGCTCGAACCTGAAGAAACACTGTGCAACATTGAGTTTGAAATGCACTGCGGAAGGGCACAGAATCTGATGGGCCACCTCGTCGCTGAACGCGAGCCGGCTCTCTTCGAAAGCAGCAGACGCGGGGTGGCGACGGCTTCGAAAGCACAGAAGGCTATTGAGACGGGGGTGATGGCAGCTGCGGCGGTGAGAAACCTGCATCATTTACGATGACATGACACTCACCACCCGCATGTCTACCCGCAGCGGCGACGAAACAGTAGCAACCAAGAGGGGAATGGGATCGGCCATGCCTTTCGCCGGCACAGCCCTCCCTAACTGCTAGCAAAGACGTGTGCCGCATGGGGTGGCATCCACGTCGCTTGCAGCGGCCACAGGCTTCGCCTCCACCACCGTCCTAATTCAGTTATCCAACCATTCCGTACTGATAGCAGCGCGAGAAGGGCTCCGACGAAAATGCGCCAAGGGTGCGCCACGATTATGACGATGAGAACTGCAATAGGAGAGCGACGAGGTGCGGCCGCGAACGAGGGGGTCCCGCCACACCTGCCCCCGTGTCTTTAGGACGATGCGACGATAGAATCTGGGGGGGAACGGCGGAACAGGTAGTCGCAGAGCCGTTGCGGTGGAGGTGCTGAGCTTTGTGGCTTTCGGGCGTCCGTCCGCATCGAGGCGCTCACAGCGTGAGGTCGCCTGTTAATTGAGGCCGCGTCCACATGCCTCGCTTATTTTTCATTGCTTTGAAGATGTGCAACGTTGAAGTTTGTATTCCGCTCGGAATATCGCATTTTAGACATACGCTAAGTAAGTATGTCATATTGAAGCAATTGTAAAACAACTCCAGCAGACATGAATAGCTACAAGTGTACCCTCCAACCCAATCTGTTGCCAACTCAGCTTTGATCGCCCGCAGCGAGGCCAGTGACGCTGCTCCTGTGAACATACATACTGTGGCCCACCCTGTTGGATGGCTGGTGTGCCATAGGCGCGCTTGCGCCGAGTCTGATCAGCGGACTGTCAAGGCGTGCCCGTTTGCGGGCAGGCCCGCATGCGCCACTGCCCGGTTGGACGGGCGCCCAGGTGGCGGCAACGGAGCGCGCCCTTCCCCCATCCCTCCAACCGACAGGTGACAGGCGCTCCAGCTTGGCCGTCGGCCCTGTCCCGCGTTTGGAACACGCTGTCGCGCGCCCATCCTTGGTCCGACGATGGGGAAGGGAGCGGACGAACCCCAGACGTAGGCGTCTGGCGCGATTTTCGGCACACCACCCCATCCCAAATGGGGTGTGTCGTGGAGAGGGGGGGAGGGGGGCCAGTTTGGCGTGTGGGGGTTCCCCTGCTGGGCCAGCAGCACGCCCACGCCGGTCTTGTGCCCAGGGGGTGACGTCGGCTGCTTTGGTCCCTCCCCGCTGCAGCGACCGAGGGGTGACCGCGGCGTCCGCCCGCACAGCTCGGGGGGGCGGCTGCCTTCTTTTTCGTGTTTTTTTTTTCTCGTTTTGGTTAAGCAACGCGGCCTCCCACCCCCCACGCACGCACACGCCCTGGGCCCCGTGCGGCCCCCTTGGTCCCGCACCTGGCTCGACTCTGCTGCGGCGGCCGGCCGCCGTCGCGGCGGCGCCGGTCCTCCGTTGTGGTGGTCGTGCTGCTGGCGGTGTGGCCATACGCCTGCGTCGCATTGCGGGGCGCCCCATCCCGGCCCCTGGCCACCCTGGGCGGTGGCCGCGTGACCAGAGTATAGTACCCACCACCCACCCACCTCCCCGCGGGGGCCTGCGTCCGCTCCCTCCCCCCGCGTTGCAGCTCTCCGCACTCGTCCCTGGCGAGAGGCGCAGCAGGCAGGAGAGGGCCGGGTGAGGGGCGTCGGTGGGGGGGTGGTGGCGTAGCGCGTCCGCCACCCCCACTAGCGCGAGGGAGTGCCCGTGCCTTTTTGCGGGCGGCACGCCCCCCGCCGGCGCCGGCTGCCACTGGCGGCCAGCCGTCATCGTTGGCGGGTGTGCTCCTCTGTCCCACCCTCCCCTTCACCCTCGGATCCACCCCCGCTCACCCGGCGGCGGCTTTCGTCCCCGCCCGTTCTCCATACCTGGGCACGGCGGGCCTTGACCGCCGCCCGTCGCTGACCCCCCCCGGCATCGTCTCCCTGTGTCCCTCCCCCCCGCTGTCATCCCCCCCACCCGCCATCATCCCTTCCCCCCCGTCCCTCAACTTCCTCCCACGCACCACCACCACCGCACCTTCCGCCTCGAACCCACGCTCCCTCCCACCGTCCACCCCTTCCCGCCCTCCCCCCTGCGCGCGTCCCGAATGGGCAGCGGTGGCCTTACCGTGTCGGTCGTCAACGGTGGGGGTGCTGGCGGCGGCGGCGGCGGCGGCGGGGGTATGGCCGACGCGGGCCTGCCGCTGGTGGCCACCCCCGGCGGCGGCGGGGGGGCGGCCGCCGACGGCTCCCGCCGCCGCTCCCGCTCCCTCCTAGCCGGCTGGTCTGACCAGGTCCGCGGCACCGTTGGCAGAAGTGTTGGCGGCGGTGGTGGGGACGGCGGCGGTGGGGGCGGCGGCGGGGGCGGTGGCGTCGCGGGCGGCGGCATCACATGGTCGTCGTCGGGCGGCGGCAAGCGCGGCTCTGTGGACGCGGGCTGGCGGAGACCGTCACCCCGGGGAGGGGTGTGGGCGTTGACGTTTGGGCTGGCGCTCGCCGTCACGCTGCTGCTGTTTGGCCGCCGCAGTGGCGGCGGTGGGGGGGGTGGTGGCGGCGGGGACCCGCTGGCAGCGCTCTCCCCGGCCCAGCGAGCGGCGGCGGTGGCCGCCGCGGCCCGGGCGCTTGCCTCCACAGCCGCCGCCGCCGGCGTTGGCATTGCCGGGGGGGGTCGGGGGGGGGTCGGCATGGCTGCCGCCGACGCCGCCGCCCTGGGCGCCGTCGACGATGCTGCCGGCGCGGCGGTGGGGGTGGACCCCGTCGCGGCGCTTGAGCGGTGGACCGACGACGCGTACGCGCGCTCCCGCTTGCGGGTGTACGTGTACGACCTGCCGGGCAGCTACAACGCGGCGCTGGTGCGGGAGAGCCACGAGCGGCCGCCCCCCATCCGGGACCCGCTGTGTGACGCATCGTTTTATTCCGCCGAGGTGTCCCTCCACCGCTTTCTGCTGTCGTCGGCGGTGCGGACGCGGGACCCAGAGGAGGCGGACTTTTTTTACGTTCCCATTTATACCACCTGCTTCCTGATGACGCACCAGCCCAACAACCTTGAGACGACGGGGCGGCACTTTGCAACGGGCATGCACCATGTGATTAATGAGGTGCGTTGCGGGGGGGGGGGGGTGGGGTGGAGAAGGCGATGAGAGGCGCATGCTGGGGCGGCGCTGAGCCGCCGGTGAGGTGTCCGCCCACAGGCCGATGGTGCGTGTGGGCTGGGGAGTTGAGTTAAAATACCTGCTGATGGAGCTTCGTAATAGTGGCTCATCTCACTGACGGCCCTTGTCTTTGTGCTTCGTTGAGCTCTTGGTCCTCCTTTTTGTTTTGCATGGCTGTGGCGATTGTTGTACTCTGTGCCCCTTGTCAATATCCCGCACCTCTCTTGCGACCTGACTTCGACCGCCCCGCTCGCTTCACCACCCTCCGTACCCGCAGCTCCCCTATTACAACCGGTCCGGCGGGCGTGACCACGTCTACACCTTTACCCAGGGCTTTGGCGCCCGCCACTCTGGCAACTGGCGGCGCTTCCGCAACGGCCTCTTCCTCGTCCACAATGGGGAGTGGACTGCGGACGAGTTTACCCCTCACAAGGACGTCGTCATCCCCCCTGACCTGACCCACTACCTCCTCCCGCGGTACATGGAGCCCGCCCGGGGTGGGGGGCTCGGGGAGGAAGAAGCAGATGCTGCGTTTGACGACGCCGAATCAGACGCGTCGGCCGGCGGGGGCGCCGCCGCCGTCGCCACCTCCTCCCGCCGGGGCGTGGTCGCTGGCGGCAGCGGCGACGAGCCGCCCGTTGTGGCGGCGGCGGCGGCGGCGGTGACTCGCGCGCGTCGGCAACTGGCGCGGCGGCGGGCGCCCAAGAAGTGGCTCCTCCAGTTTGGGGGCCAGGTCGTCTCGGCCAACGTGTCGGACAGCCGCGGGAGCAACTACTCGGGTGGTGTTCGGCAGTACGTACAGGAGCACCTGGTGGACAAACCCGGCTACCGCATCACGGGTACCCGGTCCGGGACGTACCTGGCCGACCTGGCATCGTCGACGTTTTGTCTCTGCCCCGAGGGGTGGCACCCGTGGAGCCCGCGCCCCGTCTACGCCGTCCTCACCGGCTGCATCCCGGTGGTGGTGTCGGACCGTCAGCAGCTACCGCTCGACAACCTGGTCGACTGGGACGCGTTCACCGTGTGGATCCGGCCGGCTGACATTGCGGGCATTGACGCGGTGCTTAGAGGATTTTCCGACGACGAGGTGGCCGACCGCCAGGCGGCTATGCGCCGCGTGTGGCGGGCGTTGTGGTATGGGCCCGAGGGGCTTGCGCCGCAGGGGGTGCTTGCCGAGCTGGCCGCGCGCAAGTCGCGCGTAAAATACCGGCGGGTCTACTCGACGCCCGCCGTCCGAGGAGGAGGGGGGCAGGCGGACAGTGAACGGCACTAGGTGCGTTTTTTTTCGTTTTCGTTTTCTTTTTCTGGCTTATCTTCGCTTCTTCTTCTTTCTCTGTTTTTTTCTTTCTCGTCTGTTGGGCTTGTTGCCCCCCTTTATCGCTTCATTTTCGCGCTGTCCCCCCTTTCTTGTCGGCATGCTCTGTAGCGCTTCCGTGGGAGCGTGGGCAACGTTGGCCCGGTTCTCATTGTCACCGCCACACCAGAGAGTCGTCGGGCAGCCGCGGGGGCCTTCTGCCTTTGGCCCGCGGACTGCAGTGCCGCACGGCCTGCGCAGCCTTACCCCCCCGCCCGCACTATTCCCCCCTCCCCCTGCACGCCGTCGTCACCACCGCGACCGCCGCCCGTGCGCGCTGACGGTCGCCGACCACCGCACTACCCCCCCTGCCGCCGCCGCCGTGGCCGCTGCCACACCGTCCGAAACTCCCCCGTCGGCCGCCGCCGCCGCCGCGCGTCCGCCGCCGCCGCCGCCGCCGCGGCCACCGCCACCATGGGTGCGCCGTGCCGCCGGCGGCGTCTCTGTTGCAGGCGCGCCGTGGGCGGCGGCCAGGCCGACGACGGGGCGCACTTCAAAGGGGATACGCGCCGCTACGCAGGCCCGCCGCGGCCCCCCTCTGACCGATCCACGGTCCCCCTGTGGCGGCAGTCCAGCCGCCCTCGCGTTTGCCATCACAGACGAGTGGTCCCGACACCGTCCCTGCCGCCGTCGTGCGCGTGCGCGGCATGGGCAGCCAACCCGCCGCCCTTCGCCAGCCCCACATGGACGCGGATACGGGTCGACGCCTGCCCCCGCGGTGGGTCAATGCGGCCCGTGTCCTGTCACGGCCTCCACTGCAGATGAAAAAAGAAACAAGGATGAGTAAGGAAGGAGCTGGCGGGCACACACGCAACCCCATGAGTGGCCCGACCACCGGCTGCATCGTTGGTCACCAACGGGCGTCCCCGACGTGGCGCGCGTCCCTTCCTCCGCCCGCCCCCTTCCGTTCCTGTCGCAGCCCCGGCTCGCCGGTCGACATGCGCCGACGTAGACATCCCCGTTGTGCGCCTGCGTCCTTATGTGTGGTGAACCCACAGACGGGGGTTGCTACTACGGACTGGGTGCCGCCCGAATTTCCACACTAGGCAGATGACCCCCACACGGGGGCCACCCCACGTGGGGGATCCCCCACCCCCGCCACCCCCCCCCGCAAACCTTTTGCGCGAAGACGATCAGCGGCGCGTCGGCTGTCGCCCATAGGGCGCCAAGTTGACGGTGTCAGGCGCCGTCAGCGGGCCCGGCCTCAACGATAGGCGCCCGTGCCGCACGAATAGGCCCCCCTGGGGGGCCCCCTTAAAGACGGGAGAAGTGCCCGGCGCGCTCGGTGGGGCTCTCGGGTTGGGAGGGCCTGCGGCAACGGAGCAGCGGTGACCCGCGTACGCAGTGTGGGCGCGCGCCGTCCATGCTGGGCCGACGGCCAGCCTCCGCGAGGCCAGTTCCCCCTGCGCCTGGCACCCCTTTGAAGATCATCCGCTCATGGCCATGGGGCGGTCTCCTCCCTCGGCGATGAACGTCAACGTCCGCTGTTGGCATTCGTTGCCCTATTTCTTTTCTTTTTTTCTATCTTCTTGCCAGTGACCTTATCCCGCGATGGCGGCCGCCACGACCGCGGCGACCGCCACTGCCCTCCGGGTGTGTCGAAGTCAGGGCACGGCCGCGGGCGGTGGCCATCCTTGTGCCATGACGTCTGTGGCAGGGGCGGCGGCGGCGGCGGCGGCGGCGGCGGCGGCGGCGGCGGCGGCGGCGGCGGCGGCGGCGGCGGCGGCGGTGGTGGTGGCGGCGGTGCGGGTGGTGGTCACTGCCGCGGCGACACCGATGGTAGTGGCCGCTGCGGTGGCGGCGGCGGCGGTCGGGGCAGTGCCTGGCGCGGCCGCCGCCGGGGTTCCACTGCAGACGCTTTCCTTCCCCCGTCCGCCTGCAGGCGCCCCGCCGGCCGGAGCGTTCCCCTCTCTGTGCTCCCTGCAGTGCCCCCTGCTTGGCGGCGCTCGGCCCACCATCTCCGCCTTTGGCACGCCCGTGCCCCTCAGCCCGACGCTGTGTGCCGACCACCTCGACACGGCGGGGTGGACCCGTGACGCGGCCGACGGGTCGGGGCGCGCCGAGTGGGCCACCCCGTCGGCCGTCGACGCGGTCATCGCCGCCCGCGTCGGCCGCCTATCCCGCGCAACGGGAGGGCGCGGGGGCGTTGCGTCGGTTGGGACGGGCGTGTGGTACGTGCCGCTGCCGGCGGCGGCGGCGGTGCCGTGCGCGGCGGCGGGCGCGCGGGGGACGGCGGTGGGGGGGGCGCTGCCGCGGCGGGCGGCGACGGCGGCTTCCCCGTCGCCCGGGCCACGTGCGGTCAGCGCCACGCCACGGTGGGTGAGTCTCCTGGGCGGCGGCCTGGATGGCGGCGGCGGCCGACGGCTGGCGTACGAGGCGGACCTGGTGCGCGCCCTGACGCTGCAGCGCAATAGCATCTATGGGTCGGTCGACCGGGTGGCCAACCGGTGGGATGTGCTGGGCGTCACAGGCGTGACGCTGGGCATTTGTGTGGACGCAGAATGCCACCACCCCGTGGCGCTGGACAACACCCGCGTCAGCCGGCTGGCGGTGGTGGCCGACTCCCCCGACCCGACCGGCGGTGGCGGCGGCGGCGGCGGTGGGGGGGGTGGGGGTGGTGCGCCCGCCGTCCACGCGTACAACGTGCCGCTGCTAACTTACGTGGGCACCGACGGGGTAGAGCGCCCTGTCTCCACCGCTCAGCGCGGTCTCCTCTCCCTGGGGCGGGGTCTACTTGCAGACGCCGGGTGGCTTGGGACTGCCGCGCTGGCGTTTGATCTGTCTGCGACCGTGTCGATGGTCGGCGCAGACCTCGTCCGCCACGACTGGGGCCTTAACGGCACGCCTGTACGGCGGGGAACGCGCGGCCAGTCGGCTCCGCTCCTGGGGTCCACGGCTGCCGATGCGGTCGGAGGGCCGTCCACGGCCACCCCATGGCTGTCGCGCATCGCCACGGTCTTCTGCTCGGGCACTGTCACCGCCTTCGTAGTCGATCCGCGCATCTGTGATGGCGTTCCACGGCGGGACGACCTCGGCGCGCCGTCTGCGCTGGGACCGCAGCCCACACTCTCCGCGTCCTGGCGCGTGGCGGGTCCCGCCCCCGTAATGAACCGGTCGGTGGTGTTGCCCCACGAGCGCCCGCCGTGGGCGCCCCACCAGGCGGCGGCGCCGCCCGCCTGGGCGGGACCCGTAGCGGGGGCGGTGGCCCACCGGGGGCTGCGGGAGCTCAACCCCCAGTCGGCCGACGAGGCGGCATTGGCAGCCGCGTTGCGGCAGCGGCAGCTGTACGTTCCCGTCCGGCCGGCGGTGACCGTCGACGGCGTCGAGCTGCGGGCGCCCCTCCTGTGGCGAGGCTGGTTCCAGACGGGTGACCTCGAGGCGGACCTCGCGTCCATGGCCAACCTGTACCGGGCCGACGTGTTTCGAGTGACGCCCCCCGAGGAGCCCGTCTCCACTGCCGCCCTGGTGCTGGCCGCCACCGTTGTGCTTCCGGAACTGGTGGGCCTCGGCGCCCTCGGCGCCCGCTCCTCCCCGTGGTCGCGCCGCCGCATGGCGGCGGTCGCTGGCCTGGCCGTCGCGACGCTCCTCTCCACCGCCGGCGTCGTTGTTGTGGCCGTCACCGAGGTAGCCGGCGCGGCGTGGCGCGCCGCCTCCACCCGCACCGCCCTGGTCACGGTCACGCCCACGTCCCCGTCTGTGGTGGTTGCCGGCGGGCGCGACGACGCGGCGGGGCTCCTCAACCTGACGGGCACGCTGGTACAGGAGTGGGAGACGCTGGTGGTGACGGCCCGCACGGGCTACCGCCCACAGCTGGCGGTGGCCGTCGCGGCCACGGTGGGGGGGGCGGCGCTGGCCACCGTGGCGGCCGTCCTGGGGCGGGGCGTCTGGCTGGCGCGGACGCGGCGGCGCACCCCTGCCTCGGCCGCCGGTGCCCTTGTCGAGGATGACGCGTTGGCTGTCTTGCCCTTTGCCCTGCGGAGCTCCAGCGGCTCCAGCCGTGCCTAGCGTGGGTGCTCGTGAGGGACCATGGCTGTTTGTTGCGTTTCCGGGTGCCGCCGTGGTGGGTTCCGCTCGACGCGCGGGGACGGCGCGGGCACTGTACCCAAAGACGCCCCGCTCCTGTCGCATCGCTAACGGTGGGGGCGGTGGACGGGGCGGGGGGGGGGACTCGACCAGTGGGGATGATGGCGACGGCGGTGCTGGTGAGGGCGGACGGGGCGACGCTGCTGCTGTGGTGGTCACCGCTGCGGCCGCCGCCGCGATGGCCAAGCCCTCCCTCTCACCACCCATGCGTGTGCTCTGGCTCGTCCCCACCAACAGCAGTCCCCTCCATGACCATGGAAGACAGTGTTCTCTCAGGTCAGGGGAGCTCCCGCTGGCTTCAGTCGAGTGGAAAGTCAGTGGAATGCTAGCTCAAAGGCTCGGCTGTTTTTAAATACAAATGTCAACATCAATGGGGTGTCAGTCATTGCACAGTTCAGTCCCCGTGCGCTTGCCTCTCCTCCACGGATCACCGGTATGGGTGTCCTCTACAGCCCCGTGTGCTGCGGTCCCCCACCACCCACCACCCCCAACTCCGTGCGTGGCGTACGCGCGTCGCTCGGCAGCCACGTCTGCCCGTCAACGTCCGCGCTTCCCCCCACCACCCCCCCCCCCCCGACCGCCACCCCTGCCGCACCGCCGCCGCCGCTCACCTTGGGCGCTGTCAGCCCCCGCCGCGTCGTTGCCGCGGCAGCGCCCGCGGCGGCGGCCGCCGCCACGTCCGCCGCCGGCCGCGTGCGTGCGGCCGCGGGCGGATGCCGCCACGCCGCCGGCGCGGCGCGGTGCGTTGCGGCGGCGCGGCGGCGGCGGTAGCCGCGTGGCGGCAGCGGTGGTGGCGGCGGCGGCTGTAGCGGCCGCGGCGGCGTTGGGCGGCGCAACGTTCCCCCCCCCCCCCCCCCCCCACCGGCGGTGGAGCCTGTCTCTCCTCCGCCCTTTCCCCCCGCTTCACCCACTTACCGTCGGGGTCTTCCCCCCCCCCCGCTTTCCATCCCCCTCCTTCCTCACGCCTCCCCATTCCCCCTGCACCGGTTGTCCATTCCCCCCCCCGTGCCCTGTCCGTCCGTGGCTGCTCCCCTATCTCTCCCCCCCTCTCCTCTCCCCCCTTTCTCCTCCCCTCCCCTCTCCCCCCTTGCTTCTTTTCCGCCCTTCTCCCCCGCCCCTTCCCCCCCCTCCCCCCTTCCCCTCTGCCACCATGGACGAGGACGACACCCCCGCCGCCGCCACCGTCGCCGTTGCCGCCGCCACCGCCCGCGCGCGCGCCGCGGTGGCGGCCGTTGCGGCGGCGGCGGCGGCGGCGGTGGCGCCCCCAACTGGCCCCCCCCCCCCCGCCCCCGCCTCCACCACCCTCCCGCCCGCCACGAACGGGTCGTCGGCGACGGCGGCAGCGCCGACGCGTCGGCACCCCCCGACGCTCTCCGCCGCCACCACCGCCGCCACCGCCGCCCTTCGCCGCCTCCGCCGCGCCGCCGACGACGCGGCGGACGCGGCGGAGGAGGCGCCCCCCGGCAGTGCCGCCCGCGCGGCCGCGGCCGCCGCCGCGGCGGACGCCGCCGCTGTCGCCGCCGCGGGCCACGCTGCCGTCCGCGCCGCCGCGGCGCGCGTCGACGCGGCGGGGGGGGCCGCCGCGCGGGCGGCGCTGCTCGGCACCGACGACGGCGGGGCCGCCAACGGCGGCGGCGGCGATGGCCCGCCGGGGAGGCGGCGGCGGCGGGCCCCGCCGCGGGCCGACGGCGGGCCCGGCGGCGTCAACGCGGCGCTGTCGCGCGACATCACCGCCGGCCTCAGGCGGACGGCCGCCGCGCTAGCCGCCGAGGCGGACCGGTCGGCCGCGACGCGGGGCGTGCTGGCGGGCAGCACCAGCCGCCTGGGCGCGGCGGCCACCGAGGTGGCCGGCGCCGGCGCCGGCGCGCTGGGCGTTGCGGGCTCCACGCTCGGGCGGCTGGAGCGGCAGCAGCGGCTGCGGGTGGCGGCACTGGTCGTCGCGGTGACCTTTTTTTGTGCCACCGTCGTGTACGTGGTCGCCGCGCGGGCGGCCGCCAGCTGGACCGCCACCCTCCTCGTCCGCCCGGCGGTGCGCGCCGCGACGGCGCCGCTGCGGGTGGCGGCGGGGGGGGCCCGGCTGGCGGCGGGGGGGGGGCGCCTGGGCATCCGGGGGGGGCGGTGGGTGCTGCAGGGGGGGAGAGTCCCGTGGGGGGGGGACGCCCGCCTGCCGACCGGCGGGCCGCTGCCGCCGCCGCCGCCGCCAGAGGCGACGGCCGTGTGCGGTGCCGCTATGGGCGAGGAGGGACAGGGGGGGCGCACCTGTGCAGCACCCCCGGCGGCGGCGGCGGCGGCGGCGGCGGGGGAGCACACAACGGCTCCCGTTGGATTGGTTGACGCTGGCGGGGGGGCGCCGTCGGCGGCAGCAGCTGCCGCCGCAGACGCGGTCACCGGCACTGCCGCCGACGCTGCGGCCGCTGCCGACGCCCCCGCCACTGCCGACGCGCCCGCCGCTACCAACGTACACGCCACTGCCAACGCGCCCGCCACTGCCGACGCACCCGCCTCCAGCGGCGGCCCGCGGTCGGCCGACTACGCGACGCGGTCGGCCGACGCGGCGCGGGTGGCGGACGCGGCGGCCGCCGCGGCGGGCGTTGCCGCCGACGCGGCAGCGGGGGCGGCCGGCGACGCGTCACGGGCAGCGTTGGCGGCGGCCGCCGCGGCCGCCGCATCGGTCGTTGCCGCTGACGCCGTCGACGCTGCGGGCGGCGACGGTAGCGGCGGCGGCGGCGGCGGCGGTGGCGGCGGTGGGGGCACTGGGTGGGACGACGCCCCGGGCGGTGGCGGGGACGTGGCCGCCGCGGCGGTCGACGCGGCGGCCGCCCGCGTCGCCGCCGCGGCTGCGGCGGTGGATGCGGCGGCTGCGGCCGACGCGGCAGCCGCCGGCGGCGCCGACGCGACCGACACGGCCGCCGCGCGGGTGCCGCCGCCGCCGCCGGCTGCCAGCGTGACGGGTAGTGACGGCGGCGACGCGGCGGGAGAGGCGGCTGCGGCTGCGGCGGTGGCGGACGCGGCGGCGGCCGCGGCGGTGGATGCGGCTGCGGTGCCTGCCGCCGCCGCCGCCGCCGACGGCGCCGTCTAGGCGGCTCTGCCGACGGGGCTGTTGCGGCTGCCACCGATGGCGCCGTCGGGGCGGCGGCGTGAGCGAGCGGTTCCCAGCTGGCGGTTGCTCCGTGCGGGGGGTGGTGGGGGTGGTGGGGGGGGTGGGGGGAAGGGGAGGGGTGGTGGGGTGGGGGGGGAGGGGGGCAGGACCGGCGGGCGAGTGAGTGGGGAGTGGCGTGGGGTTGGGCGCCGTGGTTGCAACGGGGATGGGAATTGGGTGGACGGCCTTCACGATGGTTGAGGGGGGGGGGGGAGCAGGGGGGGGGGGGTCGGGATGTGGTCGCGGTCATGGCAACTAAGCAGTGAGTCAAGAACGGCGTCCCACTCATGGGCGCGGACGGCCACCCCCCAACCCGTCGGTCGTTGGCCGCCTCCCGCAGGGCGGCTGCGCTGTACCAGCACCCCGTTGGACGCGACGGGCTTTACGCCCCTCGACCCGCCGGCGCTCCGCGCCTAGACCCGCTTCGTGGCTGCACTCGTAGCACGGCTGGCGGCCTCGCCAGAGGACCCAGCTGGGCTGCCGACGCGGTGGACAGGCGGGGTGATGGCGCCTCGCATCTGGCCGCCCCGGCACGACCATCCCGCGGGTGGCGGCCACCGCTGTGGGCGGCGGGCCCGCAACGTCAGTGGTGGGGGTTGCTCTTGTCAGCGACGCGGGCGACTGCTCGTCTGCTCATTCCGTTCCCGACCGCCCAACCCCCCATGGTGTTGCGGCTTCCTGTGGCCACCAGCTCCCGCCTCCGTTCCGTGAGCAGCGTCGGCAGGGCTTTAAGGCACCACTGCATCGGCGGAGAACGGGGCAGGGGACGGGGATGAGACCAGCGGGGCGCGATGGGATTGTAGTGGTGTCGGCGGAAGGAAAGCCCCGTGGGGAAGGGGGAGGGGCAGGCACAAGGCGGGACCGCCTGCTCACGGCATCAGCCTCTCTTGCTATTGTCCCTCCCGACATGATGTCGGGAGGGACAATAGCAAGAGAGGCTGGGCTGCGCACGGACAGGGGTGTTGTCTTCCTGCCCAAGGCAAGAGACCGTTGCTGGCACTGTGTATTCTATGTATCTATGGTGCTTTTCCCAAAAATGGCCACCTCGGTGTGGGAACGCAACCTTCGATGCAAACAGCAACAGTATCTGGCCCACTTGATCGCGGGACTGGTCCACATTACGTGCAGCCAATAGTAGGGCACGGAGCGCGCAGATCGCACCGGCCACAGGCTGAGATGCATGTACCTCCAGAGAATGTGACGGTTGGGCACGTCATTTGGGCCATCTGCCCACGCATGCTGAGCAATCAAATCAGCACACGTTGCAAGACAAGCCTCGTGATTACATTGACCAATCGCATGCTCGACACGTTTTCGCAGGTTGCCGGAAGCGTCCGCAACCAGCACTCGCAGGCCGCAACCCGGACTGGAAGACCCGGCCTGGTTTCACGGAACGACTTGGGTCCGCCTCTGAGATTAAAACGGCCAATAACCATGAAGGCCTGAGGGGGTCGTGAGGCCACATAGTTAACAACCCGAGGCCCGCATTAGCACACCAGACTGGAACCACCTCGCCCATTTCACAGGTCCACAGCAACCCACGGCAACCTGTGACACGGTTTGCGCAGTGGTCCCCGGAAGCCCGCAAACTGGCCATCGCCGAGCACGTGACCCCCACAACCAGCACTACTTACCAACACAATCGAGCTCCCCGAAAGTCTGGCGGACGTGTGACACGCCTGGAAGACCATCCAGGGGCGGTGTCGAGGTCCCGTCAAAGGTTGCATTCCACACCGATGTGGCCATTTTTTAGAAAAGCACCACACATAGACACTAAAGATAAATATTTAGATATCTTGTCACAGATGTGAAAAAACACCGTTTTTTCTGCACAAGCGAAAACCCGTACCTCATTTTCAGGCTTGCTAGTGGAACAAGACGAGCTAATAGCCCCGCGCATTGCATTTTCACCCGGTTTTGGGTTGCTTCTGTCGTCGTCCTGGACCAAAGCAAGAGACGCATGACCACCGCAACGCACGGCCGGCACCCCCTCCCCCCTCTCCACAGACTCCGTCACGCCGACGCCTTGTCACCTGCTGCCGACTGGCCCTCGCCGCCACCCTCCACCGTCAGCAGGCTCTCCCGCACCGTGATCTTGACAAAGGTGTAGACGGACCCCAGCGTCCCGTACCCATCTTCGCGGCGGTGCTCGTGGGGGCGGTCGGCAAGGTAGCGAAGCATCTCGCGCACCTCATAGTTGTTGCGGGCGCCAAAGTTGGACCGCTGGATCCGGTGACGCAGGTCGTTGGACAGGCCCTCGCGGCCGCCCCGCCCCGCCCGCCCTGCCTGGACGAGCAGCGCTGCGAGGCCTGCCACCAGCGGGCAGGCCATGGACGTGCCCCCCAGGTGCTCATAATCGCGGCCCGGCCGGAAAACACCTCGGGACACTTCATAGGGCTGGCCACGGGCGTAGGTACTAAACGTCTCGCCCGGGGCCATCAGGTCCAGTTCCCCGCCCATGCTGCTGAACTCCGACCGCTCACCGGCGTCGTTGTGGGAGGCGACGGTGATGACACCGCCGTACGACCCCGGCGGGTTGATCTCGTTGAGCGACGAGCGGCGTCCTTGGTTGCCAGCGGCAACCACGACCACGATGCCCGCCGCCAGCGCCTCCTGAATAGCCTTGTACTCGTCAGCGTTTGAGGCAAGAAAGACCTCAAACGCTGTTTCGTCGCTGTCAATGCCGAGCGACATGTTGATAACGTCCACCCGCTGGGCGATGGCGTGGCGGATGCCGGCGGTGCTCCACTCGGTTCTCCCCTCCCCATTGTCATTGAGCACCTTGATCGGCACCACCGTCGCCCGCGGTGCGATGCCACTCATAATGGCGCCCAGGTCCTCTGCCGCGATGATGCCCGCACAGTGGGTGCCGTGGCCCTGCCTGTCAGTCACGTCCGAGGGCCCCCCGACGTTAGAATAGTTGCGCGCAGCCGCCATGTCGACCCGGTTTTGGAGGGCAGGGTGGCCCGCATCGATGCCCGTGTCCAGCACGGCCACCCGAACGCCCGAGCCGTCGAGGCCACGAAAGATGGGCGCCGCCTCCACATCGTCCTTGCGCGCCGCCTGCGTGTACCGGATGACGTTGCGCTCGACGGGGCCCTCCCCGGGCGCGGGGCTGGTGTACTTGAGGGGGAGCAGCCGCGTGATGGGGTTGGTGGAGCCCCTCTCCGCTCCGTCAGACGCCATCGCGCAAGGGCGATGGGGGGGGGGGGGGGGGGGGGGGGGCGGTGACGGGGGGAACGGCAAAAACGGGGGGGTGTTCTCTGCCCAGAAGCGAGCGAGGGTAGGGGGATCTTGCACGGGACGTGCAGCTGGACCGGCGCGGGGGTGAGCAAGCGCCACAGCGCCGCCACAACGCCGCCCAGAGCACTCCCCGCGTCTGGATTTACAGATGGACAGCCTCCCCTCTGTCTGCGCTCCAAGAGGAGGCACAAGCTGGTGCGACGCAGACCGCCCCTCTATCCGCTCCCCCCCCCCACCCACACGGGTCGTGTGCACTGATCTCACGCCAGCAGCAGCAGCAGCAGCGCGGGTGCCCGCCGCTACCCTACCGCGCCCCTCCACGACCCCCGAGGTCACATCCAGCGCAGCACCCCGTGCAAGTCGCTGCGCTGGATCTCGCCGAAAAACTTCCGGGTACGTTTGTCGCATGTACGGTGCATGCATACCCCCGCTGGGAAGAGTAGACAACAAGGAAGCGACAATGCACATGTATCACACAGACCCACACCACACCGCACCGCGACACACCGCACCGCGGCGCCAACGCACACCTCCCCCCTCCTTGCCGCCCCACCCCACCTGTCCCCCAGTTGAGAATCGGCAAAACACGAGGCGGGGGGAGGGCCCAGGGATCCCTAGGGAGGGAGCCGTCACGGCCACGAGGCGCGGCACCCCCTCCCCCCCCCGCGTGCGGTGCTGTCGGCAATGCCCTCTTGGCACCAGTGTCTTGCCCTGTTCTGGCCAGCCGCCCACTGACAATGCCCCTGTACGAACTGTAAACGCCGCCGATGGGCACTGGGGCGCCTGGTGGAGACACCGAAAAGGGGCAGCGGCGCACGAGTCCCCCACGAGGGTACAGTTCTCTGGGTAAATGTTAGTACGAAGGATGTCACCCCCCCATCTACGCCCCCGTGGCCCACGCGCCCTTCCCCTCCAGCAGCTGGCCTGCAACGTGCTCTGCCAGCATGTAGACGCTGGATACGGGCCCCGCGGTGGGTGGCAGAAAGGGGATGACCGACGCGTCCACCACCCGCAGCCGCCGCACCCCCCGCACCCGCAGGTGGGGGTCGGTGACGCGGCCGACCGCGGCGCCGCCAATGGTGTGGTACGCCGCGCCCGCAAAGTCCCGCACAAACGCCTCGTCGAGCGGCGCCCCCGGCGGGGGGCGCACGTCGGTCATGACAAAGGGCGGCGGCATGGCCGCCGCCACCGCCCGGCTGGCCGTCAGGCACCGCACCAGCTGCGCCACCTGCGCGGCGCTGGCCAGCAGCCGCGCGTCAATGACGGGCGGCGCGCCCACCGGGTCGGCCGGGTCCAGCGCCAGCGCGCCGTACGTGGTGGGCGTGGCAAAGCAGTAGGACTGGAGGGTGCGCGCATTGGGCGTGACAAAGGACCCCCACGCGGTGGCCGTGTAGGCCGCCTCGGCGGCCAGCCGCCCGTTGGTCGAGCTCACCGCCGTGCCAACGACGCCCCCGGCGCCGGCCCGCCACGCCGCCACCGCAGCGGGGTCGGTGGTGGCGGTGGCGTTGGAGGTTGGCGCCAGCGGCACGCCCGCGTAGGCCGCCTCGAGGACCCCCACGGGGCGGATGAGCACGTGGCGGCCGACGGGGAGGTCCACCACCGGCCGCACGCGGGCGGCGGCCAGCACCGCGGGGGGGCCCACCCCAGACAGCTGGAGCAGCTTGGGGGACCCGTACGGCCCCGCCGTCAGCATCACCTCGGCCCTGGCCAAGAGGGTGTGGGGGGCGGCGGGGGGGGTGCGAGTCCCATTGAGCCCCGTTCCAGCTGGGGGGGAGACCAGCGACGCGCTGGGCACCAGCTCCACCCCCGCAGCGACAAGCCGCCCGTCTGTGTCCTTGCCATGCGTATGCAGGCTGCGACGGCAGGCGTGCTCCCCCCCCCGCTCGCCCCCCCCCCGCTTCCCCCGCAGCCAGTGGCCCACCCCCCTCCACCCGCCCTTGCGGCGCCCCCGCCAGCGATGCGCACACGGTGCTTCCGTGTCCAGCACCACCCGGCTGACAGTCACCCCCTGGAGAAGCACCAGGTTGGCCGCGCACGCCCCCCCCGCCGCCCGCACCGGCTCCAGATACGCACTACACGCGTCGCGGCGGCGACCGCCCGCGTCGGCGGCGAGCAGGTTGGGCCAAACGCCGTCGGCGGCGGCCGCCGCGCTCCGGTTGGTCGGGTCCGCCACGAGCGGCCGCCCCGCGGCGGCGGCGGCGGCCACGTAGGCGGCGGTGTAGGCGGGCGTCACCCCCGGCGCCGGCGGCGCCGGCCGCACCACCGCCGCGGCGGCGGCGTAGGCGGCGCCCGCAGCGGCATCGTCCAGGCCCGCCACCCCCCAGTCCGCCGCGTACACCCCGGTGGGCACCGTCCACTGCGCCGCGTTGACCGCCGACGAGCCGCCGAGCGTCGCGCCCGTCAGCAGCCGCACGCGGCGGCCGCCGAGGGCGGCGTTGGGGGTGGTCGACCACCCTTCCACGACGCCCGCGTCGGCCCACACGGCGGGCAGGGTGGCCATGACGCGGACGCGGTCCTCCTGGGCGGCCGTCCGGGGGGGGGCCCGCTCGATCAGCACCACCGACGCGGCGGGGCGGGCGGCGCAGAGGCGGGCGGCGAGCGCACAGCCGGCCGTGCCGCCGCCCACAATCACATAGTCGGCGGCGGTCGGGTAGGCGGGGGGGGGGGGGGGGCGCCTTGGGGGGGGGCGCTGCCGCCAAGGCTGGCCGCCCCAGGCCGGGCGCCCCGGCGGTGGCGGCGGCAGCGAGCAAAAGCAGGGAGGCCCAATGCATGGCGGCCAAGAGGTCTGGAGGCTTCCAACAGGACGAGGGGGGTGGGGGGCAGGGGGAGAGAGAAGGGAGCGCTGGTGTTTTTCAAGGAGGCAGGGGAGCGGGTGCATGCTTCAACGGCTAGAGCTATTTATGTATTTCCACAGCGTCCGCTGCGTGGTTGCCAAAGGATGACACAGCATTGGCGAGGCTCTTGATAGCCTTGCCACCCCTGCAAGGGCTACCTGCTCGTAAGCAGCGACCGAGAGCAAGTGATCTCAGTCGCCTCCCCAACCGAGATCACCGCCTTGGTCAGCGATTGAGCAGGACTGGGACGCAGCGTGACCGTCCCTGCATGGCGAGTCACGCACCTTCTGTGATTCACGGATGACGTCAGGCAACAGCTGCAGGGCGGAGGAGCCCTCCTCTCCTTTCAGAAAAGGGCAAAGGATGGCTGTAGAGCGCGCATGTCATTGATACCAGGTGGCCTCTCACGCGTCTACCACGCGCCCCCCCGCCGCCCCTACCGAGCCCCCCCCCCCTCCCCCTCTTCTGGGTCCAACGGTGTGCGGTCTTCCTTGTCTGGTGCTACTCCCGCGGCGGCCGCTGCGGCCAGCCGCCCCTCCCACGCCTCCACGTCGCGACGGGCAGTGGCCAACGCCGCCGCCAGCCTGGTCCGCACCCGCTCCGCCGCCGCTGATACCGCCGCTGCCTCCCCGGCGGTTGCCGGCGGCTGGATGCCACTGTGCGACCGGTCCAGGGTGTCGAGGAGGGGCGAGTCGGGGACGCGGAACTTGCGCGCAAAAAAGGCGGCGCTGGCGTCCAGCTCGCTCGCAAACGCGTACGCCGTGCTGTTGGGCTCCAGGCCGTCCACGTAATAGGGGTGCTGCAACGCCTTGACCCCACGGTGTGCCCACGCTATGTACCGCAGGTGGACGGGGACGAGGGTCCGCCGCCAGCGGGCGGCGTTTGTTAGCAAGGTAACAAAGTAGTGCTCCGACGCCGAAATAGACTGGGCAAACGCCAGGAGCAGCCGCTGCGGCGCAGCTGACCGGACGGTGTAGACCACAAAGTCACGGTGGAGGACCATCCAGGCCTCTGACTTGCGCGCTGTCCACGCCGCCGTGTCGTACAGGGGGTTGGCCTGCCGCATAGGGAGCACCAGCGTCTCATTGCCCTGGAACGCGAGGCTGCTGTCCACAAACAGGTTGCCAATCCGGTCGTTGGTGACTCTGGCGACATACGCCTTGCGTGATGAAACCGACGCAAAATTCGCGCCCGCGTCGGCCACGCCCGGCATGGCAAGCAGTCGCCGCTGCGCAGTGGGGGGCACGAGCGGGTAGTCCGAGGCCGAGATGTTGATAAAGTAGGTCCACCGGCGGTCGGCGGAGAGGAGATACTCCATGGCCGACAGGACATTAAGAACGGTGGAAATGCCCCGGTAGGTCACCACCTCCCGCGACATGAACAGGACGTTGTCCATCCGCGGGTCGGCCAGGATGGCGTCACGGACGGGCGTGAAGGCGGCCGCCGGGATCTTCTTGTCAAAGTGCACGGCGTAGGTGTTGGCCGGGTGATGGATGGAGCGGAGCAGGCGGGGAAGTAGGGGCAGGTTGGACTCGGACACTTGAACAAAGTAGGCCACGTCTACCTCCCCGGGCCCGCCCCCGCCCCGCCGCCGGTGGCCGCCGGCCCAGCCGGCCGTCGTCGCCATTGCCAGGCGGGGTTGGAGCCGCGCCAGACCCCCGAGCCCCTCATGCCACGCAAGGGCCACCCCAGCGGCAAATAGGCAGAGCAGCAGCACCTGCAGCAGCCGGTCGAAGGTGCAGCTGCTGCCGGGCCCCTTGGTCGGGGAGTTCTTGTCGTGGGGGGGGGGGGTCAGTGAACAGGGAGTTGTGAGGGGGGAGCTCCGGCCAGGCGCCCGTAGCCAAGCCATGTCTCTCCGCAATGGCTCCAGGAGAGGTCTGCGAGTGGGAAAGGGGGGGGAGAAGAGAGAAACGGGGAAAAGTAGAAAGAGGGGGAGGGTAGAGGCAGGGCCCCTGGGGCAGGCGGGAGGCTGCTTCGCCTCTGGTTGCGGTCAAGCACGGGGCCAGTTGTAGCGACGGAGGGGGGTAGCTTGGCCTGGCGGGCGGCGGCCGCCCTTGGTGCCCATGTAGGTACCTGGCGTTGAACAGGCGTGCGTAGGACTCCCCGGGGGGACCCCCCGACACTGCCCGCTGCCGCGGCGGGGCGCGTCGGGTGCGGCGCGGGCCCGGCTGCCGCCAGTGCCACCCGCGTGCATGGCGAACGCGGGCAAGCAGCTCGCGGGGGGGGCGGATCGTCGGCGGCTGGCGGGGAATGGGCATGGAGGAAAGCGGGCAAAGGTCCTGGCTGGAAGGTAGGGGGGAGGTGCGCTGACTGGCGAGGGGGGGTGCGGAGGGGCTGGTTGAGACAGTGGTGAAGTGCTGCCGTCGCAGAGCCAGCAGGCGGAGGTACGTCTGGTCATCCTTAGGGGGTATGCGGCTGTCTGGGCCGGCGGGGGGAGCTCATGTCATCGTCTGCCTGAAGGGGTCTGGGTCAACTAGCAGTGGGGTTGATGGCCCTGCCTTGAGAGGGGGGCAGGGAGCAACGGCGGCGGGAATCCCGCCACGGCTCGAATGACGAAGCCATCACACACAACCGTGGAGTGTCAGCAAAGCACGGACGTACACGGTGTCGGCAAGAATATAATGTTGTATTTAAGTTCCCAGAGATTAGAGCTGGACAAGATGTGGATATAATTACATGTACATTACGTGGCTCCTCAATTCGCCTTTGCCTTGCGCAGTTGCACGCTGGAGATCGCATCGCGTGGCTTCGTCGACGATCACGCAGCCGCTGCAGAGGCCTCTTCAGCCGCCATTGCCGCCACGACCGCCGTGGCAGCCGTGGCGGCAGCCGCCGACAGAGGCTCCCAGCCACTACCGGTACAGTAGGGGTGGCCACCTGGGGGTATGGGTAGCGACCACTCACCAGCTGCAATCGAGGGAGTGGGATGACGGGAAAGCGGACGGGCGATGGCCGACGGGAGTCACAGCGGTTGACAAGCGCGGCTGCAGTCTACTGAGTGGGAATCTTTGTCGCCAGGGAGCCTTTGTGTGCTCTCCGCACCGGGAGCGCGCTGCATACGCGAAAGCCGCGCCACATAGAGAGGGCTGCACACGCGAAAGCGGCGCCGCCGTAGGGTGCCGAAACCGTTTGAGCGTCCGAATGGCCCGCTACCAGCTCCCGTCCTGGGGGATATCCGCGGCAGTGACTATGGTGGCCTGTAGGGGGTGGGGGTGTGTCTGCAGGGCTGTGCTACATCTATGCCACGGGGCAGCGTCCGACAGCCAAGGGTCCCATCGCCAGGCCCCAAGAGGGGCTTACCCTGTACACAGCGTCGGGCGTCGAAGTGTCGGGGGGTGGCTCACCACGACCATGCAGTTGTATGTATGTATATACATACATTTTGAGTAGTAGTGTTCCCCGACGAGCGCGAGACTACAGTGCGTCCACACGGGCGTCGCCGCCCCGGTACGAACACGGTCGGCCTGCCTTGGCGCCTCTGCCTGGCGGTCCCTCCCCGTCCTGTGCGCCGTCTTTGACGTCTTTCCCCCCCCTGACCTCCGGTGTCCTGGCCTTTGCTACCGCTTTGCATCAGTCCTTTCTCATCAGTCGCGCAAAAGGCGCCCACCTCGGGCCGCGATGGCCAGGTCTCTTCCCATATCGTGCAGCCGACCATGGCGGCGCGACCTAAACTGTAGTGCCACTGCCATGGCCGCGACGCACCGTTGCGGCGGCAGCGGTGGCGGCGGTGATGGCAGCGACGGCAGCACCACCACTGCCGTCGTCCCCCCTCCCCCACTGGTCCCCGTCGACCGGGAAGAACGACTGGGCCAAGGGGGTATTGCCCGCCTTCCGTCCTCGCCTTCACGCCTGAAGGCCGGCCAAGCGCGCCTGGAGCGGGCCCCCGGCGTCGCAAGCAGACGACATCATAAGGTGTGAAAGGAGGTTGGGGGGGGGGGTTCCACCCGACGCTGCTTTTTCTCGCCGCAGCACCGGCTTGCAGCGTGGAGGTGGGCGGGTGAAGGAGTGGGCGAGTTGGTGGGCGTGGCCACCAGCAGCAATCCCCCCCGCCGAGGTATCAGATCAGACACTGATACTAAAGTGTTTGGACGCTGCGTTGGGTGCATGGTCATGGTGGGGGGGGGTGCGGGGAGGCGCGTGGGGTAGAGCTTGGACCGCAAGTACCTGCTGCGAGCGCGCCACCACCTCCAACGCTCTCGTTCCCTATGGAGGAAGCGCGGGCGGCTCTCTCGCCACGACGGGCAGCGGATGTGTCCTGCCATGTACTTACGGTACTACGCACTCATGCACTCTTGAAGGGGGGTGGGAGAGAGCGCCGTGGCTGCCACCACGACCGCCGCTCCCCAGGGGACCGCAGGGTGACCGCACATGGGTGCTACGGTAGCCAGTGTGGCGAGAAGTGCCGCGACGGGCGCCACGACCGGGCCCCACTGGCGGCGGGCGGCTCCCCCTTCCTCCCTCCTTCAGCCACGGCGGCGGTGGGAACGGGGTGGCACCCCGGTGGTGGTCGCCAGCCGGGATGGAATGATGTGCGCGCCTTCGTCGTGGCTGGCCGGGGCTGCCCTGATCTGGAGGGTTGCGTCTCGATCTGGGCGTTGCAGATACAGTCTTTCTCCTTTGTTGGGCACCCTTTGTGGCGACCGTAAGCCCAAGGATTGTAACTTGATTCCGCCCTCTGATTGGTCGGTGACAACGATCGAATGCTGACACATGCGTTGATCGCACCGTAGAGGTCGGTCGACCTGCATTGGTTACTAGACACCGTGCCCAAGAAAGGATGTCACAGCAATGGAGAAAGACTGTACTGTAGGGCACGCACCCCCGCACGTGGCCACGTCCGACAACCCGTGAAATACAATTGACTGCCGGACCAACGATCTTATCGCACTCGACAGGGAGCGGAGCCGACCTGCAGGTGAGGTCGAGGTTCCTCGGGCCGTCCCATCAACCATCCGTGCCGGTAGCAGTCGCCTCGGGTGAAGGATCGCTCCTCTTTGTCGGGGGCTTGAACCGCTTGCGGTGGATCCCGCTTGGGCGTGGGAGGCAGGCAGAGAAGACAAACAGGCGAAAAAAAAAAAAAAGCAGCAGACAGCAGAGAAACGAAAGAGAAGAACGACGCATCGCACACTGCCCCGACTCGGCGCTTTCGCGCGTCCTTGCGCGGCGTATAAACGTATGTATGTACAGTACGTACAGTACGTACCGTGAAACCGATAAAGCTCCCGCTCTTGTTCGCTGCTCGACCTTTTTTCTTTGCTTCTTTTTTCTTCTCTCTTGCTTGCTGGGCGACTGGACTGCGAGTGTCGGAAATTTCGCCCGACGAGACGAGACGTAAATCCGCTTGGGTTGGTGCGCGCCCCCGCGCCGGCCAAGCCCCACCCGCCAGTGTCTCGTCGCAAACGAGCGCATTGCCGACGAGTGTCTTGCCGCCCTCGGCGTGGCGCCGCGGCCAGCCTGTGCGGGACCCCGGGGACGGCCGTGGCCGCCAGGTCGTTGCCCTGCAGCGCGTGTACGTTGCTGCCCGCCGCGCCGGCCTCCCCGCCTGTGCCGTCCCTCGTGCGTGGCGCCGGGCGTACCCGCCTGCGCGCCGGTCGTGCCAACCCTTGGCTGCGAAGGTGGCTGTTTCTTCTAGCGCTGGGGTTGTGCCCTTCTCCCATCTTCCCTCGCTCGACCCCTTTTCCCTTTTGACCCATTCCCCCCTCGCGCCTTGTACTTCTCTCTTACCTCCTCCCCTCGGCCTCCCCTCTTCCCCCCCCACCCCCTGCCCCCTTCTCAACACTCTCTTGTGCTCACTTCCTTCAGCCACCATGGCGGACTTGTGCTCCCCCGACTCGTCTGGCAACAACGTGGGTGTTGCGTTTGGTCTGGTCACCGCGTCTGGTTTGGCCACCTCCCTGGGTGCGGCGGCGGCGTTTTGGATGCCGCTGCCCAAGCCTGGTGCGACGTCCAACCCATGGCTGGCCGCCTCCCTGGGCGCCGCCGCTGGTGTGATGGTGTACGTATCGTTCGTGGAGATCTTTGTGGCGAAGTCGGTGACCGCGTTCGAAAACTGCATCGACCGCTCCGAGGTGGCGTACCTCTACGCCACCCTCTGCTTCTTTGGGGGGGTGCTGCTGACAATCGCGTTTGACAGGGCTCTCCACCTCTTTGAGCGCTGGGCCCAACGGCGGTTGCACGCCAAGAGGGCGGCGGCGACTGCCGTCGAGGGCGACGCGGAGGGGGTGCCCGCGCCAGCGGCAGCAGCGGAAAGTGTCGTGGTAGCTGCTGGCGCCGGCGAGGCAGATGTGGTGGACGTGGCGCCAGCTTCGGGCGGGGTTGTCGTGGCCACCCCGGTCATTCACCACCAGCTGCCCATGTCGGGCGTTGACGGCGTGGAGGTAGACGCAGAGGCGGCGCGGTCTCGCGTCGCGCAGGGCTCCCATCCGTCTGACAGCAGCAACTGGACAGATGAGGGGGAGGGCACCCGCTCGTCAGCTGCTGGCGAGCACGCCGGCGCATCATCCGTCGGGCTGGTGCTGGGATTGGCCGACGACGATAAGGCCCGCCAGGAGGCCATGCAGCCGATGGCCGACAGTACTGGGCATGGCGGTCTGCTGCAGCCGTCGTTGCTTGAAAGCGCGAAGGCCAAGAAGGACCTGATCCGGATGGGCATGTTCGCGGGCATCGCGTTGGCCGCTCACAACTTTCCCGAGGGGCTTGCCACATTCATTGCTGCGCTGCAGGACCCGGGCGTGGGCGTCAGCGTAGCGGTGGCCATCGGCATCCACAAGTATGTTCGATGGGAGGGGGAGGCGCTTTCCGGGCAGTTGGGGTGGAACAGATTGGGGCGGTTGAGATGTGGAGTGTGTGTGGAGCCGCCACCAGGTGTTTGGCCGAGTGCTGTTTTAACGTGCTGAACCAACGGGGTGCTGCATTCGAGCCCTGGACTGCAGGGGTTGGCTCTCGGCGTCTTCTCGGGTTGTCTTTGTGCCAGAGCTGGAGGTGCTATCTACGTAGTGTCCGGTGCTGACTCTTGTTGTTGCTCTCTTTCATGGCCTGTGGAGTGCTGGTTACTACTTATTTCTTATTGTTCTCCCACCATGTGACTTTGCCCTTCCCCTTGTCCCCCTTCTCGCCGCTCGATCTTCCCATGGTCTTTCCACAGCATCCCTGAGGGCGTTGCCGTTGCCATGCCTATCTACTACGCAACGGGGTCAAAGCCCAAGGCCTTTTTCTGGGCTTCCTTGTCGGGCATGACTGAGCTGATTGGAGCTGCCCTGGGCTGGGTGGTGCTGCGTAAGGTGTTCAACCAGCTGGTGTACGGAATCCTGTTTGGGCTCATCTCCGGCATGATGGTACGCTCTAGATGGGATACTCTGGGGAGAATGGAGAATGTTTGGTCTGTTGTGCCGTGCTTTCATGTTGCTGGTGGCCTGTGTGCTGGCCTATGGCGTGTTCAACCACTGACGGTTTTCGTTCCCGCCTCTTTGGCTTGAGCTGCTGTCATTTGCTCATTGCTGACCGCATTCCTGTTCCTGCCCCTTTTGCCTCTTTTCCACCCTACCGCAGGTGTACATTGCTCTCAAGGAGCTGCTGCCGACGGCTCACCGTTATGACCCGGAAGACAAGGTCGTGACCATCTCACTGATTGGTGGAATGATCATCATGGCCGCCAGCCTGGTCTTGTTCCTGTTCTGACTTTCTTCCATGCGGGTTGCGGGCTCGTGCCGCAAGGTGGCGCACCACCCACCGGTCGTTTATCGGTTTTTCGATGCCTCCCTGTGGGTCTCGCTGCTTAGGTCTGTGCTCGCCCCTCCTTGGTCTTGGTCGCCGCACCGCAGCGGTCGCCTTCGCGACAGCAATATGTGTTCTACAGTCTTTTCTCCTTTCTTGCCACCTTCCACGAGAGGTCCTTCAACAACGCAGGTGCCCCCCCTCCCAACGCCACGCGCGTCGTCGTCGCGGCCACGACTCTTGAGGCGGCGTCACGGCCGGGCTAACCCGCCCAACACGTCCGGCAGGTCAAAGCTGACAGCGGGTGTGGGTCTGGCGGGACGCTTGACCCGCCCATCCGTCGCCCGCTCAAACAGCCCATGGGCGGTAGGCGTGGCATGGCAGTGCAAAGCACAGCAGGTCAGGCACACGCGACTTAATCGGCAGCGCCCTCCTCGCCTCTTAACCCCTTCAGCACTCAGCCTTTCCTCACCGGTGCGGGCGGCGGCGGCCACCAGGGTTACTTCACCCCCCCCCATCCCCCCCCGACACATCCATCGGCACCGCCCCCCCCCCAGCGGCGTCACTCCCTCCCCCCCGAGCGCCCCCCCCTCCAGCCCCCCCCCCCCCCTCCAGCCCCCCCCGCCCCTTCCCCCCCAACCTCCTTCCAGTCATTGAGCACAAATCGCACGTTGGCGCGCAGCCGCGCAACCTTCTCCTCCAGCGCCATGTGTTCCCACCGCAGCCGCTCCACGCCCAGTTCCGCGGCGCTGACCTCGGCCTCTGCCCGCGCCGCGCGCTCCGCGGCGGCGACCACCGCCCGGCGGCGGGCGCGGACGGCCTCGGCGGCCGCCTCGGTCGCCGCCACCTCCATCACCGCCATGTGCGCGCGCACGTCGCTGACGCCGCCGCCGACGCCGCTGCCCGGGGGGAGGCCATCCGCGGGGCCCGCCGCGGTTGCGGCGATCGCGTCCACGCGGGCGGCTGCCCAGGCCGCCTCGTCTAGCACGCTGCCGCCGCCGCCGCCGCCGCCGCCACCCACAAGGATACCGCCGCCGACGCCGCCGCCGCCGACGCCGCCGCCACCACCGACGCTGGCAAGGCCGCCCACCCCAATGCCCCCGCCAACACTGCCACCACCCCCGCCGCCGCCGCCGCCGCCGCCGCCGCCGCCTCCTACACCGCCGCCCATCCCCCCCCACCCCCTCCGCCGCCGCCGCCGCCCATGCCCCCCCCACCCCCCCCACCGCCGCCACCCATCCCCAGCACGACGTTTGGTGTGCCCGGCCCCCCTCCCCCCATGCCACCGCCGCCCACAACCGCCAACCCCGCCCCCCCTCCCCCCCGCCCATCAGCAGCGCCATGGCCTCGCGGTTTCCGCTCGTGTTGGGCAGGATGGCCGCCACGCCCGCCGCCACGCCCGCCGCACCCCCCACCGCGCCAAGCCCCCCCCCACCAATACCTACACCCACCACACCCAGCCCACCCCCGCCGACGCAGCTACCGCCACCGCCACCGCCACCGCCACCGCCGCCGCCGCCGCCACCGCCACCGCCACCGCCGCCGCCGCCGCCACCGCCGGCCCCATGCAGCATACTCCGCGTGGAGGGGGCGGCGTAGCGGCCGGCTAGCCACGATGGCGTCCGGACAGGGGCACCCGCAGGGGCGCCCGGCCCGGGCGGCGGTGGCGGTGGTGGCGGCGGTGGCGGGGGGGGCGGCGGCGGAGGCGGCGGCGGCGGTGGCGGCGGCGGCGGTGGCGGTGGAGGCGGCGGCGCGCCGTGGCCACCGCCCCCGCCACCGGCGCCACCCCCCCCACCGCCGCCGAGGCCGATACCACCACCACCGCCGCCGCCGCCGCCGCCCCCTCCCCCAGCAGCGCCACCGGCGGTCCCCCCCCCCCCCCCCCGCCGAGCAGGTCTTGCCGCGGCGGCAGCACGCGAGGCGTCCAGCCCAGGCTGGGCGGCCCCGGCGGTGGCCCCACCGGCGGGGGGGGAAGCGCGCCCATGGCGTGGGGTGGCGGCGGCGGCCCGCGGCCGCCGCCGCCGCCGCCGCCAGGGGGGGGGGCGGCGGCAGGTGACCGCCGGGGGGGGGGGAGGAGGGGGCGGGGGGGGCGGGGGGGGAGGGCGCGACCCCGGGGGGGGCGGCGGCGGGTACCCGCCAAAGCGGTTGTGGGACATGGTGGGGAGGAGGGGGGGTGGGGGGGAGGGAGGGACGGGGGGAGGCGCCGCGGCCGAAGCGCAGGGCACAGCCGCGGCGGCGGCGGCGACGGCAGCCGAGACAGGGGCTACCGCAACGGCAACGGTGATAGCCGCCGCTGGCAGCGATGGAAGGGGACCCACCGGCGCAGGCGAGCCGGGGAAGGGGGGGGGGAATGGGGTGCGGCTGCGGCGGCTGGCGGCGCGGAGGGAAGAGGCCGCGCACCTTGGCTCGCCCAGTCCCCTTGGAGGCAACGTCAGTGCCGCTGGTGGGGAGAGGCGCCGCCCGCGCGCCCCTGACCTAGGGCGGCCGCCCTCGTGCGACAAAGACCAACGGCGAAGATTGGCGGAACTCTTTGTATTATTATGTGAGTCGAACACGTGGCCCCCAACAGCTCAATATTTTGAATGGCGTCCCCAATTGAGTGCACTAGCCGTGCCTCTCCGCCCTGCTGGGTGGGCCTTCCCCCCTTGAGCGCGCGCATCTTCCCTCTACCGTCACGCCTCGAGGCGAGGCACAGAGCTTGCGCATATCCTCGACAACGTCTCGCCTCTAGAGCCTGTTCATCGTCCACAGCCGCACCCCCACCTTCCGTCGCGGTCGGCGAGGGCAATCCAGGAAGTCTGAGGGTGTCGGTCCCACTCCCGCTAGCCACGACCACTCCTTCCACCCACACGTGGCGGTGGGGGGCAGGCAGGGGCGGTGGGTCGGAAACGCTGGCGCCTTCCTGACGGTCTCCGCCCGCCGCTACCGCCACCACCGCTCCAGACCCCCCCTTCCCGAGCGTCCCATGGTCATGTGCGTTGTGGCTGGAGAGATCGCGGACAATCACCGTCAGTGATTTTTAATTTAAACAGGGTGAAAGTGATCGGCTCTTTTTGAGAGCGTATGCCTCATTGTCGCCTGGCCCCAACCGTCTTGGCTCCACCTCTCTCGCAGTTGCAGGGTGCAACTGGGTGGTCGTCGCTACCCGTCCGTGTCGCCGCATGCCCCCGCTTGGAGTGCGTTGGTCGTCCCATCCGCCACCCTGGTCGCCTCTTCCTCGACCCATACCTGCCTACTCCACCCCTACCTACCTCCCCTACCCCTATTCATTCCTACCAGCCCTCGTCCGTTTGCTTGTTCCTCTTCGAGTCCCTTGTGCAGGTGACGTGCTGCACACTTGCCATCTGCATCTTGTCCCCGCACCCAACGTGTATTCCGCTTGGACGTTGTCCCTCCCTCTCTCTCCGTGCTTCTTCCCTCTGCCACACGCTCAGGTGCCCCCTACTGCCTCCCCCCACGTTTCCCCCTCTCCCCCCCCCCGCCCCCTCGCTCGTTCCTCCACTAGCGCTGCCCACTCCTCCCCTCTCCCGGCCTGTCACTCTCGTTGCTCGTCTGCAACCCCCCCCCGCGCTGGCCCGTCCCATCTTGGCGCCATGCCCCCCCCGCTCCCCCCTCCCCCCCCCTCCGTCGCAGCGGCGCTGGAACGCCTCTCCCTTCCCCCCGACACGACGCGCCCGCAGCTGGCTGCCGCTTGGCGGGCGGCGGCACTGGCACACCACCCCGACGTAACGCCGCCGCCCCGCCGCGCTGCCGCCACGGCCACTTTCCAGGCCCTCGCGGACGCGTACCGCGTCGTCGATGCGTACCTCGCGCCCCCCTCTGTGCGGGGGAGGGGGCCAGGTGTTGGCGGTGGCACCGGCTGGGCCGCCGCCGCCGCCGCCGCCGCTGCCGCCGCCGCTGCCGCCGCCAATGGCAGTGACGCGGGTACGCGCGACGGGTCGGCCGCTGGGCGGCGGCGCGGGGGGGCGCCGGGCACCCCCGCGTCGGCCGACCCGTACGAGCGGGTGGCGGCCTTCCGCGCGCGCGTTGGCGGCGTGGGCGCCGGGGCCGGCGCCGGCGGCAACGCGCGCATCACGGCGCTGATCCTGGTGCCGGCGGTGGTGGGCTTTTTGGGCGGCGCGGCTGCGCTGTGGGGCGTTTCCCGGGGGGTGCCGCGGCCGGGGCTGCGGGCGGGGGGGAGCTCCCGGCTGGTGGGCGTCGACCGGGGGGCGGCGACGCGGGTGGATTCGGCGCGGGGGCGGGCAGAGTAGGAACCCAGGATGGGGTTGTGGGAGGGGGGGGGGAAACGGGGGGGGGGGGGGGGGCGGCGGTGGTGTAGGGAAGAGTGGGGGGAGAGGACGGCAAGCGCTGGGTCGACCGCTCTTGCACCCCGTGAGGTGGGTGAGTGGCCCGTGCTGCGAGCGCGCCGTCTGGCGGCGGCGTGGCTACGTGCCATGGAGGGAGGGTCCCACGGGATGCCCCTTACGGCACCAGTGAGGGCCTGGGGGTGCCCTCCTTGCCAGACGGCCTCGTCGCAGCGGCGCCCCGGTGAGCATGCACGACGGCGTGCGTCCCTCTGCCCCCCCCCCCCCCGCCCACCCCGTGGCATGCCGTCGGGGAGTGCGGTATCGGCGGCGCGGTCCCCCCTCCTCGATGACTTGGGCCGTCGCCGCAGTCCCAGACCGCTGGCTGGCTGGCCCACCCCCCACCCCCTGCCACACGGCGGCCGCCACGCGCATCGCGCGACTCGCCCGCCGTGGCCGCCGCCGTCGCCGGCTCTTTTGGGCCTCCTAACACCGCGGCCGGCGGGCTGCCCCCGCGGTGGGACCCGCTGCCGGCCATGCCGTTGCCGCCGCGCGCGGCCGGGGGGGGTCACGGGGGTGGGGAGCGGGCGTGGGAGGGACTGCAGGTGCGCGTGCTGCAACGGCTCGGCGGCGGGTGCGCGGCGTCGTGGCAGGTAGGGATGGGCCGGGGGGGGGGGGGGGCGGCGGCAGCACCCCTGCCGACCGTCCCTCCTCCGGGGCGGTGGCCCTTCCGGTGGCTGTTGCCGCTGTGGGGGAGGTGGGAGGTGGATGGGCAGGGTGGCCCTGCCGCCGCGCGCGCGCGCCTGCCGAAAGGCGGCGGTCGACCTGACGGATGGTTAGTCGACAGGGACCGTGCGCGCTTGGCTGGGTGGCAGCATTGGGGAGGGAGTGGGTGGAGGCCGTGCCGTGGTCGCGGTGTGTGCCGCTGCAGGGGGACCACCCGCACGGGCCCACCGGGTGTAGGCATTGCTGGCCGGGGCCGGGCAGTGCGCCACCGTCCCCGGTACCAAGGGCAAGGACAGAAACACAGTCCGGAACCACTACAGGTGTGTTGCCACCGTTCCATCGCCCACATGCTGCCGTCCCCTCCGCCCACCCACCCCCCCCTCATATCCCCACTTTCCCCCTCTCCCCTCCCACCCTTGGCCACCCCCCCCTCACGGCAGCGTCTCCTGCCAGTGGACGCCGACGTAGCGCACCTTGCCGGCCTCCACGTAGGCCATCAGGGTACGCTTCTGGGTGGTGTCCCCCAGCCGCCCATACGCAATCAGCTGGTGCGGCGTGACGGGCGCGGCGCCGTCAACGACGCGGACGGCCAGGCCTGCGTGGAAGAGCGCCGGGTCGCCCGCGTAGGCGAGAAAGTCCGCCCCAAACTTGACGCCCGCGCTCAGCCAGTAGCCCCGGTCGTGGAGGTCAGCAAAGACGGCCAGCCGCGCGCCCGCGCGGGCGGGCGTCAGCGTTGACGGCAGCGGCAGCGACGCGGCGGAGTAGTAGTGGGGCGCCGCCGACGGGACGGGGGGGGGGGGGGGGGGGGGGGGGCTGCGGGGGGGGGGTTGCCCCCCGCCGCCTTGCGCGTCGCCGCACCCGCTGGTGGGGGCGCGGCCGCCGCCACGTCGGCCGCCGCCTCGGCCGTCACTGCCGCGGCCGCCGCTGCCGCCGCGGCGGGGCCCCCCCGCTCGTGGGCGGTGGCGCCGGTGGCCACCCGGATGACCGTGGCTGGCGCCAGGTGAGGGGGCGCGTAGAGGGCACGGACGGCGGCGACAGCCTCCTTGGGCACCGGCGGGGGCACGCCCCCAGCGGGGGGTGGGGCGCCCGTGTAGACCGCCGCTGCCTCCGCCGCCGCTGCAACGGCCGCGTCGGCCGAGGCGGCGTGCAGCAGGCCGTCGCTGCCGCCGTCCCTGACCCCGCCCCCGCCGCCGCCGTCGCCACTGCCCCCACCACCACAAGACGTGCCTGCAGGGGGAGACCCGTCAGCGACGAGTGCGGCGGCGGCGGCGGGCCCTTCGCTGCCGTCTCCCACCGCCCCTCCCGGCGCGGGCGCCTCTGCTGGCGGGCGGCTGCTGCCCCCGCCCTGGTCCGCGACGCCGCCGCCCCAAACCGCCGCGAGCGCGCCCCACACGGACCGCACCACCCGGCCGACGCCACCGCCCCAGCCGCCGCCGCGGCCGCCCGTGTCAGCGGCGGCGCGGGCCACCTTGCGTGGCCGTTCGTCCGTGTCGCCATAAGCAGCCGTGGCATCCGCCGCCGCAGCATCAGCGGTGGCAGCGGGGGCGGTCGTGGCGGCTGCAGCGGCGGCGGCGGCAGCGGCGGCGGCGGCCGCCACCGCCAGCGCGTCCTCAGCCTCACGGGAGCGCTTGCGGCCGCTGCCGACGCGGCGCTCTTTGGCCTCCGCCGCCAGCCGGCGGGCCTCGGCCTCGGCCGCCGCCGCCGCTCGTGCGCGCGCCGCGTTGGCACGGCGCTCCCGCCAGGCGCCGAGTGCGCCGACGGGGGCGGCGGCGACGACGACGCCGGGGGGCTCCGCAGCCTCCGTTTCCCCCGCAGCCGCCTCCATCCCCGTACCAGCGACGGGAGAGTCCGCGTCCGTCTCCGCCCCCGTTCCCACCTCCGCCTTCGCCGCCGCCGCCGCCGCCGCCGCCCCATAGTCGGTCGGCGTATCGCGCGCTAGCCGCAGCCACCCCCGCCGCACGCCCAGGGCTGTCTCCTCCCAGCTGAGCGCCAGTGGCAGCGCCAGGTGCCCATTCTGGGCGGTATGCCGCGGGAGGGCGCCGCCAAAGTCCCCCACCAGTCGGTGGGTGGTGCGGAGGGTGGTCGCGGCGGGAGCGTCAAAGACTAGGGCATAGGCACTGGCGTTGAGGCGGGATGAGTGATACGCGGTGATGGATGGGGGAGGGGGGGGGGGCGGAGAAGCTGCCATAGCGGACACGAAAAAACAATAAACAACAGGGGGATTGAAGAGGGAAGCGGAGAAGGGCAGTCCGGGGGGGGGGGAGAGAAGGAGGGAATAGGCTGGGCCGTCAGCAGTGTTGAGAGCCACAAATAGCGACGAGAGTACAGGAGGGGAGGGGGGGTTGGCCAGCCGGCACCAAGAATGGAGATGGGGCGACCACACGCACCGCCGCGGCAAAGCGAGGGACGGGGCTGGGGCAAGGAGAGAAGAAAAAGGCGCGCGGCGTCTTCGTCGCGTGCCGCCTTGAGGTGACCGGCGGCGAATGGGTTGGTGGGATCTGGGAATCCTCAAGGGTACTTAATCTAGCTGCGAGATACAATTCCTACTGAAAGCGCGTTCGCGAAAATACCCCGGACTCGCCAATGTGATAGAGAGCTGCGGCTTGTCGATTACACAGCATCAGCAAATGCCACATGGGGACCAGAAAAGGGTGAAGTGTGGGTGGGCGACCCACGGTCAGCGACCCAAAATGGTACCCACCTACAGGTCAATATCCGCTTATATGCGCTCCTGGCACCCTGCCATATACACTCTGTATCCAGTTGTATGAGCCCCTTGCGGACATTGTAGCCCACCCCCACTTTTCCCCCTTTTTAACAATTCCACCAATGAGGTGCCTTCTTGGGACGAGACGGGCTCTCAGAGACCGTCCTGCTCCCTCGTGCTAGGGAAAACTCCCAGTTATTGCAGTTCTCCTGATTTTGTCCCATGTGGACAAGAGCAAGAGCAAACTGTGTTTGACCAATGATATGACTCAGATGCTGCCTCTCTGGTCAATGACTGCTCTGCATGAGGGTCCGCTGTTGTACGGACAGTGTGATCGGGGAATCTCTCGGGGATTCTGACCACGTCGAGGGCAGAACCAGCACCGGCTGAGCGCTTCGCACAATTCTTGACCGAGATGACCTGAGATAAAGGGCCAACCGGTGAGATCCGATGAAAGAACAAGAGTGTTTCGACCAACCAGCGTTCGTTGCGAGAGCAGTTGTGGCCATAGCCAATCATCAGGTTCTTCCGACAGACGTGTTGCAGCATGCCATTGGTAGGCCCTCTGCTGCCAGCATGCGATTGGCTCTTGCTCTTGTACACTTGCTCTTGCTCTTGTCCACATGGGACAATGTTTCGGAAAACTGCAATATACGACCCCCTGTCATAGAACAGGTTCGCATATAATCGGACACGGACTGTAAGTGGAAGCTGCAGATCTCCTGTCTGGCGTTGAGAGGTCCCACGGCGCGCGCAACAGGCGGTTCGCCTCACAGGAAGCATCTCATTGGTTGATGTCTTGAAAGGCAGGAAGCAGCCGTCAAACATCTTGCACAGGAGGGGAGGCTACAAAGTGCGCAAGGGTGACATACAAGTGGATATTGACTGTATCCGCACATAGGCTTGGGTATTACGTGCCCAAAACCTGTCTGTGACGTGAGATCAAGCCCGATCACGCCCGTTCACGGCGTAATCACGCGTTCTGCAGCGCCTGTCACGCACAAAGTAGCCCACGTGAAATTGACTTTTAATTTAGTGTATCACACTTTGGATCACATCTCCCGGTCCACTTGATACTTGCGGATCGCGTCCTGCAGGTACGACGACGAGTCGAATACCTTGGTCAGCAGCACAACTGGGGACGTCCGCGTGGTGCCAACGCCACTTGTCGGACCTGACCCGAACCTGCCTCCGGTCGACGGCACCGCGGGTCCATCAGCCGACCCCTCTGAGCCGCAGCGACGCAGCAGTTCACTGTATCTGGCCGTTGCCACCTTGTCCGAGAACTCTCGCTCCGCGACGCCGAGTAAGAGAGCGCCGTCGACGGCGGTAGAATTGGCGGTCAAGTCGGCGGCGGCCCCAAAGGGCGCCCACCCGAACCCCCGCAGAAGGAACGCGTGGCCCACCGAGATGGCTAGCACCCACCCGTCGGGGGTGAGGGGAGCGGCGAGGGAGCGGTGGAAGGGGGGGAGGGCGAGTCTCTCTTTCAGCGCCCGCGCACATGGGGCGGTGCGGAGGCGGGGGAGGGAGAGGGTACGCCGACAGCGACTGCCCACAACCTCCACCTCTGCCGCCACCGCCACCACAACAGCTGCTGCTGAGGCCACCAGCACCTCCGCTGCAGCTGCTGCCGCTGCCGCAAACACCTTCGTTCCAATCGATGGCGAAGGCATCCTGGACAGCAAGCTGCGGGAGCACACCTCCGACGGGGCCGCTGCTCGCAGGGGGCGACCTGGTGACTGTAGTATCCGTGGCCCTGACTTGGCACCGACCCGGTATGACGACCAGGGGGCACCAGGTGCCAGGACCCGCCCGCCGTCTGGGGCCGGCTGGCAGCGGTAGCCCGTGCCCAGCACTGGGATGCAGTGGACTACGCTACCCACACGTGAGAGAGGGACTTTTGATGGGTTTTTTCATACTTGGGAGGTACTTGGTGTGATAGAATTGAGTGTGAGATTAGCGAGGGAGAGTAGACTTAGTAGTGATGGTGGCCCCCGACCTGACGAGGTTACACTCGGGTCGGGGCCACTCAGGGCTAAGGGGGGGCTACCAGGCCAACGTGCCGAGGGTCCCCCAGATGCCCATTATGAGGGATAGCGAGGCGCCCTTGGCCCGCGCTCTCAGGGAAGTAGACAACTGCGCGTTTGCTGTCCTCTTCCCCGTGTGCACTACCGTGCGTATCTGTCGGCCCTGCCAACAGGTACGTGAGGCAACAGGCACACCACTCTCGTAGCTCCCTTTGCTGTGTTACCTGTCCCCTTCCCCCAAGGGAAACTGCCACATGTCCGAGTGCATCGAGTTTCTACGACATATTTGGTGGAGCAGCAGGGGATTGGAGTGTTTGAGAAGTGACATTTGGGAGCAGCGGTTGGGTTCTTCCTGTTTTGTCTTCTTGGGCTTGGGAATTATTCGCACCCGTTCTCGGGAATCCCGTTCCTGGCTCTCCAACCCCTCTCTCGTGGTCTGACGATCTTTGGACACGCAGGCAACTGGAATGTGGCTGTCAAGAGACCAACATGGCTACCCCATCCGGCACGACGGTGCCCGAAGGGGCAGACCCTGCGTCCCTTGACGAATCCTTGGTCACCGCGGGGGACGTGTGGCAAAAACCTCTTGCACACGCGACACCCAAGTTGGGGCGGTGCACAAGGGCTGCCTCCCGTGTCGGGGGGGAACCGGAAGAAGTGCAAGTCGCACACACTCTATCCCTGTTGTGGGGCAATCCCCCCACTGACAAACAAGAAGATGGTGTGTGGTCCAACAGTTTCTTGGTCGGGACGGGGAAGCAGGGCCAAGCCCCGCTGTCCCTCCCCTTATCCCCCCAGGGTCCCCTCAGAATCTCGCCACTCAGAATCTCCCACCCCAGCACCTGCCCACCGGGCCACAAGAAAATTCAAGACGATAAATGCAGAAAACCCTGAAATCCAAGTTGGATTTACTACTAAGCTAACTATCCCAAACTTAGGGAATATGGACCCAAATGCAGGGGGAGGAACGGGTCAGGCTAGTGACCTGCCGCCCCTTGCATGGCACGTGCTGCCTCCCTACCTGGGGGTCAATACTGCCACACTCCCCTCTTCTCAGTTCCGACCGACCCGGTCGGCCCTGTGAGGGGGCGCGTAAACGCACGTCTCGGCGTTGGGGGCGCGACTTGCTGTCCCCCAGGGTACGTAACGTGGACGTGGAGGCGGTCACGTTGACCGCCCCTCTCCTCAAGCTTGCCCACTTAGCAGCTTGCTCTCCCCGGTTCTCACTTCAACATCACCAACACATCCCCTTCACCTTCCCCTGGGCTGCCCCACGCTGGGGAGGCCACCCATCTACCCACGATCCGAGCCCCCCTCAACTCAAGGCGGGTCTCGTGCAGCTGCAGCCAGGGCGTCTCTCCCTTACTAAGGGAGAGCCATGGTGACCCCGGGGGTGGAGACTGACTCTCTTGATGAACGTATGGAGGACACCTCCTACGGTGTAGCGCCCGCCGGGACTTCCGGCGGGGGCTCCGCGGTCGCTCCGGGGGATGGGACTCCCGCGTCACCCGACTTTGGGTTGGCGGCGGGATCTCCCCCGGAGGCGGGCCGGGTCATCCCACGTGAGGCCTTGGGGCGGTGGTTTTACCCCGCTTGGCCTCTGTATGAGGAGGGGTTGACTGTTCTTCGCTGTGGCCGACTTGGCACAGCGATTAGTCGGGTATGGGACCGCCTACGGGAGAAGTATCCCCGTAGGGTCGGGTTCCCTGCTGGCTTCAGGACGGACCAGTTTGCCTTCCTGGACGATGACGAAGTCGAAGACGTACAGCGGGCTAAGGCCATGGTGAGCCGCGGGGGAACTATCCCGGGTCTCGGCGACTTGCCGACCCTTACTTGGCACGCGGTGGCAACTCGCCCCCCGTACCTTCACGAGGCCGATCCGCACACTCATCACTTTGATGTGCGGATGGAGAAGGACTTCCGGCGAGGTCCCTACTTGGTGACCTCGGCTCAACTTGAGTTTCCGCAGCAGTCCGCTGCTAGAAAGGAGCAGTACTACCCCAAGAAGCCCGAGTGGTGGCCCCAAGTTGAGGTCTCCTACGGGCTCCCTGCGTTGCTACCACGGTTGCTCGACCACTTCGGCTCCGTCATGTTGACGGCTAGCCCGGAGCACCTGGTGTGGGCCATGTTGGCCACCCAGTGGCTCCTCGAGGTAATGTCGACCTGGGTGTCTTGTGTTCAGCAGCGGGGGATGCTCTGGCATCTCCCCCCCCGGCTTATCCAAGGTTTGGAACAGCTCACCCCTCATCCAGTTGCTGAGGGGTGCTCATCAGGACAACTCACTCTACTTGAGGAGATGCTCCGTCTCCACAAGTTCATCGAGTGGGAGAGCATCGAGCACAAGTTGCGCCGCCCCACCCGCGGGCCCAAGGACGATGGCGCACTTCGCCAGTTCGTATGGGTCGCTCGTGAACTTCACGACGGCCGTGTGGTACTACGAGAGGGGCTGGGCATCGGGGACTACCCGTATGCCCCGGGGATGGATCGCCCCCCTGCGCCGCCCCCGGACAAGGCCATGGTGATGGCCGTGCCCTCTCACGATGACAATATGACTCAACCCACTGCGGGGGCCCCGAGTAGGGGTCGCAGTTACACCCGGGTCCCGCCACCTCGGCGTGCCCCCCCGTTTCCTCCTGTCCCCTACCAGCAGCACGGGGACATCCCGATAAGCGTGGCCGTTGAGTCGTCCACCCCGGTGTCCCCCAACTTGGGGGCCACTCTTCTGACGGTTTACCCCAAGTTGGTGTTACCGGCCACGCCTCTAACCTCAGAGATGATGATCACCACGTTGGTGCGCACCATTTCCTGGTTGGCCGCGTCGACCGCAACCCTTCAAAGTTCCGAGACTCCTCAATTTGAGGAGCGCGTTCGTACTGCGGTGGCGACAGCGAGTTGCGAGTCGGTAGCGGAGTTTATGACGGCCGAGTTGGCTCGCATCGGGGCTATTGTGCCCCAGCCAGCCCCACTTGGGCGTGGCAAACGTCGGGCGAGCCGGGCATACTCGCCTCCTCGCTGTCGTCGCCGACGCTCGCGGCGCTCTCCCTCCGTATCGGAATACGAGTTGTCTGACTCCGTCTCGGAGTCCTCTACTCCGTCAGAGTCGGAGTCGGTCCGGCGTCTGCGTCGCCAACTTGCGCGCAAGACCAAGCAGAAGGATAGCCGCGGTCGTCGCCACTTGCGCGACCGTGAGGGGCGCGACGGCTCCAACTTGAAGCCGCCAGCCCCGCCGACTAGTGGGGAGCGTTATCGACGTGGGTTTCGCCGCTCGCCTTCACGTGAGGGCGAGGGCCGTGGGGTTGGAGAGTCTAGCATGCATGCCTAGTTGGCAGCTGCCTTTGTTGAGAGAGTGTGAGGGTTAGGGCTGTAGTTGAAAGCCGCTGTGCGTACCACTTCGACTTGAAGCACTCTCTTGGCACTGTTACTCAGCCTTCCCTCACGTTGAGGGAGGGCTGTTAGGGTTTATCTCATTCCGGGCACAGTATGCCCGGACCTTCTCAGCGGGAAGGTCCTCCACATACTCCCACGTATCATCCTTGGCCTTCTAGCCGAACCAGCGCACCCTCAACATGAGGCGGTCAGTGTCCTCATCCCAGCCGTGGTCGATGAACTTATGGAACACGTACTCCTGCGGGCCCTGTTTGGCCGCAGGCAGTGAGGGGAGGCGCCACGCTTCCAACGCACGCGCCCAAGCTGGGTCGCCTGCAGGCGGTGGTGCAACTTTGACCACGTCCTGTCCGTTTACTGTGCGGACCCCATCGTCACTTTCGATGGTGAAGCGCCGCCCATCTGTACGAAGGACCTGGTACGGCCCCTTCGTGTGGAATACCAACTTACCCCCAGTTGGGGTATGTGAGTGAACCAGTACCAAGTCTTCCTCCTCGGGGACATGCTTAGCATTGCGCACCTTTTTGTCAAAGGTACGCTTGTAGCGCTTTTGTGCTTTGTCCATCTCAGCCCTGACTTTAGGGATGAGGTTTTCAAGCCTAGCAGCGAACTCCGCCTTACTCTCAAAAGGAGTAGGCGTCCTGCCACCATCCTCCCTAGTTGGGAGCGGCCGCCGCACGGCAAAAGACCACACGCGACGGGGGGTCACACAAGCGAGGGGTACTTCCCCGGTAGATGAGTGAACATGCGAATTGTAGGCAGTGGTAAGAATAGAAATGTATTGGTCCCCCGTTTTTGTGGCAAAAACCACAAGCACACACGGCACCCATGTTGGGGCGGTGTACTAGGGCTGCCTCCCGTGTCGGAGGAACCGGAAGAAGTGCATGTCGCACACACTCTGTCCCTGTTGTGGGGCAAACCCCCCACGGACAAACAAGAGGATGGTGTGTGGTCCAACAGTTTCTTGGTCGGAACGGGGACGCAGGGCCAAGCCCCGCTGTCCCTCCCCTTATCCCCCCAGGATCCACTCAGAATCTCGCCACTCAGAATCTCCCACCCCAGCACCTGCCCACCGGGCCACACGAGCATTCAAGACGATAAATGCAGAAAACCCTGAAATCCAAGTTGGATTTACTACTAAGCTAACTATCTCAAACTTAGGGAACATGGACCCAAATGCAGGGGGAGGAACGGATCAGGCTAGTGGCCTGCCGCCCCTTGCATGGCACGTGTTGCCCCCCTACCTGGGGGTCAATACTGCCACACTCCCCTCTCCTCAGTTCCGACCGACCCGGTCGGCCCTGTGAGGGGGTGCGTAAACGCACGTCTCGGCGTTGGGGGCGCGACTTGCTGTCCCCCATCGAGTACGTAACACGGATGTGGAGGCGGTCACGTTGACCGCCCCTCTCCTCAAGCTTGCCCACTCGGCAGCTTGCTCTCCTCGGTTCACACTTCACCATCACCACCACCTCCCCTTCACCTTCCACTGGGCCGCCCCACGCTGGGGAGGCCACCCGTATACCCACGATCCGAGTCCCCCTCAACTCGAGGCGGGTCTCGTGCTGCGATAGCCAGAGCGTCTCTCCCCAACTTGGGGAGAGCCATGGCGACTCCGGGAGTGGAGACGGACTCTCTTGACGAGCGCATGGAGGACACCTCCTACGGGGCAGCACTCGCCGGAACTTCCGGCGGGGGCTCCGCGATCGCTCCATGGGACGGGACTCCCGCGTCACCCGGCTTTGGGTTGACGGCGGGGTCTCCCCCGGAGGCGGGACAAGTTGTCCGCGTGAGGCCTTGGGGCGGTGGTTTTACCCCGCTTGGCCTCTCTATGAGGAGGGGCTGACTGTTCTTCGCTGTGGCCGACTTTGCGCAGCGATGGGCCGGGTATGGGACCGCCTACGGGAGAAGTATCCCCGTAGGGTCGGGTTCCCTGCCGGCTTCAGGACGGACCAGTTTGCCTTCCTGGACGATGAGGAGGTTGAGGACGTTCAGCGGGCCAAGTCCATGGTGGACCGCGGGGGAACTATCCCGGGTCCCGGCGACTTGCCGACCTTCACGTGGGACGCTGTGGCAACTCGCCCACCGTACCTCCACGAGGCGGATCCGCACACTCATCACTTTGATGTGCGGATGGAGAAAGTCTTCCGGCGAGGTCCCTACTTGGTGACCTCGGCTCAACTTGAGTTTCCGCAGCGGTCCGCTGCTAGTAAGGAGCAGTACTATCCGAAGAAGCCCGAGTGGTGGCCTCAAGTTGAGGTCCCCTACGAGTTCCCGGCGTTGTTGCCACGGTTGCTTGACCACTTCGGCTCCGTCATGTTGACGGCTGCCCCTGATCACCTGGTGTGGGCCATGTTGGCCACCCAGTGGCTCCTCGAGGTCATGTCGACCTGGGTGTCTTGTGTTCAGCAGCGGGGGATGCTCTGGCATCTCCCCCTCCGGCTCCTCCAAGGTTTGGAACAGCTTACCCCTCAGCTAGTTGCTGAGGGGTGCTCATCAGGACAACTCACTCTACTTGAGGAGATGCTCCGCCTCCACAAGTTTATCGAGTGGGAGAGCGTCGAGCACAAGTTGCGCCGCCCCACTCGTGGGCCCAAGGACGATGGCGCACTTCGCCAGTTCGTGTGGGTCGCTCGTGAACTTCACGACGGCCGTGTGGTCCTACGAGAGGGGTTGAGCATCGGGGACTCCCCGTATGCCCCGGGGGTGGATCGCCACACTGCGCCACCCCCGGACAAGCCCATGGTTATGGCCGTGCCGTCCTATGATGACCATATGACTCAACCTTTTGCGGGGGCCCCAAGTCGGGGTCGCAGTTACACCCGGGTACCGCCACCTCGGCGGGCCCCTTCGCTTCCTCCTGTTCCTTTCCAACCTCACGGGAGCATCCCGATCAGCGTGGCCGTGGAGTCTTCCACCCCGGTGTCCCCCAACTTGGGGGCCACCCTCCTGACGGTATACCCCAAGTTGGTGTTGCCGCCCACGCCTCTAACCTCAGAGATGATGATCACCACGTTGGTGCGCACCATTTTCTGGTTGGCCGCGTCGACCGCAACCCTTCAAAGTTCCGAGACTCCTCAATTTGAGGAGCGCGTTCGTACTGCACTGGCGACCGCGAGTTGCGAGTCGGTGGCGGAGTTTATGACAGCCGAGTTGGCTCGCATTGGGGCTATTATGCCCCAGCCAGCCCCACTTGGGCGTGGCAAACGTCGCGCGAGCCGGGCATACTCACCTCCTCGCCGTCGTCGCCGACACTCGCGGCGCTCTCCTTCCGTATCGGAAGACGAGTTGTTTTACTCCGTTTCGGAGTCCTCTACCCCGTCGGAGACGGAGTCTGTCCAGCGTCTGCGTCGCCAACTTGCGCGCAAGACCAAGCAGAAGAGTGGCCACGGTCGTCGCCACTTGCGCGACCGTGAGGGGCGCGACGGTTCCGACTTGGAGCCGCCGCCCCCTCCAACGAGTGGAGACCGTTATCGGCGTGGGTCTCGCCGCTCGCCTCCACGTGACGGCGAGGGCCGTGGAGTGGGAGAGTCTAGCATGCGTGCCTAGTTGGCAGCTGCCTTTGTTGTGAGAGTGTGAGGGTTAGGGCTGTAGTTAAAAGCCACTCTGCGTACCACTTCGACTTGAAGCACTCTCTTGGCACTGTTACTCAGCCTTCCCTCACGTTGAGGGAGGGCTGTTAGGGTTTATCTCATTCCGGGCACAGTATGCCCGGACCTTCTCAGCGGGAAGGTCCTCCACATACTCCCACGTATCATCCTTGGCCTTCTAGCCGAACCAGCGCACCCTCAGCATGAGGCGGTCAGTGTCCTCATCCCAGCCGTGGTCGATGAACTTATGGAACACGTACTCCTGCGGGCCCTGTTTGGCCGCAGGCAGTGAGGGGAGGCGCCACGCTTCCAACGCACGCGCCCAAGCTGGGTCGCCTGCAGGCGGTGGTGCAACTTTGACCACGTCCTGTCCGTTTACTGTGCGGACCCCATCGTCACTTTCGATGGTGAAGCGCCGCCCATCTGTACGAAGGACCTGGTACGGTCCCTTCGTCTGGAATACCAGCTTACCCCCAGTTGGGGTGTGCGAGTGTACCAGCACCCAGTCACCCTGCTCGGGGACATTCTTAGCATTGCGCACCTTTTTGTCAAAGGTACGCTTGTAGCGCTTTTGTGCTTTGTCCATCTCAGCCCTGACTTTAGGGATGAGGTTTTCAAGCCTAGCGGCGAACTCCGCCTTACTCTCAGTAGGAGTAGGCGTACTGCCACCATCCTCCCTAGTTGGGAGCGACCGCCGCACGGCAATAGACTGCACGCGACGGGGGGTCACAAAAGCGAGGGGTACTTCCCCTGTAGATGAGTGAACCTGCGAATTGTAGGCAGTAGTAAGGATAGAAATGTATTGGTCCCACCTCTTCACGTGCTCACTCACATAGTGGCGCAGCTGCCTAACAATAGTTTTGTTGAAGCGCTCCACCTGCCCATTAGTTTGTGGGTGGTAGGGGGTGGCATAGTTTGCCTTAACCCCCAACATATCCAGCACTCCCTGAAACAGTACAGACGCAAATTGCGGTCCATTGTCCGATTGTGTACTATCTGGGATGCCATACGCGGCAACCCAGTAATCTAGGAAGGCTGACACGACCGACATGGCCGTGATCTCTGCCAGTGGGATCGCTCGCGTAAGTTTCGTGAAGCGGTCACAGATGACCAGGAGGTACTGGTTGCCCTCCTCGGTCACAGGCAGTGGCCCAAGGATGTCCATCGCCAACGCGGCGAAGGGCTCCTTGGCCGGGAACAATAGCATAGCCGTAGTAGGCCGCCGTTCCATCAGACGATTCTGTGCACAACTTGTGCAGGCAGCCACCCAATTGTAGATGTCCACCACCATGGACGGCCAGTAGTACCTGGTCCTCAGGGTCTGGTACAGTTTACTAGACCCCAGGTGTCCACCCGTGGGAGCGTTGTGCTCCCTCTCAAGGATACTGTCCTTGAGGGATGCGGGGACGACAAGTTGTTCGGTCCCCTGGAATACCCCCCTCCTCATGAGGAGGCCATCGTCTCCCAGAAAGAAACGCGTCTCTACCACTGTATCCAGTATATCCCTCTGCGACTTGCAGAAGGGATCCTCGGCCTGGGCATTCACCACCTCGTCCAGGGACAGGGGCAAGTACTTCTTGTTCCCTGGCGCCTCGGGGTTCAACGCCTGACCCGAGCGCGTGACTACCCCCACGATGGGGATGTCCTCATCGACTGGGTTAGTGTCCAGCCCCTCGGTCGGTACCCGAGAGAGGCCGTCGGCAAGGGCATGTTGCCTGCCAGGTCGGTATTCAATGTCAAAGTTGAAGGGTGCCAGTCGCACCCTCCACCGGTTGAGACGAGTGTTCGTACAGTCCGTCTTAAAGATGAACTGCAACGCGCGGTGGTCACAGCGGATGAGGAACTTCTCACCCTCCAGGTAGTGACGAAGTGACGTCACCGCCCACACCACTGCGAGTCCTTCCAACTCGGTGACTCCGTAGTTCTTCTCGGCCGAGTTCAGCCCCTTACTAAAGTATCCCACCGGCAAGTACTCCTTGTCCGGCTGCTGCTGAAGCAACACACAACCAAGTTGGTCGTAGCTAGCGTCCACATCCAGGATGTAGTGGCCTCCCAACCTGGGAATAGCCAAGATGGGGGGCTTCAGCAGAAGGTCCCGAAGAGTCTCAAAGGATTCCTGCTCCACCCGACTTGGGGGAGGCAGGTTCTTCGGTAGCGTTGAGCTCACTAGCTCATTCAACGGCTTCGCCACCTTGGCGAAGCCTTTGGTGAAACGTCGGTACACGTTACATATCCCGAGGAAGGTCCTCATCTGGGTCTGGGTCCGGGGGTACTGAGCCTTACGAATGGCCCACAAGTTCTTCTCGTTAACACTGAGACGCCCCGGACGGACAACATGTCCCAAGTATTCCACCTCTTGAGTGAAGAGGTGGCACTTACTCGCCTTCAGTGACACACCGGCGTCAGCAAGTAGCTTGAACACCTGGCCAAGATGGCCAATGTGTTCCTCCGGACTTCGGGAGAACACAATGATATCGTCTAGGTACACAAGACAGATTTGCCACCGTACTCCGGCCAGAATCATGTCCATAGCGCGCTGGAAAGTTGCCGGCGCGTTACACAGACCAAACGGTAGACGCTTGCACTGGTAGGTACCACAGTGACAGGTAAAGGTAGTTTTATGCCTGTCCTCCGGGGAAATGGGAATTTGCCAGTACCCCGCGTTACAGTCCAGGGTAGAGAACACGTTTGCCTCCCCCAGAGAGTCCAGACAGTCATCCATCCTAAGTAGGGGATAACTGTCCTTCACCGTGCTCTCGTTGAGCTTACGGTAGTCGATACAAAACCGGGGGGTCCCATCAACTTTGGGGACGATAACCACCGGACTCGCCCACTCGGCGTTGCTGGCCTCGATCACATCGAGGGCCTCCATGCGAGCAACTTGCTCCTTAACGAGGGCCCTTGAACGAGGTCCTCCCCTATACGGTTGTTGACGTATAGGGGGTGCACCGGGCTTCAACTCGATCCGGTGTTGGGTGGCTCTCATGAGTCCCAATTGACCATCCCACAACTTGTGATATTGGTCCAAGAGGCGTTCAACTTGAACCCTCAACCTGGGGGGGACACCCTCCATGTTCACATGGGGTCGAGGAGAGGCGGCCGACTTGGCTCGATGCTTCTCCTTTCCGGACTTCGGGTCGCTACTTGCGCCCGCGTTGAGGGTGACCGCTACTACCGGTCCCTCGTGTTGGTCGATATAGCCGAACTTGGCTCCCGACTTGAAGTACTTGGGCGTCGGGCTCAGGTTCATCACCTGGATCCTCCACGGGACTCCGGCTTTGGAGTCCATCGTGCCAAGGGCAACATGCACTTGGTGCTTGCGAGCAAGACGGGGGTGAGGGTGCACCAACCCGTTCCCCGTAAAATCAGTTACAACATCAACGTGCGCCACCGAGTTGGGGGGCAACGTGACTTCGCGGGCTAAACGCAGGGCAGCAGTAAACCCTTCCCTCACCGAACAAACAGGCTTCGACTGTGAGACTGTCACAGGAGCCACAGACTTTCCCTTACCAAGGATGGGGATAGTCTCCCCATTCATCAACTTCACCCAGTACTCAGGGCCACAAATCAAAGGCACTTGTGTAACAACATAAGGGGTACCCAGAAGCAGGGGTACCGATATATTCTCAACTACGCCATAGGTCACGTCGACCTCATGGGTCCCCAACCTAGTTGGTAGGGTCACGGCACCAACGATGGGAAGTACCCCACCATTGATGTCAATCATATGGTCAGCTTTGGACCTCCAGCGTTGGAGCTTCACCTCCTTTGGTAATAGCGACTTGCGTATCAAGGAGGCTCCTGATCCGGTATCAAGTACGATACGGGTACAGCATGCACGGCCGGGGGCAAGTTGCACCCGTCCAGCCACCTGGAAGTTCTCACCCGTCAGCACCGCGATGACCCGACGTGGGTTTACGTTCTTGGGGAGTCCTACCCGAGGTGGGCGGACTCCCTTAGGTCGCCGCAGTATCCGGCACGGTTGGTTCGTCCTCCTGGCCCACTTGGCCGAGGCTGCCGTTGTGAGCTTCGGACGACCAGCCCCAACGGTCATTCGTTTCCCGCCGACTTGGCGTCCGAATCTGAGGGCGGGGAGGAAGACGACGAGTCCGAGGACGACGTGTCCGCCTCCTCCGCCGAGGGTGTGGCGACCGCAACGACCGGTCGAGACCCACCCTCGCGGCGTGAACGTACTTCGTTCGTAGCCGACTTTTTACTCGCATTCCTAACAAGTTGTTGGATGCGTTTACTCAACTTGGGGCAATCATATGCCCAGTGACCATCGGAGTTGCAGTTCCAACACCGATGGTCCGTTCCGGGAGGGGTCTTCCCAACTGGGGAAGACGAAGGGATACCCTGGGAAGTTCCCACGGCAGCTACCACCCTCTCCTTGCGGATTCGGCGTGCCTCTCTCAACTCTCTGGCCTGGCGCGCCTCCTCCCGTTCCTTGGCCGACTCGGCCTGACGCTCCTGGCGTTGTTCCTCCCGCAACTTGCGGTAGGCCTCGCCTCTGCGATAGGCGAACCTGGCCAACTCGGCCAGGGTCGCCCGGGCAGTGTTATGCTCCCGGGTCTCCATCCGGACTGACCAATGGAGTCCCTCCACAAACCGACTCTTCACCACAGCTTGTGGATGAAGAAACCCACAAAGATTGTTGAGCTTACGGACTCGCTCCGCAAAGGACAACTCGTCCTCCGCCTCTTCCTGATGGGCTTGCGTAAACTCCTCGACTTGAGAAGCCAACGCTGCCTCATCAACCATGGCTCTCAACAACCAGTTGACGAGCTCCAAATAGGACGTCACCTCTCCAGCGCCTCCACTTGAGGAGCTGGGCATGACGGACATAAGTTCTGTCCGTAGGTCGCCCTTCGTAAACTCCTGTAGCATGTAAAAAGCCATGCCTTCACTTATGGCATTGTCGTCACAGGCTTTTGTGAAACGACGTAGGAACTCAAAGACACGGAGGGGGGGAGTTCCGTCCCACTCCGCTTTGTGCCCAAAAGAATGAAGTGCATTCTTCTTGGCACGGCCCATGGCTCGGGCCTGGTCAGGACCATACGCCACCGACTTGTTGTGGAGGGCGTAGGTCTCACAGTCAAAGATCCTCTGGTAGACCGGGTTGGCTACCTGGATCTTGGGCGGCACCTCACGTTGAGGGAACAGCCGCTGTGGCACTGGGGTAAGTTCACTCTCAGTGCCTGTAGTCCGGCGCGGCGCGCTTGGCGCAGCCGCCGGCGTTTCCGGGGGGAACTCCCCCGTGAAGGGCGTACGCCCCACCGAGTATGGTGTGGCTCCCTCGTTGGGAGTCACAGGTGTCGCCCCCAGTTCGGGGCGACCAGAGATAGGCGTAAGGGGGGATTCCCCCTGCGCCTGCGGGCTCGAAAGCCCCAATCCGGTTTGGACATTAAGGCCATCTGGCAAACTCGCCACAATCTGATTCAGAATAGTATTCGTCATCGTGACCACCAGGTCCGGCAAAGTTTGCCGCAACACATTGGTTGCCTCCCGACGGACAGTTTCCGCGAGGAGGGGATTGACGACTCCAGTTGAGTCTCGGTCCGCCTCCGGGAGTCCACCTGAGGGGTAACCACGTTCCTCAGGGGTCTCAACCGGGGGCATGGGCGCGAGCCCATCGCCGACCAACGGAGGTCCACCGTCCTCCGAAAGCCTAGTTGGCGACGACTCCAAGCCAAAGTTGGCTCCAACCCGAGTGGAACCCGCGGGGACAGTCCTCACCCCTTGGGACGTTCCCGTTGAGTATACCACACGGTGGCCAGACTTCGGCCCACCCACATCAGAAGTGTCACCCGAGTGAACTCCCGACTGAGTCGGGGTGGCCTGTTGCCCGCCCGTACTTCCAGTCCTGCTGGCTTGAGGGACCTCTAGTCCCTCTGCGACCCCAGGTAAACCCACCTGTGTCTCACCAGTATTCAAAGGCACTGAAGTACGTGCGTCACCCGTGTACTCCCCGGACGACGGGGGGTCCGAGTAAGCCATGTTGGCTGACGATCCGTATGACACGGTCCAAGACCACCGTTCCTCTGAGACAGAGGGCCCCCTACACCCGGGTGCACCCGGAGGTAAAGTTTACCTGTGTCCCCTGCTGCTCCACCAAATGTAGCGGAAGTCACCTTGAAGTCGCCGGAAAAATCGATGTTGGATGCCCGGAATCAAACCCACGACATGAAACATATGTTAACCAGGCGTTGTGGACCACTGCGCCACGGGTTCAATCCTTGACATCTTGGGCCAGACATGGGCTTTTCACCCCAAATCCTTCAAGCACCGATCGCTGGGTCCGATATACATGGCAGTCGCGATACTGCCACATATCCCCCTCCCCAAGGCTTGACCGCCCCGGTCAAGCAACTTTTCCCAGCTAACTCCGCGACTTCCCCCTTGATGACTTTCCACTGTGCAGCTGGAAATTTCGGTACTTTGGCAGGCGGGATTTACGCAAATCGCAGTACGGGTGATGACGATCCCACATCGTCCGCGTATCAGTCCGCCGTGAAGAGAGTATCCGCCGCCTGCCAGGTCACCGTCCTCCCCTGCTGCTCCACCAAATGTGGCAACAACCACAAGCACACACGGCACCCAAGTTGGGGCGGTGTACTAGGGCTGCCTCCCGTGTCGGGGGAACCGGAAGAAGTGCAAGTCGCACACACTCTGTCCCTGTTGTGGGGCAAACCCCCCACGGACAAACAAGAGGATGGTGTGTGGTCCAACAGTTTCTTGGTCGGGACGGGGACGCAGGGCCAAGCCCCGCTGTCCCTCCCCTTATCCCCCCAGGGTCCACTCAGAATCTCGCCACTCAGAATCTCCCACCCCAGCACCTGCCCACCGGGCCACACGAAAATTCAAGACGATAAATGCAGAAAACCCTGAAATCCAAGTTGGATTTACTACTAAGCTAACTATCCCAAACTTAGGGAATATGGACCCAAATGCAGGGGGAGGAACGGATCAGGCTAGTGGCCTGCCGCCCCTTGCATGGCACGTGTTGCCCCCCTACCTGAGGGTCAATACTGCCACAGTTTTCATGTGCTCACTCACATAGTGGCGCAGCTGCCGAACAATAGTTTTGTTGATGCGCTCCACCTGCCCATTAGTTTGTGGGTGGTAGGCGGTGGCATAGTTTGCCTCAACCCCCAACATATCCAGCACTCCCTGAAACAGTACAGACGCAAATTGCGGTCCATTGTCCGATAGTGTACTATCTGGGATGCCATACGCGGCAACCCAGTGATCTAGGAAGGCTGACACGACCGACATGGCCGTGATCTCTGCCAGTGGGATCGCTCGCGTAAGTTTCGTGAAGCGATCGCAGATGACCAGGAGGTACTGGTTGCCCTCCTCGGTCACAGGCAGTGGCCCAAGGATGTCCATTTCCAACGCGACAAAGGGCTCCTTGGCCGGGTACAGTAGCATAGCCGTAGTAGGCCGCCGTTCCATCAGACGGTTCTGCGCACAACTTGTGCAGGCAGCCACCCAACTATAGATGTCCACCACCATGGACGGCCAGTAGTACATGGTCCTCAGGGTCTGGTAGAGTTTACTACACCCCAGGTGTCCACCCGTGGGAGCGTTGTGCTCCCTCTCAAGGATACTGTCCTTGAGAGATGCGGGGACGACAAGTTGTTCGGTCATCATGTGAGGGCACGGCATTAAGTATGGCCTTGTCCGGGGGTGGCGCAGTGTGGCGATCCACCCCCGGGGCATACGGGTAGTCATCGATGTCCAACGCCTCTCGTAGGACCACACGGCCGTCGCGAAGTTCACGAGCGACCCATACGAACTGGCGAAGTGCGCCATCGTCCTTGGGCCCACGAGTGGGGCGGCGCAACTTGTGCTCGACGCTCTCCCACTCGATAAACTTGTGGAGGCGGAGCATCTCCTCAAGTAGAGTGAGTTGTCCTGATGAGCACCCTTCAGCAACTAGCTGGGGGGTGAGCTGTTCCAAACCTTGGAGGAGCCGGGGGGGGAGATGCCAGAGCATCCCCCGCCGCTGAACACAAGACACCCAGGTCGACATTACCTCGAGGAGCCTCTGGGTGGCCAACATGGCCCACACCAGGTGATCAGGGGCAGCCGTCAACATGACGGAGCCGAAGTGGTCGAGCAACCGTGGTAGCAACGCAGGGAGCCCGTAGGAGACCTCAACTTGGGGCCACCACTCGGGCTTCTTGGGGTAGTACTGCTCCTTTCTAGCAGCGGACTGCTGCGGAAACTCAAGTTGAGCCGAGGTCACCAAGTAGGGACCTCGCCGGAAGTCCTTCTCCATCCGCACATCAAAGTGATGAGTGTGCGGATCGGCCTCGTGAAGGTACGGGGGGCGAGTTGCCACCGCGTGCCAAGTAAGGGTCGGCAAGTCGCCGAGACCCGGGATAGTTCCCCCGCGGCTCACCATGGCCTTAGCCCGCTGTACGTCTTCGACTTCGTCATCGTCCAGGAAGGCAAACTGGTCCGTCCTGAAGCCGGCAGGGAACCCGATCCTACGGGGATACTTCTCCCGTAGGCGGTCCCATACCCGACTAATCGCTGTGCCAAGTCGGCCACAGCGAAGAACAGTCAACCCCTCCTCATACAGAGGCCAAGCGGGGTAAAACCACCGCCCCAAGGCCTCACGTGGGATGACCCGGCCCGCCTCCGGGGGAGATCCCGCCGCCAACCCAAAGTCGGGTGACGCGGGAGTCCCATCCCCCGGAGCGACCGCGGAGCCCCCGCCGGAAGTCCCGGCGGGCGCTGCACCGTAGGAGGTGTCCTCCATACGTTCATCAAGAGAGTCAGTCTCCACCCCCGGGGTCGCCATGGCTCTCCCCAAGTTGGGGGGAGACGCCCTGGCTACAGCGGCACGAGACCCGCCTCGAGTTGAGGGGGACTCGGATCGTGGGTATACGGGTGGCCTCCCCAGCGTGGGGCGGCCCAGTGGAAGGTGAAGGGGAGGTGGTGGTGATGGTGAAGTGCGAACCGGGAAGAGCAAGCTGCCGAGTGGGCAAGCTTGAGGAGAGGGGCGGTCAACGTGACCGCTTTCACATCCGCGTTACGTACTCAAGGGGGGACAGCAAGTCGCGCCCCCAACGCCGAGACGTGCGTTTGCGCACCCCCTCACAGGGCCGACCGGGTCGGTCGGAACTGAGGAGAGGGGAGTGTGGCAGTATTGACCCCCAGGTAGGGGGGCAACACGTGCCATGCAAGGGGCGGCAGGCCACTAGCCTGATCCGTTCCTCCCCCTGCATTTGGGTCCATGTTCCCTAAGTTTGAGATAGTTAGCTTAGTAGTAAATCCAACTTGGATTTCAGGGTTTTCTGCATTTTTATCGTCTTGAATTTTCTTGTGGCCCGGTGGGCAGGTGCTGGGGTGGGAGATTCTGAGTGGCGAGATTCTGAGGGGACCCTGGGGGGATAAGGGGAGGGAAAGCGGGGCTTGGCCCTGCTTCCCCGTCCCGACCAAGAAACTGTTGGACCACACACCATCCTCTTGTTTGTCAGTGGGGGGCTTGCCCGACAACAGGGACAGAGTTTGTGCGACATGCACTTCTTCCGGTTCCCCCGACACGGGAGGCAGCCCTTGTACACCGCCCCAACTTGGGTGCCGTGTGTGTAAGTGGTTTTTGCCACAGCCTTCACGTGAGGGCGAGGGTTGGGGTGGTTGGGAGTCTAGCATACTTGCCTAGTGAACAGCTGCCCTTGTTGTGAGAGTGGGAGGGTTAGGGCTTTAGTTAAAAGCCCATTTGCGTACATCTTCGACTTGAAGCACTCCTTTGGCACGACCACTTGGCCTACCCTCACGTTGAGGAGGGGCAATCTGGGTCGATGTCATTCCGGGCGCAGCAAGCCCGGACCTTCTCAGCGGCGAGGTCCTCCACACATTCCCATGTATCGTCTTTGGCGCGGTAGCCAAACCAGCGCAACCTCAACATGAGGCCGTTAGTATCATCATCCCACCCTTGCTCGACGAACTTGTCGAACACGTACGCCTGTGGACCCTGCTTGGCCCCAGGCAGCGAATGCAGACAGAACTCCTTGAGCGCACGCGCCCAAGTCGGGTCGCCTGGAGGAGGTGGTGCAACTTTTACCACGTCCTGTCCGTGTACTGTACGGATCCCATCGTCACTTTCGATGGTGAACCGTCGCCCATCCGTACGAAGGACTTGGTATCGTCCTTTCGTTTGAAACAGAAGATCACCCCTAGTTGGGGTATGCGAATGTGTCAGCACCTAGTCGCCCTTCTCGGGGACTTGCTTGTGGTAACGTACCCTCTTGTCGACAGTACGCTTGTAGCGCTTCTGAGCTTTGTCCATCTCAGCCCTAACTTTAGGGATGAGCTTCTCGAGCCTATCAGCGAACTCCACCTTACTCTTAGTAGGAGTAAGTGTCCCGCCACCGGCCTCCCTACTTGGGAGCGGCCGCTGTACAGCAATAGACCTCACACGGCGCAGAGTCACAAAAGCGAGGGGTGCTTCCCCCGTAGAAGAGTGAACCTGCAAATTGTAGGCTGCAGTCAAATGAGAAATGTATTGGTCGCACGTTTTCACGTGCTCGCGCACATACTGGCGCAGTTGCCGAACAATAGTTTTGTTGAAGCGCTCCACCTGCCCATTACTTTGTGGGTGGTAGGGGGTGGCATAGTTTGCCTTAACCCCCAACACATCCAGCACTCCCTGAAACAGTACGGACGCAAGTTGAGATCCGTTGTCCGATGGCGTACTGCCTGGAATGCCATGCGCGGCAACCCAGTGATCTAAGCAGGCTGAAACGACCGACATGGCCGTGATCTCTGCCAGTGGGATCGCTTGCGTAAGCTTCGTGAAGCGATCGCAGATGACCAGGAGGTACTGGTTGCCATCCTCGGTCACTGGCAGGGGCACAAGGATTTTCATTGCCAACGCGGCAAAGGACTCTTTAGCCGGAAAACGCAGCATGGCCGCAGTGGGCCGCCGTTTCATGAGGCGGTACTGCGCACAACTTGTGCAGGCAGCTACCCAACTGTAGACGTCCACCACGATCGAGGGCCAGTGGTGCCGGGGCCTCAGGGTCTGGTAAAGCTTACTAGACCCAAGGTGTCCACCTGTAGGAGCATTATGCTCCCGCTCAAGGATACTGTCCTTGAGGGATGCGGGGACAATGTGGTGTTCAGTCCCCTGAATTGTTCCACTCCTCAAGAGGAGGCCATCGTCTCCGATGAAGAACCGTGTCTCCGCCGCTGCGTCAAGCGCCTCCCTCTGCGACTTCCAGAAGAAATCATCGGCCAGGGCCTGTACGACCACGTCTACTGACAGGAGCAAGTAGTTCTTGTTCCCTGGCGCCACGGGGTTCGACGCTTGACGCGAACTCGTGACCACCCCCACGATAGGTATGTCCTCATCGATTAGGTTCGTGTCCTGCCTCTCGGTAGGTACTCGAAACAGACCTTTGGCCAAGGCATGTTGCCTGCCGGGACGGTAGTCAATGTCAAATTTGAAGGGCGCCAGCCGCAAGGTAGCAGTAAACCCTTCTCTCACAGATCAAACAGGCTCCGACTGTGATACTGTCACAGGAGCCACAGACTTCTCCTTCTCAAGGATGGAGATAGTTTCCCCATTCATCAAGTTGACCCAATACTCGGGTCCACAAATCAAAGGCACTTGTGTCACAACATAGGGGGTGCCCAGAAGCAGGGGTACCGACATATTCCCGACTACACCGTAGGTTACCTTGACCTCATGAGACCCTACCCAAATTGGCATGGTCACGGCACCAACTATGGGAAGCATCCCACCATTGATGTCGATCATATAGTTGGCCTTCGACCTCCAACGTTGGAGTTCCACCTCTTTAGGCAGCAGGGACTGGCGTATCAAGGAAGCGCCTGAGCCAGTGGCCAGTGCGAGACGGGCAAGACACGCACGGCCTGTGGCTAGTTGCACCCGGCCAACATCCTGGAATTTCTCTCCGGTCAGCACAGCGATGACCCGACGTGGGCTTACGTTCTGCGGCAGTCCTACCCGAGGTGGGCGGACCCCTTTGGGTCGGCACAGTATGCGACAGGGTTGATTCGTCCTCTTGACCCACTTGGCCGAGGCTGCCGCAGTGAGCTTCGGACGACCAGCTCCAGCGGTTACTCGTTTCCCGCCGACTCGCTATCAGAGTCAGAAGGCCAACGGGAGGATGACCAATCCGAGGACGACGCGTCCGCCTGTAGCACAATAGGTATCCGCTGCACGTCCACTCTCAGGGAACACTCACCAAGGGGGATCGGCACCAACGTCACCGGGAGGCCAAGGTTGCTGTCCTTGGAGCGCAAGCCACGGGACCAAGATGGGAGCCCAAATGGGAGGGGTTTGTTGTTCTACCTTGGCCGGCGGTGGATTCGCCGCCGGCCCCCTCGTTATAAACCCTCGGAGACACTACTAACTACCCTCCACCCCAAGATGCAAGTCCCTCTGGTCATACGTAACTTATAGATACCGTGACCAAAACGGACTCCCAAATTGAACGTTAAGGGTTAGAAGTAGCCCCCCTAATGTTAAGGTCACAATACGGCCAACCATATTGCTACACACCGCCTCTTTCGCCGGGGGTGTGGACACAGCCACCACCGGCCGCGTACCTTTCTCACGGCGCGAGCGTACTTCACCAGCAGCCGACTTCTTACTCGCATTCTTGACAAGTTGTTGAATGCGTTTACTCAACATATGGCAGTCGTATGCTCAGTGTCCATCAGAGTTGCCGTTCCAAAACCGATTCTCCGTTCTCAGGGGAGTCTTCCCGAATTCGGAGCCCGAGAGGCTGCCTTGGGAAGTTCCCTCAGCGGCCGCCACCTTATTCTTACGGATTCGGCGAGCCTCTCGTAGCTCTTTGGCTTTGTGAGCCTCCTCTCTCTCCTTGGCCAACTCGGCCTGCCGTTCCTGGCGCTGCTCATTTCGCAAATTGCGGTAAGCCTCACCTCTGCGGGTAGGCGAACGTGGCCAACTCGGCCAGTGTCGCCCGGGAGGTATTATGCTCCCGGGTCTCCATACGGACGGACCAATGGAGGCCATCCATAAAGCGACTCTTCACAGCAGCTTGTGGGCGAAGAATGCCACAGAGATTGTTGAGCTTACCGACACGGTCCGCGGAGGACAACTCGTGCTCATTCTACTCCTGGTGTGCCTCCGTAAACTCCTCGACTTGAGAAGCCAACGCGGCTTTGTCAACCGTAGCCCTCAACAACCAGTTGATGTGCTCCCAGTCGGACGTCACCTCACTGTGGCATAAAACTCGATCCTCTCAGACACGTGTCAGTATCTCTCGGGGGAAAGGGACAGGTAACACAGAAAGAGAATCTGCGAGCGTGGTATGCCTGTTGCCTCACGTGCCTGGTGGCAGAGCCAACAGATACGCACGGTAGTGCACACGGGGAAGCGAAAAGCAAACGCGCAGTTGTCTTCTTCCCTGAGAGCGCGGGCCAAGGGCGCCTCGCTGTCCCTCTTAACGCGCACCTGGGGGAGCCTCGGCACCTTGGCCAGGTAGCCCCCCCCCTACCCCCGAGCGGCCCCGACCCGAGTCTAACCTCGTCAGGTCGGGGGCCACTATCACTACTCATTCTATTCTCCCTCACGAATCACACTCAAATTCTCTCAAACCAAGTCCCTCACAAATATGTAAAAACCCATCAGAAGTCCCTCTCTCACGTGTGGGTAGCGTAGGCCACCACATCCCAGTGCCGGGCACGGGCCACGGCCGCCAACGATCCCCACACGGCGGGCGTGTCCTGGCACCTGGTGCCCTCTGGTTCCCATCCCGGGTCGGCGCCAAGTGAGGGCAAGGGACGCTACACTCACCAGCCCCTCCACTTGAGGAACTGGGCATGACGGAGATAATCTCCGTTCGAAGGCCGCCCTTGGTGAGCTCCTGCAGCATATAGAATGCCTACCCCTCACTTATGGCATTGACGTCACAGGATTTTATGAAACGACGAAAAAACTCAAAGACAAGGAAGGGGGGAGTTCCATCCCACTTGTAGCAATATCGTTGGCCGTATTGTAACCCTAATATTAGGGGGGCTACTTCTAACCCTTAACTTTCAATTTGATAGTTCGTACTGGTCACGGTATCTGTAAGTTACGTATGACCAGAGGGACTTGCATCTTGGGGTGGAGGGTAGTCAGTAGTGTCTCCGAGGGTTTATAACGTGGGAGCCGGCGGCGAATCCACCGCCGGCCAAGGTAGAACAACAAACCCCTCCTATTTGGGCTCCCATCTTGGTCCCGTGGCTTGCGCTCCAAGGACAGCAACCTTGGCCTCCCGGTGACGTTGGTGCCGATCACCCTTGGTGAGTGTTCCCTGAGAGTGGACGTGCGACGGATCCCTATTGTGCTACATTGGTGGAGCAGCAGGGGACGGGTTTCCGTCACCCTTGTGGTGACGCCGTCTTCGGCCCTGGCACACGGATCGGGATCCGGTCCTTTTCTTGTACTCGTGGTGTTGCGACCTGATCGATTGTGTTGAGTTTTTACCTGTGACGGTGATCTACTGTTACTCTCCCCAATCTACCCCCTCGCTCTCTTATTCGTGGTGATTTTTACGTCGGTTGACTGATTGTGACTATGTCTACCCAAGAGACGGGGAACGTTCAAGATGACGGATCGGCGTCGACGCCGACCCCGGAGGTGACTACGGGAACCGAGATCGGGAACCCGATCGACAACATTGAGACGCCAATGCTCTCAGGTGCCGGATCGACGTTTGGCACGGCTCGGACGGCAGGAGGCGGGGGCCCGCCTCAACTGTCGTCGACCGACCTCACTCCGCCGCCTCCTTCACCAGGGGATTCCCTGATGGCATCATTGGCCCGCATCGAGGCCCGGTTTTCCGGACTCGACGCTCGCCAGGAGCGGACGGAGGACGCGATGGCAGTGTTGATGTCAACACGCCACACGACGGGACCCCGTCGTGTTCCTCCCACACCAGTACGGTTCGAACCGGCCGGACTACTTTCGGAGTCCACCAGGGCTAACCCCGGTGTTGTTACTCCTGGACAGCCCCCGGACACAACGGGGTATGGATCCGACTCGTCGGCTGAGTTGGAACGTAGCCACACGGAGCGATACGCTCGGAGCACCCGAAGCGGACTCCACGGACACGACCCGGCGGATACTTACGCCGGTGGAGAGTCGGTTATTGGCGGAGGGGGTACCCTCTCACAGTATCCCCACGACGAAGGAGGCCAGGCAACTCGGGTTCCCGAAGTGCCGATGCCTGAAGTACCATCTTCAGTGGTGGAAGCTATGACCGCGCAGGTAACTGCGAGCCTACTGAAGCGGATGGAGTCCGATGAGTTTACTCATCAACTGGCTAAGCGACTGGATATCCAGGACGCTGACACGGAGATCGTCAACGAAGTCTTCAGGTCGGTACTGACTCCCGAACGTTATCGTTTGAAAGACCGATCTACCTCCGTATCGGAATCGATGCGTAATACGTCGCACCGAGCGATCCGCTCTATGCAGACCCTTATGAAGGGAGTCCCTATGTTCGGGGGCCCCAACGGACGTCCGTTGGCAGTCATCGGCTTCTTGACTAGCTTCAAGGCAGCCGCAGACAAGGCGCTCGTCAACGAGGGGCTGGCCCTGGAGATCCTCCCGTTCTTTGTTGATGAACGGGTGCGAGGCATTCTTCGCCAGGCATCCCCGATGCCAGGAATGAGGGTCGCGGCCACCCCCATGGATTACCGTGGGATCCTCAGGGAGCTGCTGAGCAGTTACCTCAGTGAGGACAAGTGCGAGGACCACTACCGGGCCCTGCGCACTGCCACCGCCCAGAGCTGGGAGGATGAGGAGATGTTTGGACGCCGGATCCAAGAGCTCGACTACGAGCTGGGGAAGCTCCTCGGAGAAGGGGAGCTACGAGCCATCCTGTTCGCAGGAGTACCCAACTACGTGCGGATATCCGCTCGGGGAGCCAATACGGCCCGGACGAACTTCAGTCGACTGATGCATATGTGCAAGTCCCTAGGGGACGCCTACCGGGTTCTACACCCGGAGTGTGCCTTGGCCCCGAAGCCCAAGGGTGAGGGAGGCAAGCCCAGTCTTACCCCGGTACCGAGGCAAGAGAAGGTGGAACGTAAGGCCGCACCAGTACTGGTGGCGACCGAACATACTCCTACGGGCGAGGATGAACCTCTAGTTGATCAACAGGGCCACCTGTTGCTACCGGCGACGCCGGTGATTGATGAGCACGGTACGGTAGCGTACATCGCCCCGGCTGGAACCCAGTTCCAGGTCAACGAAGGAACGGGACGGCGCGTCCCGTATGTGAGGACTACGGGGTACTCCCCGGTTACGGGTAACCCCTACCAGCCCCTGCCTACATGGGCAGTACGTACGGAGGCACCTCCGCAGATTGCGGGCCGACCCAACGGGTTGGGGGAGTCCATGTTCCGGTTGACCCAAGGACCCAAGGCCTACCAGGGAGCAGGCACTCGGGCGTCCGAGGGAGGCAACCGCAGCTACGGGGCTACCCCGATGCGAACTCAAGGAGGGACCGGCACGTCCGGATGTATGTTGTGTGGGGATCCCCAGCACTGGGTGTCTTCCTGCCCACTCATCCCCGAGGAGTCTCGGCGGGCAGCGGCGCACCGCAAGGCATCCACCGGGGGGTATCCCGCCAGAGCACCCGGACCCGCACCGGGTAGGCAGCCAGCTCCAGGTGGAGTACTGGCCGTCGAGGAGGCACCTCCTCAGCCGGATCGCCCGGCGGACAGCACCCTACCAAGGGCGGGAAACGAGTAAGAGGAAGGATGACCGGGGGGCGCTGGGGTAACCCAGGCAAGCCACCCCGGAGTACCGCGGGGGAAAGCCCCACGGAGAGCGCGGTTGAGCCGACGCCGCATCAACCCCCGGGTACACCTTCCGGCCCCGACGACACGGCGTCAGGGGATTGATGACCAACCACCAAGGTTGGGAGGAGAGGACGGGATGCCCCGTCAAATTGAACCAGCCAAGGGCCCTGTCCAGGATGCCCGAGCTACACCGGATATCGGGGTAGGCCACGTACTGTTCACCTTGGAGAACTTCAAGGTATCAGCCACACTGGGGGTTGACCCCCAGTCGACACGATCGTACTACCCTGTACTGGATACAGGGGCTGGACCCAACCTTATCCGAAAGGATACCCTCCCGGACAAGTGGAACCGCGAGTCAGAGTGACTCGGGGACCCACCATCAAGGACGCGAATGGTCGCCTCATTCGTACGACCGCAGCGATGTCGCTGCGGGTTACCATCGGGGAACTCACCACGGAAGTCGACTTCCTGGTGTGTGAGACCCTATCGGTGCCCTGCATACTGGGGTGCACCTTCATCGACGTTCACGTTGATGCAATCCGGCCAGGCCGGAGGACCGTCGAGCTTCAAGAAGCCGACGGGACGAAGCGAGGACACACGGCTATCGTCAGGGACCTGACGCTACAAGGGAGCCACGTTAACCTGGCTGAGGTGTACGCAAGTGTCGAGCCGAAGACACTTCCGGTGGCCAAGCGAACTCGCTTTGAGCCGTTGTCGGACACAGTCCTCCCGGTTAACTGTGACCTCGCAGGCATCTGCCGAGTCAAGTCCAACTTGCGGACGTACAAGCGCCATGGGTTGACCATGGCCAACGGTCTCATAGACCTCCCATCAGGAGGGTCGTCCCTCCTAGTGATGGCGAATTATCGCCGTAAGGCAGTCACCCTCCCGAAGGGAACTATCCTCGGGATTGCCGAGCTCTACGAAGGAGATATCCTTACCCCTGACAAGGAAGGTCAAGTGGACCCACTTGAAGTACTGGCGGTCGCCGAGACCACCGAGCGACAGCAACCCGATGACGGGAAGCCTAGTCGACCATCATTACCGGCGGATATTCCGCCGAAGGACCAAGAAGCATTGAAGGCACTGGCCGAGGCTGACCTCGACCACCTTCCCCCTTCCGTAGCCGAAGGGGTACGACGGATGTTAAGAAAGCATGACGTCATGTGGACAGGCGGAGCCCTGGGTACCATTGGGGCAACCCAACATCGTATTGACCTCGTACCAGACGCACGCCCCGCCCGGTCACAACCGCACCGAGCGGGACCTATGCAACGAGAGATCGTTGATGGAGAAGTGAAGAGGATGAGGGAAGCGAAGGTGATACGACCTTCGATGTCGGAGTGGGGTGCCCCAGTCGTTATCGTACCGAAGAAGGATCAAACCCCTCGGTTTTGCATCGATTATCGACGCCTCAACTTGGTTACCAAGAAGGACTCATACCCTTTACCAAGGATGGATGAATGCATCGACTCCCTGGGAGAAGCTACGGTGTTTACCACCATCGACTGCAATGCCGGATACTGGCAGATCCCGGTGGCGGACGAGGATATCCCCAAGACGGCATTCGTTTGTCACAGTGGAGTGTACGAGTTCCTAAGGATGCCCTTCGGATTGTCCAACGCCCCCGCTACATTCCAGCGGGCTATCGACATCATACTGTCGGGGGTGAAGTGGCGTTACTGCCTAGTGTACCTCGATGACGTCATCGTCTTCTCGCGTAACATGGATGACCATGTGCAACATGTTGACGAGGTACTCACCCTCTTGAGGAACGCCGGGGTAACCCTGCGTCTGAAGAAGAGCGCCTTCTTCCAACAGACGGTCGAGTATCTGGGCCACCAGATAACCCCTGGTAAACTAGGGGTACTCGAAGCCAATACCCGGGCACTCCGGGATGCCCGGTTCCCTAACACCCAGACGCAGCTCAAGAGCTTCCTGGGAATGTGCAATGTATACCGACGGTTCGTCAAGGACTTCGCTCGGATAGCTAAACCGTTAACGGTTCTTACGAGCAGTACCCTGCCCAAGGTACTCCAACCCCCTTCGCCTAGCGAAGAGGAGGCATTCGAGTCGCTGAAGCGAGTCCTACTATCCCCACCCGTCCTTGCGTTACCGCACCGACGGGGTACCTTCGTCATCGATGTCGATGCGTGCGACACCCAAGTGGGATGCACCCTGCTACAGGGGGAGACGTTGATCGGTACCGATAACGTTATCCCGGACCTACGTCCGGTAGGATACTTCAGCCGGACACTCAACCCGGCTGAGCGTAACTATAGTGCCACCGAGCGTGAATGCCTCGGAGTTATATGGGCAGTGCAACTGCTCCGTCCATACCTGGAGGGCTCCAGGTTCATCGTGAGGTCCGACCACGAACCCCTACGATGGCTCCTCAACCTTGGTGACAAGGATTCCGATAGCCATGGGAGGCTAGCCCGATGGAGGCTAAAAATGGCCGAGCACGACTACCGTACCGTGTATAAGGCTGGGTCAACCCACCATCTCGGAGACGCATTGTCTCGACTCGACACCCCGAGCGGGGATACCCGCCCGGTGGACGAGGACATCCCGGTGGTACCGGTCTGCATGGTGGGTAACGCTACCCAAGGTATGGTTGACCATACTATGGCACACCGAGCATGCCCACTAACCCTCGCGGACTTCCGCGAGGCACAAGCCAATGACGACGACTGTAGACGTCATCGCGCTAACCTCCTGGCCGGTACGGCCGGCATCTTCTCCGAGAACGAAGACGGACTCATATACCGGCGGGCACCCGCCGATGGACGACATCAATTCGTGGTTCCCGTGTCCTTACGGCAAGCCGTCATGGAACGAGAACACGAGAACCCTACAGCCGGACACCCGGGGGGTTCACGTATGTTCGCAGCAATGCGAAGGTTCTTCTACTGGCCAGCGATGGCCGTCGACGTGGTCGACCACGTACGGGGATGCCACCCCTGTGCGCGTAACCGCATGAGTCTACATAGGCAGGCGTCTGCCATGAAGCTATTCCCACCCGATGGGCCCAACGAGCAAGTCGCTATCGACATACTCGGGCCACTTCCGGTAACGGAAGAAGGGAACAGGTACATCCTGGTCATGTCTGACCGCTTCACTAAGCTGTCACGAGCGGCAGCCATCCCGAATGATACGGCATACACGATCATGAACGCAGTGGTTGACCACTGGATCAGTGCATACGGAGTCATGAAGCAACTCCTCTCCGACAACGGAGCAAACCTTACGTCAGCATTCTGCACTAAGGTCCTGGGCATGTTCGGCATCGAACCACGTCGGGCATCCGACTACCACCCGCAAACCAACGGGCAGGTAGAGCGGTTCAACCGCACCATCGTCAAGATGCTACAGTGCTACGTGGCCGAGCACACGAACACTTGGGACAGGCTTCTGTCCGTACTCACCCTGGCATACAATGCCAGGCCACATCGGAGCACAAACATCGCTCCGCTGGAGTGGGTCAAGCCACTAGGCGTCGGTAACCTGACGCTGCCACCAGGCAGGTGCACTCGGTATGATACACCGAAGGGCCGACCGGCCGAACGTATCCACCTAGCTTGGTTGGCCAAGCTATCGTGGATGATTCGTAAGCTCAAAAGTGCCCTTGACAGAACACAACTTCGATATAAGAAGAACTTCGACGCCCGGTTACGGGTGCGCAACGCTACCCTGATAACAGGTGACTGGGTCTACATCAGACACCAGAATTTCCGGGGGAACAAGCTCATGCAACCGGTCAAGGGACCGTACCAGATTCTCCACAGAGATGACCACTCTGTTATCTTACACTCCGATACGGAGATCCAACGCATCAGTGTGAATGATGTCACACCTGCTCCGAAGCCGGAACAGCCTCAGCCGGTACCGGCTGGGTTGCTACATGAAGCTCTTACAACCCACCGGTCAGATGACCCGGTGGGACCGGATGGGATTCCATACCAAGTAGAGAGCGTGGTCGGACACACCGACCCGGACCTACCAGGACCCTGGTACGTGAAGGTTATGTGGGTCGGATACGACTCACCCACCTGGGAACAGGCGGCGAATGTACCCCGCCAACTCCTCATGCCTTACATGAGGCGACGACGCCTACTGTAACAACCCAACCGACACCGACCTCGGCTGTTGGGGGGTGAGGCTTGTACCTACTAAGTAGGGTGTGACATGGTTACGGCAGACTTAGGTTTCTAAGTCAAATCAGACTTAGGTTTCTAAGTCGAACCAAGCTTAGGCAACTAAGTAAAACCTGAACCTTAATAAGTTAACTTAAAGGTAAAGGCTAACTTCGATAATATCGAAGTAACTAGGGGGCTTACACGGGAGGATGACCTCCCCTAGCCAAGACACAAAGTGAGGGAGGATGACCTCCCCAAGCATGAACCAACCGGAAGAAGTTGGGCGGGAGGCAAGGCACCACTGAGCCAGAAGGGGTACTCCCCAGGGCAGCAAACAGAGGCAAGCAATGCCCCCAAAGGGGATGAGTTTATACTCACTACTACCCGGCCACCATAAGGGTCACCGGGACCCTCTCCCGCACTAACAATAGCGCTCCTCAGTGGGTAGACCCACTGCCCGAGGGAGGCCACTCACGTGTAATCGCGTATACCTCCGTGCTCCACCGGTCGGCAATCTCACCGACCGGTCAATCACCCGAGTTACCTCGGTGCATAGCTGGACGAGGGCGCTGCGGCCAGCCTCCACGTCCTCCAGAGCTTTCTGGAGGCGGTCCAGCACACCACCGAAGCAACGCGCTGACCCAACTAGCGCAGCACCTGGGGGGATATCCCCCCAGCTAACAGAGAGACCCTCCCGCCATTGCGCGAGCAACAAGGGCGTCAACGCCCTCATACCAGAGACGGGGACCCCCGTCTTGTATGACAGGGGCGGGAGCGGACACTGGCGCAGCCAGAGGAGCCAGAGGAGCCGAC
>CM020619.1:28572656-28630109 GCA_009829735.1 Pyropia yezoensis | reverse complement strand
CTGATTGTGACTATGTCTACCCAAGAGACGGGGAACGTTCAAGATGACGGATCGCGTCGACGCCGACCCGGAGGTGACTACGGGAACCGAGATCGGGAACCCGATCGACAACATTGAGACGCCAATGCTCTCAGGTGCCGGATCGACGTTTGGCACGGCTCGGACGGCAGGAGGCGGGGGCCCCGCCTCAACTGTCGTCGACCGACCTCACTCCGCCGCCTCCTTCACCAGGGGATTCCTGATGGCATCATTGGCCCGCATCGAGGCCCGGTTTTCCGGACTCGACGCTCGCCAGGAGCGGACGGAGGACGCGATGGCAGTGTTGATGTCAACACGCCACACGACGGGACCCCCGTCGTGTTCCTCCCACACCAGTACGGTTCGAACCGGCCGGACTACTTTCGGAGTCCACCAGGGCTAACCCCGGTGTTGTTACTCCTGGACAGCCCCCGGACACAACGGGGTATGGATCCGACTCGTCGGCTGAGTTGGAACGTAGCCACACGGAGCGATACGCTCGGAGCACCCGAAGCGGACTCCACGGACACGACCCGGCGGATACTTACGCCGGTGGAGAGTCGGTTATTGGCGGAGGGGGTACCCTCTCACAGTATCCCCACGACGAAGGAGGCCAGGCAACTCGGGTTCCCGAAGTGCCGATGCCTGAAGTACCATCTTCAGTGGTGGAAAGCTATGACCGCGCAGGTAACTGCGAGCCTACTGAAGCGGATGGAGGTCCGATGAGTTTACTCATCAACTGGCTAAGCGACTGGATATCCAGGACCTGACACGGAGATCGTCAACGAAGTCTTCAGGTCGGTACTGACTCCCGAACGTTATCGTTTGAAAGACCGATCTACCTCCGTATCGGAATCGATGCGTAATACGTCGCACCGAGCGATCCGCTCTATGCAGACCCTTATGAAGGGAGTCCCTATGTTCGGGGGCCCCAACGGACGTCCGTTGGCAGTCATCGGCTTCTTGACTAGCTTCAAGGCAGCCGCAGACAAGGCGTCGTCAAACGAGGGGCTGGCCCTGGAGATCCTCCCGTTCTTTGTTGATGAACGGGTGCGAGGCATTCTTCGCCAGGCATCCCCGATGCCCAGGAATGAGGGTCGCGGCCACCCCCATGGATTACCGTGGGATCCTCAGGGAGCTGCTGAGCAGTTACCTCAGTGAGGACAAGTGCGAGGACCACTACCGGGCCCTGCGCACTGCCACCGCCCAGAGCTGGGAGGATGAGGAGATGTTTGGACGCCGGATCCAAGAGCTCGACTACGAGCTGGGGAAGCTCCTCGGAGAAGGGGAGCTACGAGCCATCCTGTTCGCAGGAGTACCCAACTACGTGCGGATATCCGCTCGGGGAGCCAATACGGCCCGGACGAACTTCAGTCGACTGATGCATATGTGCAAGTCCCTAGGGGACGCCTACCGGGTTCTACACCCGGAGTGTGCCTTGGCCCCGAAGCCCAAGGGTGAGGGAGGCAAGCCCAGTCTTACCCCGGTACCGAGGCAAGAGAAGGTGGAACGTAAGGCCGCACCAGTACTGGTGGCGACCGAACATACTCCTACGGGCGAGGATGAACCTCTAGTTGATCAACAGGGCCACCTGTTGCTACCGGCGACGCCGGTGATTGATGAGCACGGTACGGTAGCGTACATCGCCCCGGCTGGAACCCAGTTCCAGGTCAACGAAGGAACGGGACGGCGCGTCCCGTATGTGAGGACTACGGGGTACTCCCCGGTTACGGGTAACCCCTACCAGCCCTGCCTACATGGGCAGTACGTACGGAGGCACCTCCGCAGATTGCGGGCCGACCCAACGGGTTGGGGGAGTCCATGTTCCGGTTGACCCAAGGACCCAAGGCCTACCAGGGAGCAGGCACTCGGGCGTCCGAGGGAGGCAACCGCAGCTACGGGGCTACCCCGATGCGAACTCAAGGAGGGACCGGCACGTCCGGATGTATGTTGTGTGGGGATCCCCAGCACTGGGTGTCTTCCTGCCCACTCATCCCCGAGGAGTCTCGGCGGGCAGCGGCGCACCGCAAGGCATCCACCGGGGGGTATCCCGCCAGAGCACCCGGACCCGCACCGGGTAGGCAGCCAGCTCCAGGTGGAGTACTGGCCGTCGAGGAGGCACCTCCTCAGCCGGATCGCCCGGCGGACAGCACCCTACCAAGGGCGGGAAACGAGTAAGAGGAAGGATGACCGGGGGGCGCTGGGGTAACCCAGGCAAGCCACCCCGGAGTACCGCGGGGGAAAGCCCCACGGAGAGCGCGGTTGAGCCGACGCCGCATCAACCCCCGGGTACACCTTCCGGCCCCGACGACACGGCGTCAGGGGATTGATGACCAACCACCAAGGTTGGGAGGAGAGGACGGGATGCCCCGTCAAATTGAACCAGCCAAGGGCCCTGTCCAGGATGCCCGAGCTACACCGGATATCGGGGTAGGCCACGTACTGTTCACCTTGGAGAACTTCAAGGTATCAGCCACACTGGGGGTTGACCCCCAGTCGACACGATCGTACTACCCTGTACTGGATACAGGGGCTGGACCCAACCTTATCCGAAAGGATACCCTCCCGGACAAGTGGAACCGCGAGTCAGAGTGACTCGGGGACCCACCATCAAGGACGCGAATGGTCGCCTCATTCGTACGACCGCAGCGATGTCGCTGCGGGTTACCATCGGGGAACTCACCACGGAAGTCGACTTCCTGGTGTGTGAGACCCTATCGGTGCCCTGCATACTGGGGTGCACCTTCATCGACGTTCACGTTGATGCAATCCGGCCAGGCCGGAGGACCGTCGAGCTTCAAGAAGCCGACGGGACGAAGCGAGGACACACGGCTATCGTCAGGGACCTGACGCTACAAGGGAGCCACGTTAACCTGGCTGAGGTGTACGCAAGTGTCGAGCCGAAGACACTTCGGTGGCCAAGCGAACTCGCTTTGAGCCGTTGTCGGACACAGTCCTCCCGGTTAACTGTGACCTCGCAGGCATCTGCCGAGTCAAGTCCAACTTGCGGACGTACAAGCGCCATGGGTTGACCATGGCCAACGGTCTCATAGACCTCCCATCAGGAGGGTCGTCCCTCCTAGTGATGGCGAATTATCGCCGTAAGGCAGTCACCCTCCCGAAGGGAACTATCCTCGGGATTGCCGAGCTCTACGAAGGAGATATCCTTACCCCTGACAAGGAAGGTCAAGTGGACCCACTTGAAGTACTGGCGGTCGCCGAGACCACCGAGCGACAGCAACCCGATGACGGGAAGCCTAGTCGACCATCATTACCGGCGGATATTCCGCCGAAGGACCAAGAAGCATTGAAGGCACTGGCCGAGGCTGACCTCGACCACCTTCCCCCTTCCGTAGCCGAAGGGGTACGACGGATGTTAAGAAAGCATGACGTCATGTGGACAGGCGGAGCCCTGGGTACCATTGGGGCAACCCAACATCGTATTGACCTCGTACCAGACGCACGCCCCGCCCGGTCACAACCGCACCGAGCGGGACCTATGCAACGAGAGATCGTTGATGGAGAAGTGAAGAGGATGAGGGAAGCGAAGGTGATACGACCTTCGATGTCGGAGTGGGGTGCCCCAGTCGTTATCGTACCGAAGAAGGATCAAACCCCTCGGTTTTGCATCGATTATCGACGCCTCAACTTGGTTACCAAGAAGGACTCATACCCTTTACCAAGGATGGATGAATGCATCGACTCCCTGGGAGAAGCTACGGTGTTTACCACCATCGACTGCAATGCCGGATACTGGCAGATCCCGGTGGCGGACGAGGATATCCCCAAGACGGCATTCGTTTGTCACAGTGGAGTGTACGAGTTCCTAAGGATGCCCTTCGGATTGTCCAACGCCCCCGCTACATTCCAGCGGGCTATCGACATCATACTGTCGGGGGTGAAGTGGCGTTACTGCCTAGTGTACCTCGATGACGTCATCGTCTTCTCGCGTAACATGGATGACCATGTGCAACATGTTGACGAGGTACTCACCCTCTTGAGGAACGCCGGGGTAACCCTGCGTCTGAAGAAGAGCGCCTTCTTCCAACAGACGGTCGAGTATCTGGGCCACCAGATAACCCCTGGTAAACTAGGGGTACTCGAAGCCAATACCCGGGCACTCCGGGATGCCCGGTTCCCTAACACCCAGACGCAGCTCAAGAGCTTCCTGGGAATGTGCAATGTATACCGACGGTTCGTCAAGGACTTCGCTCGGATAGCTAAACCGTTAACGGTTCTTACGAGCAGTACCCTGCCCAAGGTACTCCAACCCCCTTCGCCTAGCGAAGAGGAGGCATTCGAGTCGCTGAAGCGAGTCCTACTATCCCCACCCGTCCTTGCGTTACCGCACCGACGGGGTACCTTCGTCATCGATGTCGATGCGTGCGACACCCAAGTGGGATGCACCCTGCTACAGGGGGAGACGTTGATCGGTACCGATAACGTTATCCCGGACCTACGTCCGGTAGGATACTTCAGCCGGACACTCAACCCGGCTGAGCGTAACTATAGTGCCACCGAGCGTGAATGCCTCGGAGTTATATGGGCAGTGCAACTGCTCCGTCCATACCTGGAGGGCTCCAGGTTCATCGTGAGGTCCGACCACGAACCCCTACGATGGCTCCTCAACCTTGGTGACAAGGATTCCGATAGCCATGGGAGGCTAGCCCGATGGAGGCTAAAAATGGCCGAGCACGACTACCGTACCGTGTATAAGGCTGGGTCAACCCACCATCTCGGAGACGCATTGTCTCGACTCGACACCCCGAGCGGGGATACCCGCCCGGTGGACGAGGACATCCCGGTGGTACCGGTCTGCATGGTGGGTAACGCTACCCAAGGTATGGTTGACCATACTATGGCACACCGAGCATGCCCACTAACCCTCGCGGACTTCCGCGAGGCACAAGCCAATGACGACGACTGTAGACGTCATCGCGCTAACCTCCTGGCCGGTACGGCCGGCATCTTCTCCGAGAACGAAGACGGACTCATATACCGGCGGGCACCCGCCGATGGACGACATCAATTCGTGGTTCCCGTGTCCTTACGGCAAGCCGTCATGGAACGAGAACACGAGAACCCTACAGCCGGACACCCGGGGGGTTCACGTATGTTCGCAGCAATGCGAAGGTTCTTCTACTGGCCAGCGATGGCCGTCGACGTGGTCGACCACGTACGGGGATGCCACCCCTGTGCGCGTAACCGCATGAGTCTACATAGGCAGGCGTCTGCCATGAAGCTATTCCCACCCGATGGGCCCAACGAGCAAGTCGCTATCGACATACTCGGGCCACTTCCGGTAACGGAAGAAGGGAACAGGTACATCCTGGTCATGTCTGACCGCTTCACTAAGCTGTCACGAGCGGCAGCCATCCCGAATGATACGGCATACACGATCATGAACGCAGTGGTTGACCACTGGATCAGTGCATACGGAGTCATGAAGCAACTCCTCTCCGACAACGGAGCAAACCTTACGTCAGCATTCTGCACTAAGGTCCTGGGCATGTTCGGCATCGAACCACGTCGGGCATCCGACTACCACCCGCAAACCAACGGGCAGGTAGAGCGGTTCAACCGCACCATCGTCAAGATGCTACAGTGCTACGTGGCCGAGCACACGAACACTTGGGACAGGCTTCTGTCCGTACTCACCCTGGCATACAATGCCAGGCCACATCGGAGCACAAACATCGCTCCGCTGGAGTGGGTCAAGCCACTAGGCGTCGGTAACCTGACGCTGCCACCAGGCAGGTGCACTCGGTATGATACACCGAAGGGCCGACCGGCCGAACGTATCCACCTAGCTTGGTTGGCCAAGCTATCGTGGATGATTCGTAAGCTCAAAAGTGCCCTTGACAGAACACAACTTCGATATAAGAAGAACTTCGACGCCCGGTTACGGGTGCGCAACGCTACCCTGATAACAGGTGACTGGGTCTACATCAGACACCAGAATTTCCGGGGGAACAAGCTCATGCAACCGGTCAAGGGACCGTACCAGATTCTCCACAGAGATGACCACTCTGTTATCTTACACTCCGATACGGAGATCCAACGCATCAGTGTGAATGATGTCACACCTGCTCCGAAGCCGGAACAGCCTCAGCCGGTACCGGCTGGGTTGCTACATGAAGCTCTTACAACCCACCGGTCAGATGACCCGGTGGGACCGGATGGGATTCCATACCAAGTAGAGAGCGTGGTCGGACACACCGACCCGGACCTACCAGGACCCTGGTACGTGAAGGTTATGTGGGTCGGATACGACTCACCCACCTGGGAACAGGCGGCGAATGTACCCCGCCAACTCCTCATGCCTTACATGAGGCGACGACGCCTACTGTAACAACCCAACCGACACCGACCTCGGCTGTTGGGGGGTGAGGCTTGTACCTACTAAGTAGGGTGTGACATGGTTACGGCAGACTTAGGTTTCTAAGTCAAATCAGACTTAGGTTTCTAAGTCGAACCAAGCTTAGGCAACTAAGTAAAACCTGAACCTTAATAAGTTAACTTAAAGGTAAAGGCTAACTTCGATAATATCGAAGTAACTAGGGGGCTTACACGGGAGGATGACCTCCCCTAGCCAAGACACAAAGTGAGGGAGGATGACCTCCCCAAGCATGAACCAACCGGAAGAAGTTGGGCGGGAGGCAAGGCACCACTGAGCCAGAAGGGGTACTCCCCAGGGCAGCAAACAGAGGCAAGCAATGCCCCCAAAGGGGATGAGTTTATACTCACTACTACCCGGCCACCATAAGGGTCACCGGGACCCTCTCCCGCACTAACAATAGCGCTCCTCAGTGGGTAGACCCACTGCCCGAGGGAGGCCACTCACGTGTAATCGCGTATACCTCCGTGCTCCACCGGTCGGCAATCTCACGACGGTCAATCACCCGAGTTACCTCGGTGCATAGCTGGACGAGGGCGCTGCGGCCAGCCTCCACGTCCTCCAGAGCTTTCTGGAGGCGGTCCAGCACACCACCGAAGCAACGCGCTGACCCAACTAGCGCAGCACCTGGGGGGATATCCCCCCAGCTAACAGAGAGACCCTCCCGCATTGCGCGAGCAACAAGGGCGTCAACGCCCTCATACCAGAGACGGGGACCCCCGTCTTGTATGACAGGGGCGGGAGCGGACACTGGCGCAGCCAGAGGAGCCAGAGGAGCCGACACGGCTACCACCGGAGCCGGTGGCACCTGATACGAGGCTCGGTAGGACCCTACCGAAGGGGCTCCACCGTAACCCCGGCGGGGCTCCGCCCGACGACGGGACACCTCACGCTCCCCACCCGCAGAGCCCCACTCTCGGGGACGACGGCCAACCGCCGCCGGTATCGGGTTACCGAACCACGGGGCAAGGACCTGAAGAGGGTCATGGATAACCATGGGAATACCCAGGTCAGGAACGGCCTCGGTGGACGCCCACCCATGGCAACTAGGCTCACCCGGCTGAGTACGCCGGATACGCAACGAGTGACGAGGCAAGGGGGTAGCCCCAGCCTGCGGGTCCCGGTACGGGGGAAGGGCCAACACCCCAGCCCAGTTCACGGCATCGTGAACAGCCAGCAGGGCCTCGAACTCCCGGGCCAACCCGGTCTTGGCAGCTATCAGGTCCACGCCCAACTGCGCGATGTGCCGACGGACACCCGTCGGAAGATGAAACAGGCGCCCCTGCCGGCGGACGGACAGCAAGAAGGAGGACGCCTGCCCGAGGGTAACCTCAAGGGTGAAGGTACCCTGCAACGGGTGGACCGGCCGGTGTAGCACAATAGGAATCCGTCGCACGTCCACTCTCAGGGAACACTCACCAAGGGGGATCGGCACCAACGTCACCGGGAGGCCAAGGTTGCTGTCCTTGGAGCGCAAGCCACGGGACCAAGATGGGAGCCCAAATGGGAGGCGTTTGTTGTTCTACCTTGGCCGGCGGTGGATTCGCCACCGGCCCCCTCGTTATAAACCCTCGGAGACACTACTAACTACCCTCCACCCCAAGATGCAAGTCCCTCTGGTCATACGTAACTTATAGATACCGTGACCAGTACGGACTCTCAAATTGAAAGTTAAGGATTAGAAGTAGCCCCCCTAATATTAGGGTCACAATACGGACAACCATATTGCTACATATCCCCCCCTTAGATTCGGCCCGTCCTCGGGTCGAGTTGCATTCGGGTTACCGAATGTAAGTGGGTCGCGTGACTGCTTACCCGTCGGGTGGGGCTTTGCGCCCCGTCGCGACAGACACCCCTTTTCGAGGTTGTCCGAGGGGGGTGCCCCCCTTTGTGTGGTACACACACGATCCGTTTTCCGGACCGTTAATTTCCCGATGCGGGTTTTTGTTCACGACCCCCCTTTCCGAGGGGTGGTGCAAGCGGATCCGCCACCAGGTGCCTGGTGGTAGAGGGGCCCCTCTCGTGTGGACGATTGCGTGGGGGGCGGGGGCTGCCCGCGTTGCGTGGGGGCGGTTGGGGGTGACCCCCCTTTGCTTACCCCGTGTGTGGGGGTGGCCCCGTCCCGCCCAGGTGCCTGGGTGGAGCGCGGTCGTAGCCCCGTGGGGCGCGGGTCGACCCGCGTGCCTGCGGCGCTTCTCGTGGCCGTTTGTGGTCATAAGCGCGGGTGTCCGCGCTTCCCTGGCTCGTCCCGGTTATCCCACCGTACCGGGTTGTAGCCGTCGACGGCTTGTGGGCGCGGGGGACTCCGCACCCGTTATCATGTCCTATCCCCAGGTGCTTGAAGAGGAGGAAGACCTCCTGATCGGGGAGGAGATGGAGGACGACGCGCCTGTCGGTCCCGACGCCGCGCGTTACGGGGTGAGCTCGTCTGACGACGACGGGCCTGCGGTGTCCGTCCGTCTGTCGGCCGGAGGACTGTCGTCCGTGTGCAGCGGCACGACGGTGCCGTCGGCCGGAGGTCAACCCGGCGGTCAACCGCGCGTGGCGGCTTCTACCCCCTCTCTGCCGGCTGCCCGGATGGGGCCTGGTGCCGGTGCCGGTTCACCGCAGGTACCTCAAGATGGTCCGCCCTGCGGCGGAGGTCGCGACCCGCAGCCGACTCCGGCTGGGCAAGGTGGTCCGGGTGTCCGGGCGGTGACTCCTCGAGGCGGTCCCGACGTTGACGCGGGTGGTGGTGGCGGTGCGACACCCGGTGCGGTGGGTCAAGACGGTGCGGGTGTCCGCACGGCCGGGGCTCCGGCTCCGGAGGCTGTCCAAGTGCCTTCCACTTCCGAGGCGGGGGCTACGCCGACGGGTGGTGCCGGCGCCGGTACCATACCTGCGGTGCCGCGGGTGTCGAGCGGTCAAGACGCTCCTTCTCCCATGGCGGTTGACACCGGGAGTTACTCCGGGCGGGCGCCCGCCCTTCTTCTTCCTCCTCGGCCTCGTCCATCTCCGACGTCGGCCCCTCTGCCGGTGGTGCGTCCCCCGGCGCCCCCGATTCTTCCTGGTCCTGCCCGGGTTGCCCCGTTGGGTGGCGGCGTCGCCGTGGCGGCGGGTCAACCCGCCATGTCGGTGTCCGACTTGGTGGCTCGGGTTCGAGGCCTCACGGTGCAAGAGTCGATGGAGTCCGATGGGCGTATGCGGGTGGACTTCCACCTGGTGCATCCCCGTGGAGAATCCTCCCGGCGCGTCAAGGTGGACCCGTGCTGGGAGCGGGAGTTGGTGCGGCTGGTCAACCAGCCGAACGCGGTCCGGGTGGAACACCATTGGATCCTGAGTCAGCCGGACGACCGGCATGCGCAGCTCTGGCGCACCCGGGTGGGACGGGGTGAGGTCTACCTCGACCCCAACTTCGGGGTCTGCGACTTGATTGCCCCCGCGTTGCCGCGGGAGATTGACTACCCGGCTAGTGCTCGGGGGATTGCGGCGGCGGCGGAGCCGGATGCGTTTGGGGAGACGGTGAGCCGTACCGGTCGGTATCCCGACTTTGACTACTACCCGGGGGTACCCCCGTATCTGTCGTTGACGGCTCCCTACCCGCCCATGGCGGGGTTGAAGTCGGCGTCGAGTTGGCGACGTAACCATGGTGTCATGGCGGATGCGTTCCGCACGGATATAACGTGTGCGTTGCAGACCGGCAACGGTCGTGCTCCGGTATACACTCCCGTGCGCCCGCCGCTATGGCAGGAGGGGTGGGAACCCGCCCCTGCTTTCCGGTTTGACACCGGCTCCTGTCTTCGCTACTTCGGGAGTGTGTTGGCCTCGCGACCGGTCCACCCGTTGCAGGGTACCTTCACCCTTGAGGTTACCCTCGGGCAGGCTTCATCCTTCTTGCTGTCCGTCCGCCGGCAGGGTCGTCTGTTTCATCTTCCGACGGGTGTCCGTCGGCACATCGCGCAGTTGGGCGTGGATCTGATAGCTGCCAAGACCGGGTTGGCCCGGGAGTTCGAAGCCCTGCTGGCTGTTCACGATGCCGTGAACTGGGCTGGGGTGTTGGCCCTTCCCCCGTACCGGGACCCGCAGGCTGGGGCTTCCCCCTTGCCTCGTCACTCGTTGCGTGTCCGGCGTACTCAGCCGGGTGAGCCTAGTTGCCATGGGTGGGCGTCCACCGAGGCCGTTCCTGACCTGGGTATTCCCATGGTTATCCATGACCCTCTTCAGGTCCTTGCTCCGTGGTTCGGTAACCCGATGCCGGCGGCGGTTGGCCGTCGTCCCCGAGAGTGGGGCTCTGTGGGTGGGGAGCGTGAGGTGTCCCGTCGTCGGGCGGAGTACCGCCGTGGTTACGGTGGAGCCCCTTCGGTAGGGTCCTACCGGGCCTCGTATCAGGTGCCACCGGCTCCGGTGGTAGCCGTGTCGGCTCCTGTGGCTCCTCTGGCTGCGCCAGTGTCACCTCCCGCCCCTGTCCTACATGACGGGGGTCCCCGTCTCTGGTATGAAGGCGTTGACGCCCTTGTTACCCGCGCAATGCGTGGGGGTCTCTCTGTTAGCTGGGGGGATATCCCCCCAGGTGCTGCGCTGGTTGGGTCAGCGCGTTGCTTCGGTGGCGTGCTGGACCGCCTCCAGAAAGCTCTGGAGGACGTGGAGGCTGGCCGCAGCACCCTCGTCCAGCTATGCACCGAGGTAACTCGGGTGGTCGACCGTCGTGACGTTGCCGACCGGTGGAGCACGGAGGTCTACGCGCTTACGCGTGAGTGGCCTCCCTCGGGCAGTGGGTCTACCCACTGAGGAGTGCTATTGTTTGTGCGGGAGAGGGCCCCGGCAACCCTTATGGTAGCCGGGTAGTAGTGAGTATAAACTCATCCCCTTTGGGGGCATTGCTTGCCTCTGTTTGCTGCCCTGGGGAGTACCCCTTCTGGCTCAGTGGTGCCTTGCCTCCCGCCCAACTTCTTCCGGTTGGTTCATGCTTGGGGAGGTTATCCTCCCTCACTTTGTGTCTTGGCTTGGGGAGGTCATCCTCCCGCGTAAGCTCCCTAGTTACTTCGATATTATCGGAGTTAGCCTTTACCTTTAAGTTAACTTATTAAGGTTCAGGTTTTTACTTAGTTACCTAAGCTTAGCTTTACTTAGTTACCTAAGCTTGGTTCGACTTAGAAACCTAAGTCTGATTTGACTTTGAAACCTAAGTCTGCCGTAACCATGTCACACCCTACTTAGTAGGTATAAGCCTCACCCCCCAACAGCCGAAGTCGGTGTCGGTTGGGTTGTTACAATAGGCGTCGTCGCCTCATGTACGGCATGAGGAGTTGGCGGGGTATATTCGCTGCCTGTTCCCAGGTGGGTGAGTCGTATCCGACCCACATAACCTTGACGTACCAGGGTCCTGGTATGTCCGGGTCGGTGTGTCCGACCACGCTCTCTACTTGGTATGGAATCCCATCCGGTCCCACCGGGTCATCCGACCGGTGGGTTGTAAGAGCTTCATGTAGCAACCCAGCCGGTACCGGCTGAGGCTGTTCCGGCTTCGGAGCAGGTGTGACATCATTCATACTGATGCGTTGGATCTCCGTATCGGAGTGTAAGATAACAGAGTGGTCATCTCTGTGGAGGATCTGGTACGGTCCCTTGACCGGTTGCATAAGCTTGTTCCCTCGGAACTTCTGGTGTCTGATATAGACCCAGTCACCTGTTACCAGGGTTGCGTTGCGCACCCGTAGTCGGGCGTCGAAGTTCTTCTTGTACCGAAGTTGTGTTCTGTCAAGGGCACCCTTGAGCTTAGGAATCATCCACGATAGCTTGGCCAACCAAGCTAGGTGGATGCGTTCGGCGGGTCGGCCCTTCGGTGTATCATACCGAGTGCACCTGCCGGGTGGCAGCGTCAGGTTACCGACGCCTAGTGGCATGACCCACTCCAGCGGAGCAATGTTTGTGCTCCGATGTGGCCTGGCATTGTATGCCAGGGTGAGTACGGACAGAAGCCTGTCCCAAGTGTTCGTGTGCTCGGCCACGTAGCACTGTAGCATCTTTACGATGGTGCGGTTGAACCGCTCCACCTGCCCGTTGGACTGCGGGTGGTAGTCGGATGCCCGACGTGGTTCGATACCGAACATGCCCAGGACCTTAGTGCAGAATGCCGACGTAAGGTTTGCTCCGTTATCGGAGAGGAGTTGCTTCATGACTCCGTATGCACTGATCCAGTGGTCAACCACTGCGTTCATGATCGTGTATGCCGTATCATTCGGGATGGCTGCCGCTCTTGACAGCTTAGTGAAGCGGTCAGACATGACCAGGATGTACCTGTTCCCTTCTTCCGTTACCGGAAGTGGCCCGAGTATGTCGATAGCGACTTGCTCGTTGGGCCCATCGGGTGGGAATAGCTTCATGGCAGACGCCTGCCTATGTAGACTCATGCGGTTACGCGCACAGGGGTGGCATCCCCGTACGTGGTCGACCACGTCGACGGCCATTGCTGGCCAGTAGAAGAACCTTCGCATTGCTGCGAACATACGTGAACCCCCCGGGTGTCCGGCTGTAGGGTTCTCATGTTCTCGTTCCATGACGGCTTGCCGTAAGGACACGGGAACCACGACTTGATGTCGTCCATCGGCGGGTGCCCGCCGGAATATGAGTCCGTCTTCGTTCTCGGAGAAGATGCCGGCCGTACCGGCCAGGAGGTTAGCACGATGACGTCTACAGTCATCGTCGTTGGCCTGTGCCTCGCGGAAGTCCGCGAGGGTCAATGGGCACGCAAGGTGTGCCATGGTATGGTCAGCCATACCCTGGGTAGCATTACCCACCATGCAGACCGGTACCACCGGGATGTCCTCGTCCACCGGGCGGGTATCCCCGCTCGGGGTGTCGAGTCGAGACAACGCGTCTCCGAGGTGGTGGGTTGACCCAGCCTTATACACCGTGCGGTAGTCGTGCTCGGCCATCTTCAGCCTCCATCGGGCTAGCCTCCCATGGCTATCGGAATCCTTGTCACCAAGGTTGAGGAGCCATCGTAGGGGTTCGTGGTCGGACCTCACGATGAACCTGGAGCCCTCCAGGTATGGACGGAGCAGTTGCACTGCCCATATAACTCCGAGGCATTCACGCTCGGTAGCACTATAGTTCCGCTCAGCCGGGTTGAGTGTCCGGCTGAAGTACCCTACCGGACGTAGGTCCGGGATAACGTTATCGGTACCGATCAACGTCTCTCCCTGTAACAGGGTGCATCCCACTTGTGTATCACATGCATCGACATCGATGACGAAGGTACCCCGTCTATGCGGTAACGCAAGGACGGGTGGGGCTAGTAGGGCTCGCTTCAGCGACTCGAATGCCTCCTCTTCGCTAGGCGAAGGGGGTTGGAGTACCTTGGGTAAGGTACTGCTCGTAAGAACCGTTAACGGTTTAGCTATCCGAGCGAAGTCCTTGACGAACCGTCGGTATACATTGCACATTCCCAGGAAGCTCTTGAGCTGCGTCTGGGTGTTAGGGAACCGGGCATCCCGGAGTGCCCGGGTATTGGCTTCGAGTACCCCTAGTTTACCAGGGGTTATCTGGTGGCCCAGATACTCGACCGTCTGTTGGAAGAAGGCGCTCTTCTTCAGACGCAGGGTTACCCCGGCGTTCCTCAAGAGGGTGAGTACCTCGTCAACATGTTGCACATGGTCATCCATGTTACGCGAGAAGACGATGACGTCATCGAGGTACACTAGGCAGTAACGCCACTTCACCCCCGACAGTATGATGTCGATAGCCCGCTGGAATGTAGCGGGGGCGTTGGACAATCCGAAGGGCATCCTTAGGAACTCGTACACTCCACTGTGACAGACGAATGCCGTCTTGGGGATATCCTCGTCCGCCACCGGGATCTGCCAGTATCCGGCATTGCAGTCGATGGTGGTAAACACCGTAGCCTCCCCCAGGGAGTCGATGCATTCATCCATCCTTGGTAAAGGGTATGAGTCCTTCTTGGTAACCAAGTTGAGGCGTCGATAATCGATGCAAAACCGAGGGGTTTGATCCTTCTTCGGCACAATAACGACTGGGGCACCCCATTCCGACATCGAAGGTCGGATCACCTTAGCTTCACTCATCCTCTTCACTTCTCCATCAACGATCTCTCGTTGCATAGGTCCCGCTCGGTGCGGTTGTGACCGGGCGGGTCGTGCGCCTGGTACCAGGTCTATACGATGTTGGGTTGCCCCAATGGTCCCCAAGGCCCCGCCTGTCCACATAACGTCATGCTTTCTTAGCATCCGTCGTACCCCTTCGGCTACCGAAGGGGGAAGGTGGTCGAGGTCAGCCTCGGCCAGTGCCTTCAAGGCCTCTTGGTCCTTTGGCGGCAGGTCCGCCGGAGCCGCCGATGGGTTAGGCTTCCCGTCATCGGGTTGCTGTCGCTCGGTGGTCTCGGCGACCGCCAGTACTTCAAGTGGTTCCACTTGACCTTCCTTATCAGGGGTAAGGATATCTCCTTCGTAGAGTTCGGCAATCCCGAGGATAGTTCCCTTCGGGAGGGTGACTGCCTTACGGCGGTAGTTCGCCATCACTGGGAGGGACGACCCTTCTGCTGGGAGGTCTATGAGACCGTTGGCCATGGTCAACCCATGGCGCTTGTACGTCCGTAGGTTGGACTGGACTCTGCAGATGCCTGCGAGGTCGCAGTTAACCGGGAGGACTGTCTCTGACAACGGCTCAAAGCGAGTCCGCTTGGCCAACCGAAGTGTCTTCGGCTCGACGCTTGCGTACACCTCAGCCACGTTAACGTGGCTTCCTTGTAGCGTCAGGTCCCTGACGATAGCCGTGTGTCCTCGCTTCGTCCCGTCGGCTTCTTGAAGCTCGACGGTCCTCCGGCCTGGCCGGATTGCATCAACGTGAACGTTGATGAAGGTGCACCCCAGTATGCAGGGCACCGATAGCGTTTCACATACCAGGAAGTCAACTTCCGTGGTGAGATCCCCGATGGTAACCTGCAGCGACATCGCTGCGGTCGTACGAATGAGTCGACCATTCGCGTCCTTGATGGTGGGTCCCCGAGTCACTCTGACTTGTGGAAGCCACTTGTCCGGGAGGGTATCCTTCCGGATAAGGTTGGGTCCAGCCCCTGTGTCCAGTACAGGGTAGTACGATCGTGTCGACTGGGGGTCAACCCCCAGTGTGGCTGATACCTTGAAGTTCTCCAAGGTAAACAACACATGTCCTACACCGATATCCGGTGTAGCTCGGGCATCCTGAACAGGGCCCTTGTCTGGTTCAACGTGAAGGGGCTTCCCGTCCTCTCCTCCCAACCTCGGAGGTTGGTCATCAATCCCCTGACGCCGTGTCGTCGGGGCCGGAAGGTGTACCCGGGGGTTGATGCGGCGTCGGCTCAACCGCGCTCTCCGTGGGGCTTTCCCCGCGGTACTCCGGGGTGGCTTGCTTGGGTGACCCCAGCGCCCCCCGGTCATCCTTCCTCTTACTCGTTTCCCGCCCTTGGTAGGGTGCTGTCCGCCGGGACATCCGGCTGAGGAGGTGCCCCCTCGACGGCCAGTACTCCACCTGGAGCTGGCTGCCTACCCGGTGCGGGTCCGGGTGCTCGGGCGGGATACCCCCCGGTGGATGCCTTGCGTTGCGCCGCTGCCCGCCGAGACTCCTCGGGGATGAGTGGGCAGGAAGACACCCAGTGCTGGGGATCCCCACACAACATACACCCGGACGTGCCGGTCCCCCCTTGAGTTCGCATCGGGGTAGTCCCGTAGCTACGGTTGCTTCCCTCGGGCGCCCGAGTGCCTGCTCCCTGGTAGGCCTTGGGTCCTTGGGTCAACCGGAACATGGATTCCCCCAACCGGTTGGGTCGGCCCGCAATCTGCGGAGGTGCCTCCGTGCGCACCGCCCATGTTGGCAAGGGTTGGTGAGGGTTACCCGTCACCGGGGAGTACCCCGTAGTCCGCACATACGGGACGCGCCGTCCCGTGCCTTCGTTGACCTGGAACTGGGTTCCAGCCGGGGCGATGTACGCTACCGTACCATGTTCATCAATCACCGGCGTCGCCGGTAGCAACAGGTGGCCCTGTTGGTCGACTAGAGGGTCACCCTCACCAATAGGGGTATGTTCGGTCGCCACCAGTACTGGTGCGGCCTTACGTTCCACCTTCTCTTGCCTCGGTACCGGGGTAAGACTGGGCTTGCCTCCCTCACCCTTGGGCTTCGGGGCCAAGGCACACTCCGGGTGTAGAACCCGGTAGGCGTCCCCTAGGGACTTGCACATATGCATCAGTCGACTGAAGTTCGTCCGTGCCGTGTTGGCGCCCCGTGCGGATATCCGCACGTAGTTGGGTACTCCTGCGAACAGGATGGCCCGTAGCTCCCCTTCTCCGAGGAGCTTCCCCAGCTCGTAGTCGAGCTCTTGGATCCGGCGTCCAAACATCTCCTCATCCTCCCAGGACTGGGCGGTGGCAGTGCGAAGGGCCCGATAGTGGTCCTCGCACTTGTCCTCACTGAGGTAGCTGCTCAGCAGCTCCTTCAATATCCCACGGTAATCCATGGGGGTGGCCGCGACCCTCATTCCCGGCATCGGGGATGCCTGGCGAAGAATGCCTCGCACCCGTTCATCAACAAAGAACGGGAGGATCTCCAGAGCCAGCCCCTCGTTAACGAGCGCCTTGTCTGCGGCTGCCTTGAAGCTAGTCAAGAAGCCGATGACTGCCAACGGGCGTCCGTTCGGCCCCCCGAACATAGGGACTCCCTTCATAAGGGTCTGCATAGAGCGGATCGCCCGATGCGACGTATTACGCATCGATTCCGATACGGTGGTAGAGCGGTCCTCCAAACGATAACGTTCCGGAGTAAGAACCGACCGGAAGACCTCGTTGACGATCTCCGTGTCAGCGTCCTGGATATCCAGTCGCTTAGCCAGTTGATGAGCGAACTCATCGGACTCCATCCGCTTCAGTAGGCTCGCAGTTACCTGCGCGGTCATAGCTTCCACCACTGAAGATGGTACTTCAGGCGTCGGCACCTCGGGAACCCGAGTTGCCTGGCCTCCTTCGTCGTGGGGGTACTGCGAGAGGGTACCTCCTCCCCCAATAACCGACTCTCCCCCGGCGTACGTATCCGCCGGGTCGTGTCCGCGGAGTCCGCTTCGGGTGCTCCGAGCGTATCGCTCCGTGTGACTCCGTTCCAACTCTGCCGACGAGTCGGACCCATACCCCATTGTGTCCGGGGGTTGTCCAGGAGTAGCAACACCGGGGTTGACCCTGGTGGACTCCGAAAGTAGTCCGGCCGGTTCGAACCGTACCGGTGTGGGAGGAACACGACGGGGTCCCGTCGTGTGCCGTGTTGACATCAACACTGCCATTGCGTCCTCCGTCCGATCTTGACGGGCGTCGAGCCCGGAAAACCGGGCCTCGATGCGGGCCAATGATGCCATCAGGGAATCCCCTGGTGAAGGAGGCGGCGGAGTGAGGTCGGTCGACGACAGTTGAGGCGGGCCCCCGCCTCCTGCCGTCCGAGCCGTGCCAAACGTCGATCCGGCACCGGAAAGCATTGGCGTCTCAATGTTATCGATCGGGTTCCCGATCCCGGTTCCCGTAGTCACCTCCGGGGTCGGCGTCGACGCCGATCCGTCATCTTGAACGTTCCCCGTCTCTTGGGTAGACATGGTCACAATCAGTCAACCGACGTATCAATCACCACGAACAAGAGAGCGAGGGGGTAGATTGGGGAGAGTAACAGTAGGTCACAGTCACAGGTAAAAGCTCAACACAATCGATCAGGTCGCAACACCACGAGTACAAGAAAAGGACCGGATCCCTATCCGTGTGCCAGGGCCGAAGACGGCGTCACCACAAGGGTGACGGAAACCCGTCCCCTGCTGCTCCACCAATGTAGCACAATAGGAATCCGTCGCACGTCCACTCTCAGGGAACACTCACCAAGGGGGATCGGCACCAACGTCACCGGGAGGCCAAGGTTGCTGTCCTTGGAGCGCAAGCCACGGGACCAAGATGGGAGCCCAAATGGGAGGGGTTTGTTGTTCTACCTTGGCCGGCGGTGGATTCGCCACCGGCCCCCTCGTTATAAACCCTCGGAGACACTACTAACTACCCTCCACCCCAAGATGCAAGTCCCTCTGGTCATACGTAACTTATAGATACCGTGACCAGTACGGACTCTCAAATTGAAAGTTAAGGATTAGAAGTAGCCCCCCTAATATTAGGGTCACAATACGGACAACCATATTGCTACAGCCGGGAGGCCAACACACTCCCGAAGTATCGGAGACAGGAGCCGGTGTCAAACCGGAAAGCAGGGGCGGGTTCCCACCCCTCCTGCCATAGCGGCGGGCGCACGGGAGTGTATACCGGAGCACGACCGTTGCCGGTCTGCAACTCACACGTTATATCCGTGCGAAACGCATCCGCCATGACACCATGGTTACGTCGCCAGCTTGACGCCGACTTCAACCCCGCCATAGGCGGGTAGGGAGCCGTCAACGACAGATACGGGGATACCCCCGGGTAGTAATCAAAGTCGGGATACCGACCGGTACTGCCCACCGTCTCCCCAAACGCAACCGGCTCCGCCGCCGCCGCAATCCCCCGAGCACTAGCCGGGTAGTCAATCTCCCGCGGCAACGCGGGAGCAATCAGATCGCATACCCCGAAGGCGGGGTCGAGGTAGACCTCACCCCGTCCCACCCGAGTACGCCAGAGCTGCGCATGCCGGTCGTCCGGCTGACTCAGGATCCAATGGTGCTCCACTCGCACCGCGTTCGGCTGGTTGACCAGCCGCACCAACTCCCGCTCCCAACTCGGGTCCACCTTGACGCGCCGGGAGGACTCTCCACGGGGATGGGGCAGGTGGAAGTCCACCCGCATCCGCCCATCGGACTCCATTGACTCTTGCACAGTCAGGCCTCGAACCCGAGCCACCAAGTCGAACATCGACATGGCGGGTTGACCCGCCGCCACGGCGACGCCGCCACCCAACGGGGCAACCCGGGCAGGACCAGGAAGAATAGGGGGCGCCGGGGGATGCCCCACCGGAAGAGGGGCCGGCGCCGGAGTCGCACGCGGCCGAGGAGGAAGAAGAAGGGCGTGCGCCCGCCCGGAGTAACTACCGGAGTCCACTGCCATCGGTGTAGACCCACCTTGACCGCCAGACGCCCGCGGCACCGCGGGCAGAGCAACGCCGCCACCCGAGCCCGACGGGGGCACCTCGGGGGCAGCAGGGGTAGACCCGCCACCCGCAGCCGCGGATGAACCACCCGGGCGGGCACCCGCGCCGTCTTGACCCGCCATCCCGGTCGGGGTGCCACCATAACCGCCCGACACGCCGGCGACGCCGTCTTGAGGTTGAGCCGCGCCGGCACTGGCGACAGAAGCCATCCGGGCCGCCGGAGGAGTAGGGGTAGACGCAGCAGCTACCCGCGGTTGCCCGCCACCCGACGTAGCCGTCGTGCCGCTGCACACGGACGACAAACCGCCCGGAGCACCGTCCGGAGCCACACGAACGGTCACCCGGTCGTCCTCGTCCTCGGACGAGCTCGCGAGGAAGCACTCGGCGGCGGTGGCGGAGACGGGAACGTCGTCCACCATCACCTCTTCCCCCTCCCCAGGCAGGAGGTCGTCCTCACCCCCGGGTACCTGGGGGTCCGACATGGTGCAACCGGGGTAGCAGGGGCGCCCCGTGCAGAAAAGCCGAGGCCGGCTCGACCCGGTACAGAGAACGCTCGCACGGACGAGCCAGGGAAGCGCGGGCACCCGCGCTTATAACCACACAGCTGGGCACCAGCGATAGGGAAGCGCGGGACGACCCGCGCCAGCCGACCTACGAGGGCGCTCCCGCCAGGCACCTGGGGCGGGGCCACGCCCCCCCCACACGGGGGAATCGAGGGGGGGGTCACCCCCAACCGCCCCCACGTAACGCGGGCAGCCCCCGCCCCCCACTCAATCGTCCTCACGAGAGGGGCCCCCCTACCACCAGGCACCTGGTGGCGGATCCGCTTGCACCACCCCTCGGAAAGGGGGGTCGTGAACAGAAACCCGCATCGGGAATCTAACGGTCCGGAAAACGGATCGTGTGTGTACCACACAAAGGGAAGCACCCCCCTCAGACAACCTCGAAAAGGGGTGTCTGTCGCGACGGGGCGCAAAGCCCCACCCGACTGGTAAACGGTCACGCGACCCACTTACATTCGGTAACCCGAATGCAACTCGACCCGAGGACGGGCCGAATCTAAGGGGGGGATATGTAGCAATATGGTTGGCCGTATTGTAACCCTAATATTAGGGGGGCTACTTCTAATCCTTAACTTTCAATTTGAGAGTCCGTACTGGTCACGGTATCTATAAGTTACGTATGACCAGAGGGACTTGCATCTTGGGGTGGAGGGTAGTTAGTAGTGTCTCCGAGGGTTTATAACGTGGGAGCCGGCGGCGAATCCACCGCCGGCCAAGGTAGAACAACAAACCCCTCCTATTTGGGCTCCCATCTTGGTCCCGTGGCTTGCGCTCCAAGGACAGCAACCTTGGCCTCCCGGTGACGTTGGTGCCGATCCCCCTTGGTGAGTGTTCCCTGAGAGTGGACGTGCGACGGATCCCTATTGTGCTACACCACTCCGCTTTGTGCCCAAAAGAGTGCGTTACGTTCTTCTTGGCACGGCCCATAGCTCGGGCCTGAGTAGGACCGCACGCCACCGACTTGTTGTTCAGGGCGTAGGCCTCGCTGTCAAAGGAACCCTGGTAGACCGGGTTGGCTACTTGGATCTTGGGCGGCAGCTCACATTGAGGGAACAGCCGCTGGGGCAGAGGGGTAAACTGACCCGTCTCTGCCAACTGTACCGGCGAGCTGGGTGCAGCCCCCGGTATCTCTACAGGAGACGCCCCGGTATAAGACGTTCGACCTGCTCACCTCCCCGTGGTTCCCAAGTTGTGAGTCTCAGGGGTTGGTCCCTGTTCGGGACGCCCCGATAGAGGCGCAGGGTGAAGTGTTCCCTCCGTCCGCGGGCTCGAGAGCCGCACTGCGGTCTGGACATTGAGACCATCTGGCAAACTCGGCACAATCCGATTTAAGATGGTTTTCGTCATCGTCACCAACAGTTCCGGCAAAGCCTGCCGCAACACATCGGTCGCCTCCCGACGGACAGTTTCCGCCAGGAGAGGATTCTCGACTCCTGTTGAGTCACGGTGAGCCTCCGGGAGTCAACCTGAGGGGTAACCACGATCCCCAGGGGTCTCAACCGAGGGCGAGGGCGCGAGCCCATCATCGACCAAGGAAGGTCCGCCGTCCTCCGAAAGCCTAGTTGGCGATGGCTCCATGCCAAAGTTGGCTCCAATCCGAGTGGATCTCGCGGGGACAGTCCTCTCACCTTGGGACGTTCCCGTTGAGTGTACCACCCGGTGGCCGGACTTCGGCCAACCGTCATCGGGGGTGTCACCCGAATGAACTCCCGCCTGAGTCGGGGTGGCCAGTTGCCCACCCATACTCCCAGTCCTGCTGGCTTGCGGGACCTCTAGTCCCTCTGCGACCCCAGGTCAACCTACCTGTGTCTCACCAGTATTCAAAGGCACTGGAGTACGTGCATCACCCGTGTACTCCTCGGACGACGGGGGTCCGATCCAGCCATGTTGGCTAACGATCCGTGCGACACAGTCCAAGACCACCGTTCCTCTGAGACAAAGGGCCCCTTACACCCGGGTGCACCCGGAGGTAAAGTTTACACCTGTCCCCTGCTGCTCCACCGAAGGTGGCAAGAACCACTCGCGCGCACGGCACCCAAGTTGGGGCGGTGCGCAAGGGCTGCCTTCATGTCGGGGGATTCGGAAGAAGTGCAAGTCGCACACACGCTATCCCTGTTGTGGAGCAGTCCCCCCACGACGAAACAAGAAAATGGTGTGTGGGCCAACAGCTTCTTGGTCGGGACAGGGAAGCGAGGCCAAGCCCCGCTGTCCCTCCCCTTATCCCTCCAGGGTCCTCTCAGAATCTCGCCACTCAGCATCTCCCACCCCAGCACCTGCCCACCGGGCCACACGAAAATTCAAGACGATAAAAATGCGGAAAACCCTCAAGTCCATGTTGGATTTTCTGTCTCGCAAAGTAACCCTGACTTAGGGGAATTCCAGATCAAATGCAAAGGAAGAAATAGGTCAGACCAGCTGTCTCCCAACCCCGTGTGGCGGGCCCTGTCCCCTGCGTGGGGCCAGTTCTGCCACACCAACACCCCCACTTACCGCGTGGCTCTCTCAGCTAATCGCAGAATGCCGCCAGTTCCATATCCTACCGCCGTTGTCGACCGCACAACCGTCGCATTGCGCTCCAACACTTGATGTCGTCGCCTCGGCCGGTGTTGGGGCGCCGCGGTAGTGGTAGGGCGTGTCCAACTGTTCAGCGCCCCTGGACGTAGTAGGGACGCTGGCTCTTGTGGCGACTATAGTCAGTCGCGGTGGCGACGGGGGTGGACAATGCCTTGGTTGTGGGGTGAAGAGGCCGAGCAAGTTGCGGCGGTGGGCGGGGGAGCGGCGGCCGACTGTCAGCCAGTGGCTGTCTTGCTTGGTGTGGGCACCGGAAATCTCAAGAACTCGGGCTGCAGGCCTCCAGGAGAGGGGCTGGGGCTGCGAGACAGTCGCCTGCAGAGGCCAAGGCGCCGCCCAAGGCCGTGGTGCTCCGAAGTGCCTGAGGGCCACTGTCACTGTATCGCAGTCATCAAAGTTTCCATCGCAGCCGAGCTGCAGCCAATAATATAACTGCGCACATGCCGCACTCGTGACTGGGGTGCCTCGCTCCCATGATCCATTTGGAGCGAAAACTGATGCGCATCAATGACATTATCAAAACCGCCATCTGAGCGCAAACTGCGCTCAGACACACAGATACGGGGCCTGAGCGGAGAAACGTCCTAGCTGACGATCCATCAGAAGGCCAAAAACATAATACGCCCACCAAACAGTAGTACGCTTGACAGCCCCTTGTTTGTATCCTTTGTTATTTCTTTTTGTAGCACAATATGTGCTGGGATGCCGAATCTTGCAGAGACTTACCCACTGTAAGTGAAACTGGGGCGGGTCTTGGAACAGGTATTCCCAGATCCCCCGAGTGGACACGGAGTTTGGGCCTGTGGCATATTTAGCAGCGCGTTCCAGTGGGGAGCCTGTGGTCAGAGGTTTGTTTCCTACTCGGCCGCATCTGGTTTTAGGCCGAAACTTCATCCGTACAGACGTCCGTTAGTTCCACATATGAGTAAGTCATGTGCGCAGGTACTGTACGTCCGCCAAACAGCATGCATGTGCGTGGTCCCGTCTCCAACGCGCATCAAACCTTTTTGTGATCTCGCGTTCGAGTCGTTGTTCAATGAGGGGCCGTGCCAAGTGCCCCTGTAACGGACCATGCCAGGATCTGATCGCTATATCCGTTGGTCATTGGACCATGCCGTTCTGATGGTCGCCTAGTGGACCGGCGGGCCTGCTCGTCGGAACGTGCATTCAAAAAAGAGGCTATCAGCAGATGATCTCATAAGGACCCCCGCTTGCCGTCTCACCAATCAGAAGCACCTCTGCCAGCCACGAGGCCCCCGAGCCCTTCCCTGACAAAAAAAACACCCTCAAAGTTAGCCCAGGAAACGCAGTAGCTTCCGAAACGAATAGGAGAATCTAGTCACAGTGTTGGGCCCGGCCAGCCCAATTCGAGTCCCCCCCCCCGTCCAAGCCTGTATTAGACATGCCTCTGTGGCTTCACGCACGAGGAGCACTACTTTCTGAACAGTTCTCTCTCGGCTCTGGTCCTAATCACAGTGGTCCCCCTACAGGGGCGCACAGGACCTCTATTAGGCTGGAGGGCCCACTCATGTGCATCGAGACTGCGATGCAGTCTGCAGACCAATGCCAAGTCTCGCCTGGCCTGCGGATGGCGAAGCATCTGGGGGGGGAGATTTTCCAGGTCGTTCTGGGCATGTATACTATTTGGAGGACGTGCAATGAATTTCTGTCGTGTGGCTCAGTACCCTTGCACCAGGTACCCGATATGCCGCACTGTTCCTCCTCTGCCGCTAACCAAATAATAAAACACTGTCAAAGGCTAGGTAGGTATGTGGCGTCGCTACGGCTATCCTCCAGTTAGCGACGAAAACAGTCGAACTCCTGTCGATTGACAGATTGCGGGCCCTGACTCGACTAGTAGTCCCCGCTAAGCGCAGTCCTCGGTCTCTTTTCCATCTCGGCGCAACGAGCTCGACTTGGTAGCGCCAGCTTCGTCTCGAAGCCATTCAGCAGTGTACACGTTGTATTTTCTAATTCACAGTATTGATGTCGGGTTCGACGTTGTAAGTAGGGTTGTGCAACACGCCCCTTTTCGCCCGGCTTGTCGGCGTGACACGCTACAACACTGTCCAACAGGCCTTTTCGCGCCGACCACGCCCAACACGCCCGAAAGGACCCCCCCACCTTAGCCAAACTAACTCCATTTAATGTCACATTTGCTGATTGAGCGAATTGAATAGAGCCCCAGGCGACACAGAGCTCGGACGGCACGTGGACTGCTGTGACCTGCTGCGACTACTTGGACCTGCATTGAAAGCCTCGCGCAGCGACTCGGCACGGATTACGGCAAGCTGATTGGTCCATGTCAAGTAGCCCGCGCTGCGTCGACGTCTGCTGTGACGCGCTTGGACTGCTGTGACCTGCTCAGAACGGCCCAAGCAGAGGACTCGGGCCTTTAAGTCCTGTTGTGGGAAGGGACAGAGCACTCGGGCCAGAGACCCGCACAGCTCTCAGAAGTGGAAAGGAAGAGGGTCACACGAAGAGAGCCAAATCAGAGGAGACGTATGGGATGTGTGCTGCCGCCATATCCTGGTCGATCGCGGGAGCCAATAGGCGGGCCAGAGTTATGTGTACTTCGGCGGAGATCTGTTGTGACATGCATGGGGCTCTACCCGCGTCTCATCATTTTTCTGAAACGCGCCATAGCGTGTCACGCCGACATGCCGGGCAAAAAGGGGCGTGTTGCACAACCCTGCTTGCGGCCATCCTTTTAATTTTACGCTCGACTGGTTTTGAAAAAAAAAGAATACTCTAAAAAGTACGCTCGATGGCTTGTCGCTAGGGAATTGTACGCTCGGCTCTCGGATCACACTGCGACATACGCGGTCGTTTGATATTTTGATCACCAATCCGACCTACGCTTGCCGAAATTATGGTCACTTGGCAACCCCTGGTGCGGACCTCACGTGATCAAGCCGAACACAACCGGATACTGATTGATGCGCGCCACACAAAGTGGAAGTGGGGGAGCTCCGCAGCCACGCAGCTGCCAGCGTGTGGTCGTGTGGTGCCCCACGCGACGGAGCCACAATCCTTGCGCTCCACGCTAGGGTTGGCCGGGAGCATCGCGGAAGCGTGCCTTCTTCCACCTGACTCAGCTGCACCCGTGTGCCGCACACGCCCCATCTGCAGTGACCTCGTCGTGGAGTGAACAACATCCTGGAAGTTGTGCCCCACCCCTCCATCTGCCCATCGACCTCTGTTGACCACCTACGTACGGACGCCTCACCTCGTCTGCTCCCCGTCTTGCCAACTCTTCCCCTCTCCCCCTGCTTCTCTGCCGCGCGTCAACCATGGAGTCTTGGCGGCAATCTCGGTCTGCGACAGCCTTTGTCGCCGCTTCCCCCGTGACGCTGCTTTCCGCCCGTGCTGCCCCGTGGGCGGTCGGCACCACGTCGATCCACGGGCCATCGGTTGCCGCGGCGGCTGCGGCGGCGGCGGCCGCCAGGCCGGCGGCCGCGTCGCTGCGGATGGCCGCGCGCCCGCCGCGCGCCCGCCGTGCATCGAGTGAAGAGGCGCCCTCCGACCCCCCCCCACCCCCCGCTGCGGTTCTTGCCCGCCGTGGCCGGCAGGCAGGCGTCGCGGCGCTGGCGGCGCTCCTCCTCTTCACCTCTACGGGCGTGGATGGGGCGCTGGCCGCTCGCGGCGGCGGCCGTGTGGGTGGCTCCTCCTTTAGCGCGCCGCGGTCTGCCCCCGCCCCGTCGTATGGGGGTGGGGGCGGCGGTGGCGACTATGGTGGCGGCGGCTATGGCGGCGGCTATGGCGGCGGCGGCGTGATGGTCATGCCCCGCATCTACTCCCCAGTGGTGCCCGTGTATGGCGGTGGCTTTGGGCTGGGCGGCTTTGGTGGCCTCACCACTCTGCTGCTGTTGGTGGCCGTCGCGGGGGTGGTGGTGTCGTCGGTGGGCTCTGCGGTGGGCGCCGCCACAGGGGCGGGTGACCCAGACGACCCACCCACCTCGGTGGTGACGGTCAAGGTGGGCCTCCTCGCGTCGGCGCGGCAGCTGCAGCGGGACCTGGACGCGGTGGCGCAGCGGGCCAACACGGCGAGCGCACGGGGCCTGGCGGAGCTCCTGCAAGAGGTGGTCGTCGCGCTCGTCCGCAACCCCGACTACTGGACACACGCGTCGGTGAATGCGGCGCCGTCGTCCATGCGCCTGTCTGAGGCGGAAGCCGAGTTTGGCCGCCGCTCTCTCAACGAGCGCGTCAAGCTGGAAGAGGAGACCCTCTCCAACGTGGGTGGCCGGGGCGTCCAGGCAACTACCCGCCGTGTGCGGCCGGGGGAGGAGCTCTCGTCGGGGCCTTCCGAGTACATTGTGGTGACGCTGGTCGTTGCCGCTACTGGTGGGCTGAGCAAGGCCCTCCCACGCAGGCTGGACGGCGTGGCCGATCTGCGGGCAGCGCTGACCGCCCTGGGGGGGGTCACCACCGATGACATGCAGGCGTGCGAGGTGATTTGGGCGCCCCAGAGCGACACGGACACCCTCACCGAGCGGGAGATGCTCGCCGACCACCCAGACTTGGTTCGCGTGTGAGAGGGAGTGGGGAGTGTGTAGTGGCCGCGGCTGTTGTGTTGGCTGACAAGAATGCCTGGCCGTCGCAGGCCAGCTTGAAGAGTGGGGCTTTGCTTGCTAGTCTTCACGATTTTCTCTTTTTTTCTTTCTCCGGATCTGTGTGCACACCTCCTGCTTTCGGGGGAACACACCAGTGCCGGTCACACTGGTCTTAGCCGTTGCCAGCCACGGCGGCGGCACCCCCCTTTAGTCACGCATCGACCCGGTCGGTCGCCCTCCTTCAGCTTTCCCCCACAACTCGTGTCAAGCCATCGGCCCGTTCACAGCAGCTAATCCCCCACCAGCTTCTCCCCCACCCCTCACTCTGTATCCCCCCCCACCCAGTGGTGCCCCTGAGGCGCCCTCGGTTGGCTCTCCCCTCTTCCCCAGACATCCTCGAGCTGTGGAAAGAGGGCGGCTTGCACCGTCAATAGGCGCTCTGTCAGCTCGCTACCGTGACCGACGCCGCCGTTGGCACCGATGCTTCTGCGGCTGCCACTATGGCTGGCTGCCGGATAGCACTACAGTCGCCGCGGTTGCTACCCTCTCCCTCCGCTGCCGCCGCGACTGTTGCCACTGTCGCTGTCGGTGGTAGGCGGGGGAGGCCGTCGCGTGCCGCCGTCACCTCCAGTGCGTAATGGCCGAGGACGTGCTGTCGCACTCATGCCAGTCGGAGGCCTGGATGAGCCTAGTCCTTGAAAGTGTGGGTCACCACGCATGTGGTGAGGCTGCCAAGGTAGCACGAAGGTGCGTTGCAGAACGCGCCCAGCGGCAAGTCGTTGCCCTCCACGTCGCGTCCAGAGTACGGTCGCGCGGGTTGATCGGCCAGCAACCGCACCAGGGCCTTGATCTCTCCGACAGAGATGTCACGGAGCGTCCTCGTCTTGATGCCGTCGATCCAGTCCTCCACCGTGTCGTCACTGTTGCGGCTGGTGCCAAGGCTCCGCACCACCTCCTGCCAGTAGTCATTCCACCACTCGCGCGAGTGCAGGCGCTCCTTCACCCTCTGGCCGACCTTGTCCAACACCCGACACGCCTTCAGTGTGCTACGGGCGACCAAGAAAAAGAACACCAACAGCTTGCGGGACGTGACAGTTGCGTTGGGCACGGGGCGTGCATCGTCAGCGTCCTTCTTCTCCGTTTGCTCCTCGTCCTCAACGAGAAGCCCGGTCTGATCCACGAACACCGCCTCCCACATGCCATCGGAAACGATCTGCAGACGTCCACGCCACTCAATGTGCGTGTCGTCCAACCAAGCTCGCGCGTGAACGTTGATGTGGGCGCGGTTTGACGACTCCAGAAAGGCCTCGACGGCGCCGCGGACGGCCAACGAGCATCGTTTGCAAAGGTCGCCAGGCAAGGAACTGAGGGCACGCCGCTGTGACAAGGTGTGGCCGCTAAGGCAGTCGTCGATGGCGTCCAAGATGTACGCACGATGCGCCTCAAGCTGTGTGCGATCGATCTCAATCGCTCCGTCCTTGGCGTCCCAGTCAGCAGGGTTGGCCTCCTCCCGGGACAAGAGGCCCCGTGGGAATGGGTCAGCCGTGAGCTCGTACTTGTTCCTCGTCCAAAACCGCATCCACAGGTCCATCCTCCGCATCCGTAGGCGACGATCGTGGATGCGCTGTTTCTGCTTCACCGGCCCGTGACGCTGAGCTCTGCTCGTCACCGTCCATGACGCCCCCTTGCCCTTAACGTCCTTGAGCAAACGGTTCACGCGGTCTCGGTACGCCAGGTTGTGGCCAATGCTGTGGCTGCTGGCGCGAATGACAGCTTCCAAGACCTTCTCGGGCAGTGGGTAGATGCAATCAAAGACCTCTTCTGCCAAAGTGATAGTGGTAACGTTCTGATGACCCATCTTGAGGTACTCGCGCAAAACGCACGAGATCTCGTTGCGGGTGACGCGGCTGCCCATCAGCTCCCGCACGCCACCCCAGTTCTCGATGGCGGCGGCCACCTTGTCTATCAGCGGGGCCCACGGAGCCGCCATCAACCCTAGCGTCCAGAAGATAGTGTCTGCTGGCCGCTGGTTGATCACCTGCACGATGAGCACGGCGACCTTGAGCAGAAAGTCCAGCCCAATGAGGACTACGGCCCGCCGCCAGTACTTGTAGATGCGAATCTCAGAGGCATCCCGGGCATCCTGGCGGCCGGTCGGGTCGGGGATGAAGGTGAAGGCCGCCACGAGCACGGCGGTGGCCAGCGCCGTCGTCTCAAACGCGCCATACCACAGGATATCCCACGGATCCTCATTAGAGGCCATGGCGGACGGGGGCACCGCTTCCAGAGGCGGCGGGGGGGGGAGAACGGGGCAAAGTTGCGGGCGCCCACCCGCAGGTGTCGGGTGTACGCCAAGAGGTTGCGGCGGTCACTGGTTCCTGGCTGGAGAATGGGGGCGGGCGGTGACGGGCCGGGGGAAGGGGGGCGCGGGGGCGGAATAATGCGGCAGCGATGGAGGGGGGGGAGGGGATAGCTTCGTGGCACGACGGCTCGGCGCGAGCGTCCGTAGTCGACCGCCGCGGTGCGCGGGCGAAGTCCCGCTAGCTAAGGGCAGCCAGGGGGCGCCCTCGCAGCGAGAGGCGGCCGCAGCTCAGCCGTCGACAGCTCCCTCGCCCAAAGGGCCACAGATAGGCAACGGCCAGAGGCGGGCGCGTGCGGACCCGACCACCACCAGCGGGCGGCCGTTGGGGGGGGGGGGGCTCCGCCCGACGCGTGGGCGCGGCCACGCGCGCCCCCGGGAGAGGCGGGTGAGGACGCGTCCGGTATTGACAAGGTCGCCAACGGACCCCGGCGTGACGATGCGGTGGCGGCTGGTTGGCTGCAGCTGCTCTTCCATTCGCCCAGCTGGGCGAATGGGCCCCCTCTGACAAGGCCGGCACAGGACCTATGCGCTGTGCCGGTGCCACCATTGGCTGGGGTCGAGCGAGTTGCCACGAGCCTTGCCGGGGAGAGGATGGCCCACGGCTGCCTGCCAAGCGGCCCCACTGCCGATTGGCCGCCCACCGCGGAGCGCTCAGTATAGGGGCCTTTCTGGCAACAATGCACGTCCCCCTTTGATCCCTTTGATGTTGCATCGCAGCAAATCCGGACCAGTGTCCGCTCTCTCCGGCGTGGATTCAAAGCCTGGCTCGGTCAGGGTCCTCTCTACCAGCTCTCTACCGCCTTGAGCTCACCGCCCCCCCCCGGTCGCCCCGTCGGAGCCTACGGTTCAAGGGTCGATATCGACTCGGTGCGTCCGGCACGGGCTCCATCCCCCGCGCTTCAGACCCCCTCCGCGGCCCACCCATCTCTCTGTCCCACTCCCCCTGCCCTCATCCCCTCCCACTTTTGATCTTGTCCTCCCTGGGCGGGCGAGGCGCGCTGGCTAGGCATTCTGCCAAGTCGCGTGGCGCCCCACTCGCTCCTCGCGACTCTCTATCCTGCATTGGTTCCGCTTTCCTCGCGCACCCTGCCGCGAGGGCCGTGTTGGCGGCGGGTCCTCCCTGAAGGGTGGTGTCGGCGGCGGGTCCCTCCCTGTTGCTGTTTCCCGCGGACGCCAGTGTGACTCGCCTGGGCGAGCTCGCCCGCCCGCCCAACCCATCGGCAGCGTCAGAGCAGCGCTGGCTGCTGCGTCGGCGGCGTATTGGTGTGTCTGTTCGTGCGTCGGCGGCGTTTCCTTTTGTCGGAGCCCAGCCGCTGTGCCACCGGCGTGTGACCGACTTTGTCAGTATGAAGGGCAAGAAGAAGGTACCCGTGTACGCGTGGCGGGACGCTCCTCTGCCGCGCCTGCACCAGGCCGCCAGACGAGCTGACCTAGGCGCCATCAGGACCTTGCTGGGGGAGGGTGCGGTAGTGGACGCGCCCACCGACTGGGGCGACACGGCCTTGCACTGGGCGGCAGTCGGGGGCGACGTGGGGGTGGTGGAGGAGCTGCTGGCCGCGGGTGCCGCCGCGGCCGCCACGTCCTGCTGCCCGCGCATCAACGTGGGTGGCTTCTCGACCTTGCACTGGGCTTCGAGTGGCGGCCATGCCCCCGTCCTGAGGGTTCTTTTGGATGCGGGTGCGGACGTGGCGGCCGTGACAGACGCGATGGTGACCCCTTTGCACTGTGCTGGGGATAGCGGTGACGCAGTGGCTGTGCAGGCGCTGCTTGATGCGGGAGCGGATGTCAGCGCCACGGACGACGACAGCGAAACGTCGCTCCACCGTGCGGCGCGGAGCGGGAGTTGTGCGGCGGTCCGGGCGTTGGTGGAAGCTGGTGCCTCGGTAGACGCCCGCTCATCCGTGGGGCTGACTGCTCTCCACCTTGCTTGCGAGCGTGGGAATGCCGAAGCTGTACAAGTGCTACTGGACAACAAAGTGGACGTCTGTGTCGCAGTTTGGGGCGACGATTCATACAGCATGCCAAAGAGAAGACCGCGTCTTGATGAGCAGGTCGGTCTCCCGCGTTTTGATTTGCCGGGCGGTCCCCTGTCACAGTACCGTTCTTATTCGCGCTCTTCTGTGATGAGTGGGGATACCCCTCTTCTTTACGCGGCGAGAAGAGGCATTGTTGCGCCCCTTCGATTGCTTCGGAACGCGGGCGTTGACATGCTGGCCTCCAACGACGGCGGCTCTACTGCGCTGCACCTCGCGGCAGGCCGTGGGAGCGTCGCAGCTTTGGGGCTGTTGCTGCAGGCGGGGTTAAGTGTGGCCATCACCGACAATCGGGGAAGCACTGCTTTGCACCGGGCAGGAGCCAGTGGGCGCGCCGCGGCAGTAAGGGTGCTGCTGCGGGCGGGTGCCGACGTGACTACCACGGACTATGAGGGTTCTACCGCTCTTCACGAGGCTGGAAGTGGGGGCAACAGGAAGGCCTTGCGGTACCTGCTCCGCGCAGGTGCCGACCTTGCGGCTACCGATGCCGACGGCACCACGGCACTGCACAGGGCGAGTCGCAGCGGACACGTGGCGGCGGTACAATTTCTTTTGGACGCTGGCGCGGACGTGACTGCCAAGACCGACGACGGCACCACGGCTTTGCACGAAGCGGCGAGCCGTGGGCGTGCAGAGGCTGTGGAGGCGCTCCTGCGGGCAGGCGCTGTTGTTGACGCAACGAAAGAGTTTGAGTTCACGGCGCTGATGTATGTCTGTTTTAGCTGCAGCGCACCCACCGTGAGAGCTCTACTGGCGGGGGGTGCCAACCTGCAGGTTCGAGATGAATTTGGATGGACTGCTCTTCACATGGCCAGCAGGTATGGGTCTGCCTCTGCCGTTCAGGCGCTCCTGGGAGGAGGCGCACAAGTGAGCGTCAAGGACAACAATGGAACTACCTCCTTGCATCAGGCGGGCCGCCGGCGTGGCGCTGCAACTGTGCGGGTGCTTCTCCGGGCCGGCGCCGAGGTAGCTGCTATTGCTGACGACGGCACCACCGCGCTGCACTGGGCGGGCGCGGGTGGAAGCGCGGCGGCTGTGCGTACGCTGTTGGCGGCGGGCGCGGGTGCGGGTGCAGAAGCAGATGACGGCACGACAGCTCTGCATTGGGCCGCGTTGCGCGGCAGTGTTGCCGCTGTGCGGGTGCTGTTGGCCGCGGGAACCGACGTTACTGTGAAATCGCATGATGGCGCAACTGCGCTGCACTATGCGAGCAGGAGCGGAAGTGCGGCGACTGTACGGGTATTGCTGTTGGCCAACGCCGGTGTAGGCGTTCAGACGTATGCGGGCTTGACACCACTGCACATGGCAGGGTCGAGCGAGAGCGCGGCCGCTGTACGTGCCCTGCTAGAGGCTGGTGCCGATGCAGACGTCGCGGCTGACAATGGGGCCACTGCTCTCCACGAGGCCAGCGGCAGAGGTAGTGCTGCTGCTGTGCGGGCGTTGCTGGCGGCCGGCTCCAGTGTGGCCGCCACCGCTGACGATGGCATGACGGCGCTGCACCGGGCCGGTAGGTCTGGGAGTCAAGCGGCTGTGCGTGAGTTGCTGATGGCGGGCGCCGATGTGAGTGCCGTCACGAAGGATGGCCAAACTGCTTTGCACTGTGGCGGTGATTCTGGGAGCGCTGCGGTTGTGGGAACACTCTTGCAGACAGGCGCTGACTTGGGTGCACAGACCAAGGACGGCTACACCGCCCTGCATTGGGCGAGCAAATCTGGCCATGCGGCTGCTGTGTGGATGCTGTTGGAGGCGGGCGCCAATGCCAGAGCTGCAACCAAGGACGGTAGGACGGCTCTGCACTCGGTAGACGCGAGCGCTGCGTGTGCGCGGGCGCTGCTGGCAGCTGGTGCTGACGTGAATGCCAAGTCCATGGAAGGCGCCACCCCTCTGCACGTCTCCTGCGGAGACCCTGCAGTGTTGCGCCTCCTCCTTTCTGCGGGGGCTTTATTGACGGAGAAAGATGACGGGTCCAGTGTCTTGCATAGCCTCCTCGACTACAATCTGCCTTGTCACGGCCTCACATCGGTGCGGATGCTGCTGGCTGCGGGCGCCAGCGCAGAGGCTGTCGACCATGATGGCACCACCGTGCTTCACCGGGCGAGCAGGCACGCAAGTGCCGCCGTTGTTCGGCTGCTCCTAGGGGCTGGCGCCTCTGTTGGTGCCACTGACCGGAAAGGCCGCTCAGCCCTGCACTTTGCCATTGATGGCTTCAGACGGCGATGGGATGTGGTGGAAACGCTGATCAAGGCCGGTGCGGACGTAGCGGCGAAGGACATTGACGGTCGTACGGCCCTGCTCGGGACACCCGGCTACAATTTTGAGCCGTCGGGCGTACGGGCGCTCCTTGCGTCTGGCGCTGATGCGGGCGTCAAAGCTGTAGATGGCACAACCGCACTTCATGCGGCAGCAGGAGGCTGGAGCTGTGCAGCTGTACAAGTGCTGCTGGCGGCCGGTGCCGATGTGAACGCCGAGGCAAAGAATGGTATGACCGCGTTGCACGAGGCAAGCCGCAGTGGTCAGGGTGCGACTGTGCGGCTGCTGCTGTCTGTCGGTGCCGGCGTATGTGCCAGGACGAAGTTCGGTGGCACTGCGCTGCACGAAGCAGGTCGGTCGTGGCCTCCTTCTGTTCCGGCTGTGCGGGCACTGATCCAGGAAGGGGCCGACGTCATGGCCAAGAATAAGCATGGTGCTAGCCCCCTGCACGGAGCTGCCTGGTCCGCTGCAGCTGTACGAGTCCTGCATCGTGCAGGTGCAGACGTGGCGGCCACGAATAACAAGGGCGAAACTCCTTTGCACCGAGCAGCAAGCAGGTCTTTCCCTTATAACATGCACAACATGCGTTGCGAGTCCCCATCCGTTCTTGGCGTGTTGCTCGAGGCGGGCGCCGACTGTGGTGCCCGGGACGACCGCGGCCAACTGGCCTTGCACGTTGCTGCTCGGAGCTGTCCTTTTCCCGCGGCATCAGAAGTTCTCTGGCGGGCTTCTGGTGACTTCATCCGTGGTGAGAGCTTGGAACCGCCTGGCGGCGCTCGAGGCACTATGCCGCGAGGTAGCAGCACGGTACCTCCGCGCGATGATGTGAATGCAAAGGACAAGGACGGCCTGACACCGCTACACTGCGCTGTCCTCGCTGGGCATACGCGGGTGGTGGCCAAGCTCCTCCAGTGGGGCGCTGACCCCGTGGCGGTGACGCTGCTTGGCGACACGCCGCTCTGCCTAGCAGCGGCGCTCGGGCACGGCGAGATTGTAGATCAGCTCGGCGGCGACCACCCGGCGGGCGCGGTCAGAACACCCCTACACCACGCTGTGCGGAACGGACGGGTGGAGCTGCTGGACAAGCCGCAGGTGCGACCATTCCTAAACACCCCCGACGGGTGTGGCGAGACAGCACTGCACGTAGCCGCCCGCCGTGCCGACCCGCGGATGGTGGACGCGCTCACCCGACGCGACGCAGACGTGCGGTGCAAAAACGAGGACGACCACACCCCTCTGCACGTTGCCATGAGCTGGCTGGACCTTCGCAAGGCCGACGCGCGCGCGCTGGCGAGCGGCCGCACCAGCCGCCCCGGCGGCCGCTCCCCCGACGTGGCCCTGCAGCTGGTCGCGGCGGGCCACGCGGTGCGGCGGCGGCGGGGGGATGCGGAGCGCGCGGTGCTGCCGGAACGGATGGTGGAGCGGTTGGACGGCTGGCGGGCGGTGGTGCTGACGCTCATCACCCACGGGGCGGAGGTGGCGCGCCTCGGCCGCGGCCACAAGCGGCTGTGCTGGCGACTTGTCGCCAGCGCCCACGGGTACGGGCCGCGGCAGGCGGCGCGGCTGAGCCTGACCGGCCGCGTCCGGCCGCCGGCAGAGGCGGAGGAGGGGGAGGTGGCGTCACGATAAGCGCTTCCCCACCCCTCTCCCATTGGGCGGTGCTGGTGGGCAAGCATACAATTGTAGTGCTTTGCAAAGCCGTGTTCCCCTGTCGCGGCCTGCTGTATTGTACCGGACATTACATCATGCTTGTCTGCCCGACGGGCTTGTCATTTGTGTCTCTGTGCTTAGCGTGCTTGGCGTTTTTATTTTTTTGGCTATCGCCTTGCCTTGACTTTTTGCTTGTGCTGATGCTTTTCTTTCTCTTTTCTGATGAGGTTTTCCCTCGCGTCCCCTGCACACCGTCCATGCCTCTGACCCAAATGCCCAACCCCTGCACTCGCGGGCTGCCCGCGCGGCGGCCACCCTTCCGGCGGCTCCTCCAGTGCGCCCCCCCCCGGCGGGGAAACACGCAGGCTCACGGGAGCGCCCCACCCGCGCCGGCACACACGGGGCGGGGGCGTCCCCGCGCAACCTCACCCGCCGCATCTGCACTGGCCGGCGGCGGTGCCGGCCGCCGCGGCCGCCGCCGCAGCCGCCAGCGCAGCCGCGCCGCCGTCGTCGCCGCGCGCGTCACGTCGGGAGCGCCGCACCCACTGGCCCCCCGCTGTTGTTGCCCCGTGGGGGAACCCCGCCCGCAAGGCACGTGCAATCCCCGTCGCCGACCGGCTGGCGGCAGCAGCGGCGGCCGTCGCAGGCGCCCCGCCGCCCATACCGCCGCCCCCCCCTGCCCTACAGGAGCGTGGACCACAGGACCCGCCGCCGCCGTATCCGACGGGGGCGGGCGACGCCCGCGCTGCCGACACCCCTGCTGGCGGGGGTCAGTGGCGGCCCCTACCGCCGTCAGCCCCCCCCCGCACAGTGGGCGGTCGCCGCGGCCAGCAGCGCCCGATAGTCCACCTCCCCCAACGCCCCATACGCCGGGTGGCGCGTCAGCCGCAGGCGCGTCAGCCGGGGCGACGCGATGCCCGCGGCGACGCGCGCCCACGCGGCGGGGTCGTCACGGGGGAGGCCCGCGACGGCGGCGGCGGCGGTCACCGTCGCCCACCGGGCGGGGTCCACCGCGGCGGTGGTGGTGGCGGCGCCGGCCGGGCGCGCCCAGGGGGTCATGGCCGCGCCCCCACCGATACACACCGCACAGTGGCCGCACCTAGCGGTGGAGCGGGGGGGGGCGCCGCCGTCAGCCAACGCGGCCGTCACCCCACCCGCCTCGGCGTCGTCGCCAAACCGGACGGCGAGCGCCGCCGTCATGCAGTCGCTACCACCCGCGAGCGCAATCACCTCCCACAGGCGGCGGACCTCCTGATCAGCGGCCGCCACGGCGGCAGCGTGCAGCTGATGCGCCAGTGCGTCTGCATCGGTGGGCAGCGCGACGACGCGGAGGCGGGAGTGCACCTTGGCCGCCTTGGCCGACACGTACACGCCGGCTGCCACGAGGGCCTCGATGCGGCCAAGGACTGCGTCGACGGTGGTGCCCGTCGCGGCTGCCGCCGCCGTGACGCTCAAGGTGGTGTTGAGCCGCCCAACGGTGGCCGTCGCGAGCAGCTCCGCGTCGGCTGGTGCCAGCGGCGTGCCGGCAGCGGGCCCCGCCTTGAGCGTAACTTGGTCGTAAAAGGGGGTGCGCTCCCGGACGTAGCCGCCAGAAAAATCCAACGCCGCCAGCACCTGCTGTGCCACCGTATCGCGCATGTCCAGCTCCGCACACAGGTCGTACACGGACAGGTGGACCGTGTCGCCCGGCGCCACGCCCGGCGAAAAGACGGCGGCCACCAGCCCTCGTACCGCCCCCGCCGACGGCACCGCCCCATACGCAAAGCCCTCGATGACCGGCACGTCGTCCTCACACATTAACAGTTCGGCCGTGGCGGGGAGGCCGTCGCGGCCCGCACGCCCAACTTCCTGGACAAACCCCTCCAGGCTCTTGGGCAGGTTAAAATGATACACGTACCGGATGTCCGGGACGTCGACGCCCATGCCAAACGCAATCGTTGCGACAATGACCCGCACGGGGGCGCCGGCTTGCGGCGGCGCCGCAAACCACTCCTGCACGGCCACCCGCTCCTCCGCGCCAATGCCCGCATGGTAGGGGCGGACGGCCCAAGGGGTGTCGGCGCCCAGGGCGGCACCCAACGCCGCCGCCAGCGCCGTCACCCCTGCCTGCGTGGTCGCATACACAATCGTGCGCCCCGGCGGCCGGTCGCGCAGGCGCGACGCCAGCACCTCCACCCGGTGGGTGTCCACGACAGGGGCGCGGGTGCCCGGCGGCAGCGGCGGCCGGCGGGGCACCTCGGCCACCAGCGTCGTCAGGTTGGACCGCGTAAACGGCGTGCGCACCACCGCCGTCGGGTCGATGCGGAAGCGGGCGGCAATGTCAGCGGCCACTGCCGGCGACGCAGTGGCGGTGAGGGCCAGCCGGCGGGCGGCGCCCACCTCGTCTGCCGCCCGCGCCAGCCGCAGGTAATCAGGTCGGAAGCGCGGCCCCCACTCTGACACACAGTGCGCTTCGTCAACGGCAAAGAGGGCCACGTGGACGTCCCGAAGAAGCCGCCGGAAGCGGTCATTCTTAAACCGCTCGGGCGCCACGTACAGCAGCCGCACAGACCCGTCGCGGACGCGCGCGTACACGTCTCGCACCGCCACGCCGTCGAGTGTCGAGTCGAGGTTGGCGGCGGGGATGCCCCGCGCCACCAGCCCGTCCACCTGGTCCTTCATCAGCGCCAGCAGCGGGGACACCACCACGGTGAGGCCCTCAAGCAGCAGGGCGGGCAACTGGTAGCAGAGGGACTTGCCCGCGCTGGTGGGAAAGATGGCCGCCGCCGAGCCGCCAACCCCGCCGCTGCCGCCGGTGAGGAGGGTGCGGAGGACCGCCTCTTGGCCGGGCCGGAAGTGGGTGTGCCCAAAGTGGGACGCCATCAGGGAGCGGGCGGTGGCCATCCGCACGGCCCCGTCAGCGCGCAAAGTGGCGGGCGGAGGGGGAGGGGGGGAGGAAAGGAGGTCCTCACCCGCAGACGGCGCAACGGCTGCCGCCCCCACGGGGGGCTCCACCACTGCGCCAGCCACAACGGCGTCTACAGCCACCGTCACCGCCCGCGCCGCGGATGGGGGAGGCGAGGCGGTGTGCGGGGTCCCCCCCCGCCCCCCCGGTGGCGGCGGCGGCAGCCGCCACGGAAGCCGCCCATCGCCCCTCGCAACGGTGGCTGCGGCGACAGTGTCCTCCCGCAAGGCAGCCAGTACAGGAAGACGCAACCGCCGCCGGTTGGCCGCTGGTGGTCGCCCCCAGCCGCCACGGCCGCCGCCACCGCCGCCGCCGCCGCCATTGCGGCCCGCCGGCAGCCGCGTCACGGTCGCTGCCGCGGCGGCGGCGGCAGCGGCGGCGCGGCGTGCCAGCGGCGCCTCCGCCACCGTGACAAACGCCGGCCGGTGTGGAGGAAGCAGAGGGGACAGGAGAGCAGGAGGTTGTATGGGGAAGACCAGGGGGGCCATGGAGGAATGAAAGAGGGGAGGTAGCAGACGGGGGATGGGTCGCTGGAGCGTCGGGGGCGAGCAGGTGATTGCTCGAGCGATACATACAGCACAGACCGCGCCTAAACGCGCAGCCGACCCGAATATACTGTACACGTGTAGAGTACGAACTATGAAATATGATCTCATATTTAGTGTGCCATCACGTTTCTCAGTAAAGTGCACACGTCTGCACACCTGTCACTTTTGGATGATACCCCTTCAAAATAACACCACTGATTACAGTGCCTGGAAACGACGCGCAAAGACTCGATGCGGGTCAATTCTGGGCGTCTGACAATCTCTTCACGCCAGGGACAATAGAAATGACCGCTACAGCTGCGCATTGTCCTCGTTCTCTCAAGGCGCTCTTGACAGCAATACACTGTTCTTGAAGACTCGGCCTCTCTTGTCGATACTTTGGCGCTCAAGCGAGTGACGAGTGTCAAGTAGCACAGTTCTTTGTCTTCGTGGCAGTTGCCGTCACCTCTGCCATGGCTGCCGCCACATCCTTAGCCCGCACCGACGAGGGCGTCGGGTCATCGCTGCCATCCACCCTGCTGGATGCGCCTGCAGACAGGGAAAGCAGGTGGGCACAGCTCTCTCATGCAGCAACGCAATAGCAAAAGAGCGCGCAAACCCAGAGAAGCAGAGCCTGACACGCTGCGCGGACAACTCTCGCCCTGCTTGTCTGAGATCGAGAACGATTGCCGTGACGCAGGAAAAATGTGGTGGTGTGCCATCCAAGAGTGGGATGGTGCCCAAGTGACGACGCAGCCGTGCACGAGCGGCGAGTACACCCCGACAGATAGGCTTAGCTTCAGGTAGTCACTCTCACTAATCTTTCGATCTACCGACCTCTGGGTTATGGGCCCAGCGCGCTACCACTGCGCTATGAAGCTACCTTAAATGCTCTCGATGCGAAGATGGCCAACATTGGCATCTTTATTATCTCATGTTATGATGAATTCATTCCTACATACAGTGTAGCAGTACGTCCAACATGTCATGCTCGCGTTCTGCGAAACGAGGAGACAGACAAACACCACTGACACTGTATTGTCCATATGTATGTGTACTGTAGGTACGGCCGTGGAGTAGCATGGGCGGTGTCAGGGGACAAGCATCTGAAGAGAAGAGTGAGCGCTCACCACCAAAGGCGTCCGGATGTGCAGAAAGGACGGAGCTGCACACAGTCCGGGTGCATTGAAGTCCGACACGCCGGCGGTGGCGACCACGGGTGGCAGGGGAGCGCATTGTGTGGAGTGACGACACACAGCAAATTGCATGTCGCTCGTTCACCCCCAGCGGCAATGTGTATCCCGAGAGGGCTTCCCCCCTTATGCCTTGGGGCGCCGCCCGCGCCCTCCCTCCGCGCCGCCCCCTGCGATCTCTGTCGTGCGGGACAGGGCTTGGGGTCACACCCCCGCACGCCCCGCTGCGACGGCCCCTCCTCCGTATCCCCCGCATATCACAGCGCGGCGGTCCCGCAGCCGCAGGCACGGTGATGGGTCCGACTGTGGCACCCCGGGTGGAGGCAGCGCGCGGCTGCCTGCCGGAACTACCGTGGTCCCACGTCGCCCCTAACCGTTCTTTGGGGCGCCCGCAGGCGTACCTCTATGTGCCACACTGCGTTCCTCCCTAGACAGGCCCCCAACCAGCACCGTCCCGACCCCTCTCTGGGAGGCGGTGCTCCTGTTGCACTTTCTTGCCAACAGGAGGGGGCGTTGAGGAGACCGCAGGGGGTGGGGGGGGAATGTGCAGAGGGAATGGCGGGGGTGGTCGCGGTTGCGACAGAGGGAAAGGCGGGGGTGGTCACGGTTGCGACCCCCATGACGGGTGCGCACCCCGCATCCCGTGTGTCGAGGCGCGACTGGCCCAACCACCATGGCGCACGGCGGGCCGGCCGGCGCGGCCGCGGCTCCCGCGGGCGGGCGGGCGGGCTGGGGGCGCGGCTCCCGCGGGCAGGCGGGCGGGCTGGGGGGCGCGCCGCGCGGGCACCCGCGACGGGGGCCGAAGAAGAACGGCCCCCCGCCATCGTTGCCACCGCCGCGACTGCGCCCTGTGTGTGGGTCGCCTCGCGTGGAGCAGCGCCGCCCCAGCTTGGACAACGAGCTTGGCGAAATGGGGGGTAGGAGGGAGCGGGAGGGGGGGCAGGGTGGCCGCCACCCACCACGGCGGCAGGCAGCTGCGGCAGCTCCCACCGCCAGCTGCCGACGCGCGTGGACGCTGGTGCGGCTGGCGGCCTCCCGCTCCCGCTGGCGAGGTGATGGCGGGCAGAGGTCGGCCACCTAGCCGTGGCGGCGGCGGCGGCTGCCCCTGCCTTGCATCCAAGATGCGTGCCGGCCGCAGCGGCAGTGGCCGCCGCGTTGCGTGGCGCCTATCACCCCAGCGTCCCCTGACCGCGGGCAGCCCCTCGGCCGCCGCCACGCGCCGAGATTGCCGGCGGGTCAGCAAACACGCCCCCACTGAACGGCGAGCAAGGAGGGGGCGGCGGGCGGAGCGCAGGTGGGCAGCGCGCATCTGAGGGAGTGGGGCGGGCAAGCGACGGGGGGGTACGCTCGGCAGGGCAGACCGTCCGACGGCGATGCGGCGGCCGCGGGGTGATGAAAGGGGGATGGAGGGCGGGGGGAGAACGTCACAGACCCGCCCGCCGTGCTGCGGCTGGTGACAGGGGAGCTTGGGAGGGCGGGGGGGGGGGGCGGGGGGGGGGGGGGGGGGGCGCTCTTCATCCGCCCCGGGGGCGAGGGCAGGAGAAGCCGTCGGCCAAGGTGGTGGCCGCAGCGCCAGCTGTGGCGTGACGGTCGCCCCCCCCCCACGCAAACGAGAGGGCCAGGAGGGGGACACCCGCGGCCGCCGCGGTGGGCGGGAGCGGCTGCGGCTGCGGCTGCTGCCAGCCGGGGGTCCCCGCGTCGGCGGGCAGGGGCACGGCGGGGCCGGGGGCGGCGGCGGGCGCGCCGGTGGCGGCCACACAGCCCCTCCCGCGGGGACGGCGGTGGTGGCGGCGGTGGGCACCGCGCCACAGCCGCGGCTGTGGCGGTGGCGGTGGCGGTGGCGGTGGGCGGCGGGGGTGGCGGCGGTGGCTGCGGCGGCCTCGGCAGCGGCGGCGGCGGCGGCAGCGGGCGGCGGCTGCGGCGGCAGCCGCTGCTGCGTACCGCGGCAGCGACCGCGTCTGGTATCGTAGCGGACAAGCGGGGGGGGGGGGGGGGGGGGTCTTTTGGCGCGGCAGAGCCTCTGTCGTGTCGTCAAGCACCCGAGGCACAGGGACGACGGGGGTGCGCTGCGGCGGGTGGACAGGATGGCAACAATGGGGGAGGGAGAAAAAAAAAAAGAAAAAGAGAGAAGAAAAAGAGAAAACTGCTCCAGCCGCGTCCACAGTCACCGTCAGAAAAACGATTTGAAAAAGGCGCACAAACGGTGACCCCAGGGAACAACGGGGGGGGAGGGGGGGGGCGGAGGGTCGCGCCGGCAGCCACTCGATGGCCACTCGCCGCCTCACGCCGCATTCCCCCCCCCCCCCCCCCCCCCCCCCCCCCCCCCCTCCCCACCCCCGCCACCGAAATCCCCGCCGCAAGGGCGAGTCCCACCGGCCCGCCACACGCCACCCCCCGAAGCCAAAAACGTCGCCCACCGCCGCTACCTTTGCTCTCCCGTGGGTCGCCCCCCCCCCCCACGACTGCCGCGGCACGGGCGCCGTGAGAGGTAGGGGGGGGAGGGGGGGGTGCTGGTCGGCAGGCAGTGGGTGCCATCGCCGGTGGGCCCGCGTCGGGCCCGCCGGCTTGGCGCGATCGCCGGCAGTGGGTGCCATCGCCGGCGGGCCCGCGTCAGCCCCAGCCGGCTTGGCGCCGTCGCGCGCCGCCGCGGGAGTCTGTCATGCCTGTGCGAGTGGGGTAGGGGAGGGGGGGGGGGCGATGAGGGGACAGACGGGACGGAGACGACGCTCTTTGGGGCTACGACGGCCGCTTGTGGTGTGCGTCGTGGTTACTGAGACGCGGGTGACAGCCCCTATCTGGCTGGTGGCGGCGGCGGCGGCGGTGGCGGCGTCGGCGGTGGCGGCGGTCACCCGTCGGGCGCTTCGCGGGACTGGCGCGCTAGGTGGCTGGGCGGTCGGGATGGCGGGTCCATGAGTGGATGGAGCACTGAGCAGTGGGCGCGGGGCGCAGTCCCGTGCGCGGCTCTCCTGCTCTGCTGGTCGTACTGACGAGGGAAGTCTGGTTATTTCCAAAGAGAGCGGGGCGTGTGGCCGGGGGAATGGCTGGGCGCACAGCCGTCGGACCGGAGGCGCCGTTGCTATCAACGTCATTGACAACGTCAATGTCAATGCCACCACAGGGGCGGGTACAAGAATTTAGTGGCTATACAATGCGGCACTCGCGGCGCTTGCTCAACCCGTCTTCGACAGTCACAGTCAGAGCGGGCCACCGAGCGGCCCAACTCTACGCTCCCCAGCTGCTCACTTGCGGCGGTGGACGTTGTTCTGCTGGTTGTTGTTATTGTTGTTGTTGTTGTTGTTGTTGTTGTTGTTGTTGTTGTTGTCGTTGTTGTCGTTGTTGTCGTTGTTGTCGTAGCTCGAGCTCCAGTACACCTTGTAGTAGCAGTAGCCCTTGCGGTCCTCGCCAGCACGCGACGTCCGGTGCAGGTTGTTCTGCTGGTTGTTGTTGTTGTTGTTGTTGTTGTTGTTGTTGTTATTGTTATTGTTGTTGTTGTTGTTGTTGTTGTTCGCGTTCTCGTAGCCAAACGCGTAGCCCGCCGCGTACCCGTCCCCGTACTTGCCGCCCGACGCGCGGCTCGACTTCTTGTTGAGCGCGTTATTGTTGTTGTTGTTGTTGTTGTTGTTGTTGTTGTTATTGTTGTTATTGTTGTTGTTGTTGTTGTTGTTGTTGTAGTCGTAGAAGCCCGTCGCGTAGCCCTCCTTGTAGCCGTAGTAGCACGGCACGTACTTGACGTCCTCGCGGGTGCCGGCGTGCACTGACGTCGGCATAGCGGCGGCCGAGGCGACAAGGGCGGTGGCGGCGGTGGCGGCCGCGACGGTCTTGAAGAAGCCCATGGTTGGGTGGGAGGGCGTGCAGGCGGGAGAGCGCGGAAGAGGGAGGGCGGGGGCGGAGGCAGGCGGGAGAGCTAAAGGGAAGGGTTGGAGAGGCTGGTGGGCGGGTATGCGGGTGTGTAGGCGGTGAGCTGCGGATGAGGAGTGCGGATGGGGGTCTGGGAGCGGTGAGGCAGGCGTATAAATACACCTGTGAGGGGCGAGCGGCGGTGGGACGGCGGGCCGGAGCGCGAAAGGCGGGAGCCGTCGAGAGCTCGTGTGGCGCACCCTGCGCGCAGACCGAGCGGACGGGATGCGAGGTCAGACCCACAGAGCCCCGCGCACGACAGCGGGTGCCGCGCGCGGTGGTACATCCTCCGAGACAGGCCACCGCCCGGCCAAGTCACAGACCCCGTCGCCCCCTCGCAGCAGCCGGGTGTGCGGAGGCGGCGGGCAGCGCTCGCCCGCTTTGCGCCCGCCTGACAGCTCAGCGCCTGTCACCGCTAGGGAAAAACAGACAGAGCTCCCGCGGGAGCCGGGATGACCCCGGGAGGCCTGCAAGTGGCGGCGCCCCCTGGCACCTTCCCGCCCCCCCCCCCCCCCCCGCCACACCCTGCCTCCCAACGCTCACTAACAACGGGCAGACGCGGCGCTTACGGCGATGGCAGCGACAAGAAGTGTCCCACAGTGGGCGCACCGCTAGGTGCGTCGGGCATCCCCGAGTGGTCGACCCCACCGCGCCCCCGCGTGGGCGTGCTGGCGCGCGACAACCCCCCAGCGCGCGCTACATGCCGAGCGGTGTGGTACGCCCCCCCCCCTTCGAGGTTGGCGGGGTTAGCGCATCGTGGGTGGAGAAACCCCCTGCCACCCCCCTGCGGGCATGCGTGATCTGGTGACGCCCCGTCGCTGGCGTGCTCGAGTGACTTGTCATCATGACGGATGATCAGCCGGGTGTCGGGGCTGCCAGCTAACAGGCCCTGGCCTCGGGGCGGTGGGCACGCTCGGGGCCGGTATTGTCCCATGAGGGCTCCTGTTGTCAGCGAGGGAGGACGGATGGCTGGCACCCAACCATACATATTCGGCATCCCCGCGGCGCTGCCACTGTTGGCGGGGATCAGCGCACAATCTCCCCTCGTGTGACGCACGGAACCCCGCGCTGGCAGGGCCCCTGCAGGGGGCAGCCCTCGTCGGCTGGGACAGGCGACAGCCTGTTGGTGACAGTCTCTACGGACTGTCGACCAGGCGTATCGGACACGCAGGGTCGGGGGTGGCCAGCGCATTGCCGGAGCACAGCGGTGCACCCATGTTCAAATAGACCGACCAATGGGATCGGGTTGAGGGAGCGAGCGAGGAGGCAGGCGGAAGCGTGGCGGGCTGGCGACACTGTGCCGCGTCCTTTGTTCTGACAAGCTCCACAGATCCCATCGTCGGCGAGAATCCGCTGCGTGTCCCGCCCTGTCCAGCCAATGACGGTCTGCGATTCAACAGAACCCTACTTGACAAGAAACGGAATCTCGTTGGTGGCGGTCGATTTGCTTCGCACACGCTCGCACGAGTCCCTTATCTGAGAGCGCCCCAGTCGCGCAGGAGCCTGTTTGCTTGCCTCGCATGCCGCGGCCGCGTTTTCTCTTCTAAAGACGTGTGACAGACCCCTTCAATGCGCGCCCTGTCCTAGGTCAGGGGGCCGTCACCTCCCCGGGGCGGCCACCAGACGTATTTTGCTCCTGATGGGCCAGGCGTTTCTTCCCCTTTTATCCGTTTCGGCCAGGCAAGCAGCAGGCCTCGCCAACGTCCAGGGACAGCAAGAACCGCGACAGCCCCCGTGACGAGCGCTCGTCACGGCGGCGAGCTCGTCGTCCCGTCGGCTGCACGCCAAGCCACGCACGCGGCTGGAGGGCCCTTTCATTTTGCCCCTGCAGCGGAGGGGGGACGCGTGCCCCCCCCGTGCGCATTGGGGTGCTCCCAAATCATCCAAGCGCTCGGGATGGTGTGGGCCGGAATGGTGTCAGCGTGCGGGCCCAGGCATGCGCTTGCATCCACCGCTCTGCCAGAGTCACAGAGAGAAGTATATGACGGCGGAGGGGGGGACGGTGGCTGGCCATAGCCACAAAAAACCTGCCTGTCCCCCGCGGCGCGGCGATGCCCCAGCCCCCCGCGCCCTACCCCTGCAACGCGGCGTGTGCCGCTGGTGACGTGGAGTAAACGGGCAACAGCACCCGTGCGGGTCCTGCCAGTTCATCCCTGTTGTCATGCGCCGCGTGGGGGGCACCCGCCCGCTACCCGACGGCCATGACAGAGCAGGGCAGGGTATCCGTTGGGGGGCGATCACCGCGATGCACCCGACGGCCCCTTTGATGGGCCGCAGAGGGGGGGTGGCGAAGTTGGGTCCTCGATCTTACCTCCCTCCCGCGCAGGGCGCGCCATACCAGCTCTCGACGGCTCCCGCCTTTCGCGCTCCAGCCCGCCATCCCACCGCCGCTCGCCCCACACAGGTGTATTTATACGCCTGCCCCACCGCTCCCAGACCCCCATCCGCACTCCTCATCCGCAGCTCACCGCCTACACACCCGCATACCCGCCCACCAGCCTCTCCAACCCTTCCATTTCGCTCTCCCGCCTGCCTCCGCCCCCGCCCTCCCTCTTCCGCGCTCTCCCGCCTGCACGCCCTCCCACCCAACCATGGGCTTCTTCAAGACCGTCGCGGCCGCCACCGCCGCCACCGCCCTCGTCGCCTCGGCCGCCGCCATGCCGACGTCGGTGCACGCCGGCACCCGCGAGGACGTCAAGTACGTGCCGTGCTACTACGGCTACAAGGAGGGCTACGCGACGGGCTTCTACGACTACAACAACAACAACAACAACAACAACAATAACAACAATAACAACAACAACAACAACAACAACAACAACAACAATAACGCGCTCAACAAGAAGTCGAGCCGCGCGTCGGGCGGCAAGTACGGGGACGGGTACGCGGCGGGCTACGCGTTTGGCTACGAGAACGCGAACAACAACAACAACAACAACAACAACAACAATAACAACAACAACAACAACAACAACAACAACAACCAGCAGAACAACCTGCACCGGACGTCGCGTGCTGGCGAGGACCGCAAGGGCTACTGCTACTACAAGGTGTACTGGAGCTCGAGCTACGACAACAACGACAACAACGACAACAACGACAACAACAACAACAACAACAACAACAACAACAACAACAACAATAACAACAACCAGCAGAACAACGTCCACCGCCGCAAGTGAGCAGCTGGGGAGCGTAGAGTTGGGCCGCTCGGTGGCCCGCTCTGACTGTGACTGTCGAAGACGGGTTGAGCAAGCGCCGCGAGTGCCGCATTGTATAGCCACTAAATTCTTGTACCCGCCCCTGTGGTGGCATTGACATTGACGTTGTCAATGACGTTGATAGCAACGGCGCCTCCGGTCCGACGGCTGTGCGCCCAGCCATTCCCCCGGCCACACGCCCCGCTCTCTTTGGAAATAACCAGACTTCCCTCGTCAGTACGACCAGCAGAGCAGGAGAGCCGCGCACGGGACTGCGCCCCGCGCCCACTGCTCAGTGCTCCATCCACTCATGGACCCGCCATCCCGACCGCCCAGCCACCTAGCGCGCCAGTCCCGCGAAGCGCCCGACGGGTGACCGCCGCCACCGCCGACGCCGCCACCGCCGCCGCCGCCGCCACCAGCCAGATAGGGGCTGTCACCCGCGTCTCAGTAACCACGACGCACACCACAAGCGGCCGTCGTAGCCCCAAAGAGCGTCGTCTCCGTCCCGTCTGTCCCCTCATCGCCCCCCCCCCCTCCCCTACCCCACTCGCACAGGCATGACAGACTCCCGCGGCGGCGCGCGACGGCGCCAAGCCGGCTGGGGCTGACGCGGGCCCGCCGGCGATGGCACCCACTGCCGGCGATCGCGCCAAGCCGGCGGGCCCGACGCGGGCCCACCGGCGATGGCACCCACTGCCTGCCGACCAGCACCCCCCCTCCCCCCCCTACCTCTCACGGCGCCCGTGCCGCGGCAGTCGTGGGGGGGGGGGGCGACCCACGGGAGAGCAAAGGTAGCGGCGGTGGGCGACGTTTTTGGCTTCGGGGGGTGGCGTGTGGCGGGCCGGTGGGACTCGCCCTTGCGGCGGGGATTTCGGTGGCTGGGGTGGGGACGGGGAGGTGGGGGGGGGGGGGGGGGGGGGAATGCGGCGTGAGGCGGCGAGTGGCCATCGAGTGGCTGCCGGCGCGACCCTCCGCCCCCCCCCTCCCCCCCCGTTGTTCCCTGGGGTCACCGTTTGTGCGCCTTTTTCAAATCGTTTTTCTGACGGTGACTGTGGACGCGGCTGGAGCAGTTTTCTCTTTTTCTTCTCTCTTTTTCTTTTTTTTTTTCTCCCTCCCCCATTGTTGCCATCCTGTCCACCCGCCGCAGCGCACCCCCGTCGTCCCTGTGCCTCGGGTGCTTGACGACACGACAGAGGCTCTGCCGCGCCAAAAGACCCCCCCCCCCCCCCCCCCGCTTGTCCGCTACCCTACCAGACGCGGTCGCTGCCGCGGTACGCAGCAGCGGCTGCCGCCGCAGCCGCCGCCCGCTGCCGCCGCCGCCGCCGCTGCCGAGGCCGCCGCAGCCACCGCCGCCACCCCCGCCGCCCACCGCCACCGCCACCGCCACCGCCACAGCCGCGGCTGTGGCGCGGTGCCCACCGCCGCCACCACCGCCGTCCCCGCGGGAGGGGCTGTGTGGCCGCCACCGGCGCGCCCGCCGCCGCCCCCGGCCCCGCCGTGCCCCTGCCCGCCGACGCGGGGACCCCCGGCTGGCAGCAGCCGCAGCCGCAGCCGCTCCCGCCCACCGCGGCGGCCGCGGGTGTCCCCCTCCTGGCCCTCTCGTTTGCGTGGGGGGGGGGCGACCGTCACGCCACAGCTGGCGCTGCGGCCACCACCTTGGCCGACGGCTTCTCCTGCCCTCGCCCCCGGGGCGGATGAAGAGCGCCCCCCCCCCCCCCCCCCGCCCCCCCCCCCCGCCCTCCCAAGCTCCCCTGTCACCAGCCGCAGCACGGCGGGCGGGTCTGTGACGTTCTCCCCCCGCCCTCCATCCCCCTTTCATCACCCCGCGGCCGCCGCATCGCCGTCGGACGGTCTGCCCTGCCGAGCGTACCCCCCCGTCGCTTGCCCGCCCCACTCCCTCAGATGCGCGCTGCCCACCTGCGCTCCGCCCGCCGCCCCCTCCTTGCTCGCCGTTCAGTGGGGGCGTGTTTGCTGACCCGCCGGCAATCTCGGCGCGTGGCGGCGGCCGAGGGGCTGCCCGCGGTCAGGGGACGCTGGGGTGATAGGCGCCACGCAACGCGGCGGCCACTGCCGCTGCGGCCGGCACGCATCTTGGATGCAAGGCAGGGGCAGCCGCCGCCGCCGCCACGGCTAGGTGGCCGACCTCTGCCCGCCATCACCTCGCCAGCGGGAGCGGGAGGCCGCCAGCCGCACCAGCGTCCACGCGCGTCGGCAGCTGGCGGTGGGAGCTGCCGCAGCTGCCTGCCGCCGTGGTGGGTGGCGGCCACCCTGCCCCCCCTCCCGCTCCCTCCTACCCCCCATTTCGCCAAGCTCGTTGTCCAAGCTGGGGCGGCGCTGCTCCACGCGAGGCGACCCACACACAGGGCGCAGTCGCGGCGGTGGCAACGATGGCGGGGGCCGTTCTTCTTCGGCCCCCGTCGCGGGTGCCCGCGCGGCGCGCCCCCCAGCCCGCCCGCCTGCCCGCGGGAGCCGCGCCCCCAGCCCGCCCGCCCGCCCGCGGGAGCCGCGGCCGCGCCGGCCGGCCCGCCGTGCGCCATGGTGGTTGGGCCAGTCGCGCCTCGACACACGGGATGCGGGGTGCGCACCCGTCATGGGGGTCGCAACCGTGACCACCCCCGCCTTTCCCTCTGTCGCAACCGCGACCACCCCCGCCATTCCCTCTGCACATTCCCCCCCCACCCCCTGCGGTCTCCTCAACGCCCCCTCCTGTTGGCAAGAAAGTGCAACAGGAGCACCGCCTCCCAGAGAGGGGTCGGGACGGTGCTGGTTGGGGGCCTGTCTAGGGAGGAACGCAGTGTGGCACATAGAGGTACGCCTGCGGGCGCCCCAAAGAACGGTTAGGGGCGACGTGGGACCACGGTAGTTCCGGCAGGCAGCCGCGCGCTGCCTCCACCCGGGGTGCCACAGTCGGACCCATCACCGTGCCTGCGGCTGCGGGACCGCCGCGCTGTGATATGCGGGGGATACGGAGGAGGGGCCGTCGCAGCGGGGCGTGCGGGGGTGTGACCCCAAGCCCTGTCCCGCACGACAGAGATCGCAGGGGGCGGCGCGGAGGGAGGGCGCGGGCGGCGCCCCAAGGCATAAGGGGGGAAGCCCTCTCGGGATACACATTGCCGCTGGGGGTGAACGAGCGACATGCAATTTGCTGTGTGTCGTCACTCCACACAATGCGCTCCCCTGCCACCCGTGGTCGCCACCGCCGGCGTGTCGGACTTCAATGCACCCGGACTGTGTGCAGCTCCGTCCTTTCTGCACATCCGGACGCCTTTGGTGGTGAGCGCTCACTCTTCTCTTCAGATGCTTGTCCCCTGACACCGCCCATGCTACTCCACGGCCGTACCTACAGTACACATACATATGGACAATACAGTGTCAGTGGTGTTTGTCTGTCTCCTCGTTTCGCAGAACGCGAGCATGACATGTTGGACGTACTGCTACACTGTATGTAGGAATGAATTCATCATAACATGAGATAATAAAGATGCCAATGTTGGCCATCTTCGCATCGAGAGCATTTAAGGTAGCTTCATAGCGCAGTGGTAGCGCGCTGGGCCCATAACCCAGAGGTCGGTAGATCGAAAGATTAGTGAGAGTGACTACCTGAAGCTAAGCCTATCTGTCGGGGTGTACTCGCCGCTCGTGCACGGCTGCGTCGTCACTTGGGCACCATCCCACTCTTGGATGGCACACCACCACATTTTTCCTGCGTCACGGCAATCGTTCTCGATCTCAGACAAGCAGGGCGAGAGTTGTCCGCGCAGCGTGTCAGGCTCTGCTTCTCTGGGTTTGCGCGCTCTTTTGCTATTGCGTTGCTGCATGAGAGAGCTGTGCCCACCTGCTTTCCCTGTCTGCAGGCGCATCCAGCAGGGTGGATGGCAGCGATGACCCGACGCCCTCGTCGGTGCGGGCTAAGGATGTGGCGGCAGCCATGGCAGAGGTGACGGCAACTGCCACGAAGACAAAGAACTGTGCTACTTGACACTCGTCACTCGCTTGAGCGCCAAAGTATCGACAAGAGAGGCCGAGTCTTCAAGAACAGTGTATTGCTGTCAAGAGCGCCTTGAGAGAACGAGGACAATGCGCAGCTGTAGCGGTCATTTCTATTGTCCCTGGCGTGAAGAGATTGTCAGACGCCCAGAATTGACCCGCATCGAGTCTTTGCGCGTCGTTTCCAGGCACTGTAATCAGTGGTGTTATTTTGAAGGGGTATCATCCAAAAGTGACAGGTGTGCAGACGTGTGCACTTTACTGAGAAACGTGATGGCACACTAAATATGAGATCATATTTCATAGTTCGTACTCTACACGTGTACAGTATATTCGGGTCGGCTGCGCGTTTAGGCGCGGTCTGTGCTGTATGTATCGCTCGAGCAATCACCTGCTCGCCCCCGACGCTCCAGCGACCCATCCCCCGTCTGCTACCTCCCCTCTTTCATTCCTCCATGGCCCCCCTGGTCTTCCCCATACAACCTCCTGCTCTCCTGTCCCCTCTGCTTCCTCCACACCGGCCGGCGTTTGTCACGGTGGCGGAGGCGCCGCTGGCACGCCGCGCCGCCGCTGCCGCCGCCGCCGCGGCAGCGACCGTGACGCGGCTGCCGGCGGGCCGCAATGGCGGCGGCGGCGGCGGTGGCGGCGGCCGTGGCGGCTGGGGGCGACCACCAGCGGCCAACCGGCGGCGGTTGCGTCTTCCTGTACTGGCTGCCTTGCGGGAGGACACTGTCGCCGCAGCCACCGTTGCGAGGGGCGATGGGCGGCTTCCGTGGCGGCTGCCGCCGCCGCCACCGGGGGGGCGGGGGGGGACCCCGCACACCGCCTCGCCTCCCCCATCCGCGGCGCGGGCGGTGACGGTGGCTGTAGACGCCGTTGTGGCTGGCGCAGTGGTGGAGCCCCCCGTGGGGGCGGCAGCCGTTGCGCCGTCTGCGGGTGAGGACCTCCTTTCCTCCCCCCCTCCCCCTCCGCCCGCCACTTTGCGCGCTGACGGGGCCGTGCGGATGGCCACCGCCCGCTCCCTGATGGCGTCCCACTTTGGGCACACCCACTTCCGGCCCGGCCAAGAGGCGGTCCTCCGCACCCTCCTCACCGGCGGCAGCGGCGGGGTTGGCGGCTCGGCGGCGGCCATCTTTCCCACCAGCGCGGGCAAGTCCCTCTGCTACCAGTTGCCCGCCCTGCTGCTTGAGGGCCTCACCGTGGTGGTGTCCCCGCTGCTGGCGCTGATGAAGGACCAGGTGGACGGGCTGGTGGCGCGGGGCATCCCCGCCGCCAACCTCGACTCGACACTCGACGGCGTGGCGGTGCGAGACGTGTACGCGCGCGTCCGCGACGGGTCTGTGCGGCTGCTGTACGTGGCGCCCGAGCGGTTTAAGAATGACCGCTTCCGGCGGCTTCTTCGGGACGTCCACGTGGCCCTCTTTGCCGTTGACGAAGCGCACTGTGTGTCAGAGTGGGGGCCGCGCTTCCGACCTGATTACCTGCGGCTGGCGCGGGCGGCAGACGAGGTGGGCGCCGCCCGCCGGCTGGCCCTCACCGCCACTGCGTCGCCGGCAGTGGCCGCTGACATTGCCGCCCGCTTCCGCATCGACCCGACGGCGGTGGTGCGCACGCCGTTTACGCGGTCCAACCTGACGACGCTGGTGGCCGAGGTGCCCCGCCGGCCGCCGCTGCCGCCGGGCACCCGCGCCCCTGTCGTGGACACCCACCGGGTGGAGGTGCTGGCGTCGCGCCTGCGCGACCGGCCGCCGGGGCGCACGATTGTGTATGCGACCACGCAGGCAGGGGTGACGGCGCTGGCGGCGGCGTTGGGTGCCGCCCTGGGGCGCCGACACCCCTTGGGCCGTCCGCCCCTACCATGCGGGCATTGGCGCGGAGGAGCGGGTGGCCGTGCAGGAGTGGTTTGCGGCGCCGCCGCAAGCCGGCGCCCCCGTGCGGGTCATTGTCGCAACGATTGCGTTTGGCATGGGCGTCGACGTCCCGGACATCCGGTACGTGTATCATTTTAACCTGCCCAAGAGCCTGGAGGGGTTTGTCCAGGAAGTTGGGCGTGCGGGCCGCGACGGCCTCCCCGCCACGGCCGAACTGTTAATGTGTGAGGACGACGTTGCCGGTCATCGAGGGCTTTGCGTATGGGGCGGTGCCGTCGGCGGGGGCCGGTACGAGGGCTGGTGGCCGCCGTCTTTTCGCCGGGCGTGGCGCCGGGCGACACGGTCCACCTGTCCGTGTACGACCTGTGTGCGGAGCTGGACATGCGCGATACGGTGGCACAGCAGGTGCTGGCGGCGTTGGATTTTTCTGGCGGCTACGTCCGGGAGCGCACCCCCTTTTACGACCAAGTTACGCTCAAGGCGGGGCCCGCTGCCGGCACGCCGCTGGCACCAGCCGACGCGGAGCTGCTCGCGACGGCCACCGTTGGGCGGCTCAACACCACCTTGAGCGTCACGGCGGCGGCAGCCGCGACGGGCACCACCGTCGACGCAGTCCTTGGCCGCATCGAGGCCCTCGTGGCAGCCGGCGTGTACGTGTCGGCCAAGGCGGCCAAGGTGCACTCCCGCCTCCGCGTCGTCGCGCTGCCCACCGATGCAGACGCACTGGCGCATCAGCTGCACGCTGCCGCCGTGGCGGCCGCTGATCAGGAGGTCCGCCGCCTGTGGGAGGTGATTGCGCTCGCGGGTGGTAGCGACTGCATGACGGCGGGCGCTCGCCGTCCGGTTTGGCGACGACGCCGAGGCGGGTGGGGTGACGGCCCGCGTTGGCTGACGGCGGCGCCCCCCCCCGCTCCACCGCTAGGTGCGGCCACTGTGCGGTGTGTATCGGTGGGGGCGCGGCCATGACCCCCTGGGCGCGCCCGGCCGGCGCCGCCACCACCACCGCCGCGGTGGACCCCGCCCGGTGGGCGACGGTGACCGCCGCCGCCGCCGTCGCGGGCCTCCCCCGTGACGACCCCGCCGCGTGGGCGCGCGTCGCCGCGGGGCATCGCGTCGCCCCGGCTGACGCGCCTGCGGCTGACGCGCCACCCGGCGTATGGGGCGTTGGGGGAGGTGGACTATCGGGCGCTGGCTGGCCGCGGCGACCGCCCACTGTGCGGGGGGGGGCTGACGGCGGTAGGCGGGCCGCCACTGACCCCCGCCAGCAGGGGTGTCGGCCAGCGCGGGCGTCGCCCGCCCCCGTCGGATACGGCGGCGGCGGGTCCTGTGGTCCACGCTCCTGTAGGGCAGGGGGGGGCGGCGGTATGGGCGGCGGGGCGCCTGCGACGGCCGCCGGCTGCTGCCGCCAGCCGGTCGGCGACGGGGATTGCACGTGCCTTGCGGGCGGGGTTTCCCCCACGGGGCAACAACAGCGGGGGGCCAGTGGGTGCGGCGCTCCCGACGTGACGCGCGCGGCGACGACGGCGGCGCGGCTGCGCTGGCGGCTGCGGCGGCGGCCGCGGCGGCCGGCACCGCCGCCGGCCAGTGCAGATGCGGCGGGTGAGGTTGCGCGGGGACGCCCCCGCCCCGTGTGTGCCGGCGCGGGTGGGGCGCTCCCGTGAGCCTGCGTGTTTCCCCGCCGGGGGGGGGCGCACTGGAGGAGCCGCCGGAAGGGTGGCCGCCGCGCGGGCAGCCCGCGAGTGCAGGGGTTGGGCATTTGGGTCAGAGGCATGGACGGTGTGCAGGGGACGCGAGGGAAAACCTCATCAGAAAAGAGAAAGAAAAGCATCAGCACAAGCAAAAGTCAAGGCAAGGCGATAGCCAAAAAAATAAAAACGCCAAGCACGCTAAGCACAGAGACACAAATGACAAGCCCGTCGGGCAGACAAGCATGATGTAATGTCCGGTACAATACAGCAGGCCGCGACAGGGGAACACGGCTTTGCAAAGCACTACAATTGTATGCTTGCCCACCAGCACCGCCCAATGGGAGAGGGTGGGGAAGCGCTTATCGTGACGCCACCTCCCCTCCTCCGCCTCTGCCGGCGGCCGGACGCGGCCGGTCAGGCTCAGCCGCGCCGCCTGCCGCGGCCCGTACCCGTGGGCGCTGGCGACAAGTCGCCAGCACAGCCGCTTGTGGCCGCGGCCGAGGCGCGCCACCTCCGCCCCGTGGGTGATGAGCGTCAGCACCACCGCCCGCCAGCCGTCCAACCGCTCCACCATCCGTTCCGGCAGCACCGCGCGCTCCGCATCCCCCGCCGCCGCCGCACCGCGTGGCCCGCCGCGACCAGCTGCAGGGCCACGTCGGGGGAGCGGCCGCCGGGGCGGCTGGTGCGGCCGCTCGCCAGCGCGCGCGCGTCGGCCTTGCGAAGGTCCAGCCAGCTCATGGCAACGTGCAGAGGGGTGTGGTCGTCCTCGTTTTTGCACCGCACGTCTGCGTCGCGTCGGGTGAGCGCGTCCACCATCCGCGGGTCGGCACGGCGGGCGGCTACGTGCAGTGCTGTCTCGCCACACCCGTCGGGGGTGTTTAGGAATGGTCGCACCTGCGGCTTGTCCAGCAGCTCCACCCGTCCGTTCCGCACAGCGTGGTGTAGGGGTGTTCTGACCGCGCCCGCCGGGTGGTCGCCGCCGAGCTGATCTACAATCTCGCCGTGCCGAGCGCCGCTGCTAGGCAGAGCGGCGTGTCGCCAAGCAGCGTCACCGCCACGGGGTCAGCGCCCCACTGGAGGAGCTTGGCCACCACCCCGTATGCCCAGCGAGGACAGCGCAGTGTAGCGGTGTCAGGCCGTCCTTGTCCTTTGCATTCACATCATCGCGCGGAGGTACCGTGCTGCTACCTCGCGGCATAGTGCCTCGAGCGCCGCAGGCGGTTCCAAGCTCTCACCACGGATGAAGTCACCAGAAGCCCGCCAGAGAACTTCTGATGCCGCGGGAAAAGGACAGCTCCGAGCAGCAACGTGCAAGGCCAGTTGGCCGCGGTCGTCCCGGGCACCACAGTCGGCGCCCGCCTCGAGCAACACGCCAAGAACGGATGGGGACTCGCAACGCATGTTGTGCATGTTATAAGGGAAAGACCTGCTTGCTGCTCGGTGCAAAGGAGTTTCGCCCTTGTTATTCGTGGCCGCCACGTCTGCACCTGCACGATGCAGGACTCGTACAGCTGCAGCGGACCAGGCAGCTCCGTGCAGGGGGCTAGCACCATGCTTATTCTTGGCCATGACGTCGGCCCCTTCCTGGATCAGTGCCCGCACAGCCGGAACAGAAGGAGGCCGACCGACCTGCTTCGTGCAGCGCAGTGCCACCGAACTTCGTCCTGGCACATACGCCGGCACCGACAGACAGCAGCAGCCGCACAGTCGCACCCTGACCACTGCGGCTTGCCTCGTGCAACGCGGTCATACCATTCTTTGCCTCGGCGTTCACATCGGCACCGGCCGCCAGCAGCACTTGTACAGCTGCACAGCTCCAGCCTCCTGCTGCCGCATGAAGTGCGGTTGTGCCATCTACAGCTTTGACGCCCGCATCAGCGCCAGACGCAAGGAGCGCCCGTACGCCCGACGGCTCAAAATTGTAGCCGGGTGTCCCGAGCAGGGCCGTACGACCGTCAATGTCCTTCGCCGCTACGTCCGCACCGGCCTTGATCAGCGTTTCCACCACATCCCATCGCCGTCTGAAGCCATCAATGGCAAAGTGCAGGGCTGAGCGGCCTTTCCGGTCAGTGGCACCAACAGAGGCGCCAGCCCCTAGGAGCAGCCGAACAACGGCGGCACTTGCGTGCCTGCTCGCCCGGTGAAGCACGGTGGTGCCATCATGGTCGACAGCCTCTGCGCTGGCGCCCGCAGCCAGCAGCATCCGCACCGATGTGAGGCCGTGACAAGGCAGATTGTAGTCGAGGAGGCTATGCAAGACACTGGACCCGTCATCTTTCTCCGTCAATAAAGCCCCCGCAGAAAGGAGGAGGCGCAACACTGCAGGGTCTCCGCAGGAGACGTGCAGAGGGGTGGCGCCTTCCATGGACTTGGCATTCACGTCAGCACCAGCTGCCAGCAGCGCCCGCGCACACGCAGCGCTCGCGTCTACCGAGTGCAGAGCCGTCCTACCGTCCTTGGTTGCAGCTCTGGCATTGGCGCCCGCCTCCAACAGCATCCACACAGCAGCCGCATGGCCAGATTTGCTCGCCCAATGCAGGGCGGTGTAGCCGTCCTTGGTCTGTGCACCCAAGTCAGCGCCTGTCTGCAAGAGTGTTCCCACAACCGCAGCGCTCCCAGAA